>OY540804.1:6013586-6425010 GCA_961205885.1 Ptychoptera albimana
ATCTTTAAGACAAAAGCCACAAAATAATTAACAAAAAATAAAAATAAAATAAATCCATTTCTCACTTTGATTGATGCAAGAGGGAAAGTAATTTTGCGGTGAAATTCATTAAACACGAATTTAATATTATTTTTATTTTTTATTTATTTGATGATGTCTGTTTTTCCCCCCTTGTTAATAAATATCCCACCAATAATTTTATTGTTGTTTTGTCAAAAAAAAAAAACAAATTTTAATGAAAGAAAAGTAAATATTTTTGTCCCATTATAATTGCGAATGATGGTGGTGTTTTTCTTTCTTAGCAAACTTACACCTTTCAATTATTATTCATTAGTGTGTAATGTTTTCTTTTTATTTAATGTATTGTAGCTTTTTTACTCCACTATGCTGTGCTTGTGATGATACATTTACAAGAGATTGTGCTTTTTTACAATTAAAAAATTTCATATTAAAAAAATTTTTATTACTAAACCAATTTTCTTCCTTTTATTTATTTTTTTATTATTATTAATGAATATAAATTTTTACCTTAAACTACGTTGTACTTGCACTTTCTTTACCATATAAAACATTTTTTATTATTATTATATATAAAAAACAAATAATTTACAAAGCCCCTCCAAGGTAGCTATTTTTTTTTTTTTTTGTTGATAAAGCTTTTATTATTTAAATTGGTTACGGTTTTTTACCATTTTTTTTTTTTTTTGGAGGGAAAACACCGGTACGTTTTGTTATTATTATTAAAATAATTTTTAATTAAAAAAAATTGTTTATTTTTATTTTTGATTTAATGGGCGGGTAAAGTTTTCTATATATAATAGCATAAAATTGATAAACAATTGTCATAAAGTGTTTAATAATTCCTCTGAGAGGATCAACAAATAATATAACAAGTCATCGTGTTTTCGGGAGCCATGAAGACCCGGTGGTGTCTTGTGGTTTGTTGTTTTAATTTATTATTTTATTTTTTTTTTTTTTAATTAATTAATTAATTATTTGTTTTTATGTGAATTAAGTTTATTAATTGTGATTTGTAATATAAATTTGTGTTTATTTTAACGGTTTTTTAAAGTGTTTTAATATCGAAAAACGAAAAACTTCGTTTTATTATCGTATCTCATTCATGTTTTATCCATTTAAATAATTTTATAGAAAAACAATTAATTTATCTGTGAATTTCTGTTTATTAAAATAAAGTAAATAGATAAAAAAAAAGAAAAAAAAGAAGCGCAATTAACATTGTGCATATAAAAATTGCATTTGGTTATTGTTATTATTAAATCGTGTCACCATTATACGTGATTCGGGTGCATTACATACCTAATAGACAAAAAAAAGAAGAACATCCAAAGCAATGTTTAAACAATAATTTCAAATAGTTTAAAAGAAAAATTAATTTATTTATCTAGCATAACAATTAACAATAGATAAATTAATTTTTAAATAATGCAATTTTTTTTGCATCACATTTCGTTTTTAATTTCTCTCTATCTTCTCAATTACACCTTTATTCACGCTTAATTATTATTATTATTTTTTTTTAATATTAATTATTCGTTTTGAATGTTTATTAATTGTTTCATACACATTGTATAATTATTATCATGCGAAAGCTGTTAAAATAAACAAAAGATTAGCTTCTACATTTAAAAAAAACAAAAAAAAAAAAAATAACAAGAGATAATTATAACGCGCATAATTTAAGCTACATACAATAGCTTTTATGTTGCTTTATGAATTAATTCATTTTTATTATTATTATTATTATTTATTATACAAGAAAATTATGCTAAAATGATTTATAATTACTGTGTAGGCTGGTTGTTTATTTTTTTTTTATTTTATTTTATTTATTTTTCTACTTTTTCCTGCCTCTAAATACAATATTGTTTGTTTTATAGCGAATTTTCTCTCGGTAAAACAATATAATTTCATAATAATTTAAATAATTTCACCGAAAAAAAAAAATATATATATATATGTATATAAACAAAAGAACGTCATTATATACAGTCGAAATAATTTTATTAATTAAAAGAATTTTACTTGCGTAACAAAAACAAATAAATTGTCAAAAACCAAAAACACAACACAGAGAAATGCTTTCATTTTTTTTTTTTTTTTTTTTTTTATAATTTTAGCAAAACTAAAATCGTGACAACACTTTATTGATTTTTTTTTTGTTGGTTTGTTTGGTAAAATTGAAATTTCTTTTTTTAAGTTTTCGGTTTTTCTGTATATGGTAATACGGTACGAGTCACACTGATTATATCCTACCTACATCAATTTCCGCTGTATAAGATTTATTTATTTTTTATTTATTAATAATAAACCTGGTTTCGGTTTTATAATTATAACGGTTATGTTTTATTTTTCACAACATGTTACAGTTTTTATTCATGTTCAAGACCATTCAAAAGAAAAAAAAAATGTTTGCTTAACACAATTGCATGACTTTGATTTTGTTGTTCATCAAACATCAACGCATTAAAATGCGTTTTTTTTTTTTTTTTTTTTTTTGCTTAAATAAACAATTATTATGCGGAAAAGAAATTAGTTTTCTAATGCAAAAAGTAACAAATTCCCTATTAACACTTGGTTTAAACTTGTGTGGGAGTTTCATACATGTATTATTATTCTAAAATCTCTTTGTTTAATTAATAAAAAAAAAAAACGAAAAAATGTATTTTTTTCTTTCTTTCTTTAACTACGTTATTTATTTACTTTCAATTATTATTTGTTTTCTATTTCACCAAAAATATAATGCAGTAGAAATGTGTAAAAGAAACAAAAAGAAGAAGAAGAAACAACCACAACACGGATGAACAAATTAAGATCGTTTTTGTTCAAATATTCGTGATTAACTAGTTATGATTACGATAATTATGTGAAATAAAACATTTAACGCATTAGTTTTTAATTTAATCATTTTTTTCATAAATATAATTCAAATGAAAGTTTTATTGTTCAATGAAATTTAACCAGATTTATTATTATTTTTTCTTAATTAATTATGACAATTATTGATTTGTTTGTTTACATTTTTAAAGCAGAAATTTGTTTATTATTTATTTATTTATTATTATTATTTTTATTTTTTTTTTTCAATAATCTTTCTAAAACTAATGCAACGGCAGAGTTCAAACTACAAGCAAAAATGTGTATTAAAGCGAGACAAAACAAGAAAGAAAGAAAAAAAAAGATTCAAAAAAAAAAAAAAAAGCAGCGAAAAAATATTTTCAAATAAATATGGCAAGAGAAAGTGAATGGGATTTAAATCATTTTTTTTTTTTTTTTTTTTTTTTTTTGTAACCGTTAATTATAATTAACAAATGTTTTTCATATAAAAACTAACGAATAGTAGTTGTTAATTAAAATATTAAATAAGGCATACAAACTATTTTCATTCTTTGTTTTAATTAAATTTAGATTACCTTCGGGATTATATTGAGCGTGGCCTTGGTTTCATCTAAAGCAGTTTTAGATCAAACAGCCGAGCCATCGCAGATAAACAATCAACAGATTGCACAACAACGAGTCGATTTTGATTATGGATCGCATCATGATCATGATCATCATCATCACGAGGAACCAGATCCAGGATTCTGGAAGAAAAAATTAACATGGAAAGAGGGTTGGAAAAAAATATGGAAGCCGGCAAAGAAACAAATATGGAAGCCGTCATGGAAAAAAATATGGAAACCGATATGGGTGCCAACAAAGAAAGCAATTTGGAAAGATATTGAAGTTCCTGCTTGGAAGAAAATCTGGAAGCCAATTTGGAAAGAAATACAAGTGCCTGCATGGAAAGAAATTCAAGTACCAGATTGGAAGAAAATATGGAAACCAGATTGGAAGCCCATTAAAGTACCGGCATGGAAAGATATTCAAGTACCTGTTTGGAAAAAGATTCACGTTCCGGTATGGAAAGAAATTCAAGTGCCAGCATGGAAAGAAATACAAGTGCCAGCATGGAAACAACATTGGATACCTGAATGGATTAAAGTAGGTGTACCGGGTGAAAAATATCTCGGTAAGGATCATGAAGGTTGGGAATACACTAGTCACGATTTATGGAAAAAGAAATTAGTATGGAAGTCAATTTGGAAGAAATATTGGAAGCCAGCAAAGAAACAAATTTGGATACCAGACAAGAAACTTGAATGGAAAGAGGAATGGAAACAAGAATGGAAAGCAGACAAAAAACAAATATGGGTTGATGATAAGAAATTAGTATGGAAAGAAGCATGGAAACAAATTTGGCGTACAGAGAAAAAACAAATCTGGGTACCATCAAAGAAATTGGAATGGAAGGAGGCATGGAAACAAATTTGGAAGCCAAGCAAAAAGGTAGAATGGGTAGAAGATAAAAAATTAGAATGGAAAGAGGCATGGAAACAAATATGGGTGCCCGATTGGAAAGAAATCTGGGTTCCAGCATGGAAAAAGATATGGAAACCAGTTTGGATATCTGAATGGTTCCCCACACCCGATCACCACGATCATCATCATCATCACGAAGAGCACGGCTGGGATCGTAAAGACGATTCAGGATCCAAAGTTGTATGGAAACGTAGCGAACAAGAGACCGCTCAACCTCAAACCAATGTGCCAGCCGTAACTGCAGGCCAAGTACAGCAAGCAGCAAACACACAAAACAGTTGGCAATTTCCAAAATAGAGAGTGTTTTTTTTTTTTTTTTAATTTTTCATAATTAGTATTAATAATTAAGTGTTAATCTAAAAAAAAAAAAAAGAAAAAAAAGACTTTTAATCCAATGTACATATTATTTTCATAATTATTTCATTTTTATTTTATATTTAAAATAAATTGTTTTTATACTGGTACTGACGTATATAAGTATTATATACCACTAGTTATATTTCTGAGAACAAAAAAAAAATAAAAAATAAAATAAAGCGTAAAATAGCGTTAAATTACGTGTAAATTAACTATTAACATAGTTATTGTTAAGTTTTATATACAAATTTTCTAATTCATAATTTTTAAGTATTTGTTATAAAATGTTTCTTTTTTTTTATTTACTTTAATAAATAAATGTTATATGTTTTTACTATAAAACATATTTGTAAATGATAATTATGTTTGTTTGTTTTTTTTTTTTAATTATATTGTAATTTAAATGTGGATAATTATGATAAATGGGTGAAATTCAATAAAAGGTAAATATAATAAAAACAACGAGCAGGTGAAATAAAATTGTCACAATTGTCACATATGAGATTTTTTTTGTAGCAAAGTCTTACACCACATTTAAGTAAAGAAATATTTCCCACTTGGTATATAAACGAAACTCTGTATTACCATTGTTGAGAAAACACTTTCTATGAAAAACCAGCCAAAAAAAAAAAAAAAAACTAATTGTCATTTAAATTTAATTTTTTTTTTTGCATTCTTTGTATGATTGGATTTATTATATAATTAAAATGTTTGATAAAAAGTGTTTAACATTAAAAAACACAGTAATCAGGAATATTAAACACTAAATTATATTTTAAATACAATTAAAAATTTTATTAGAAATATTACATTATTTATATATCGTAAAATAACTTTTTTCATTCCTAACTAAGTGACTAATTAACAATGATAGAGAAAATTTTCTTTCATTTAATTTCATTTGATTAATTTTTGAATGCAATTATTAATTAATAGTAATTTTTAATATTATATATATATTTATTAAAATGAATTAAAGCACCATTTTTTTATTTTTAATATTTTTTATTTCTTTCAGAATTAATATTAAAGAAGAAAATAAAATAAAATAATATATAATACCTATTATATAATTATTAAGCTATATTAAGAAGTTTTTTTTTTTTTTTGTTAAATTCATTTAAAACATTTAAGTTAGAGAGATAAGTAGAAGTAGAATTATAAAAATTATAAATAAATAAGACAAAGACAAATTATAAATAAGACAAAACACGTAGAGTACACGATAATAATTTTAAGATTATCCAATTACAAAAATAATAATAAATAGATAAATATGCTGTTAACTAATTACCATATAATTTTATAACGTAATATTACATTAAATTTAAATCACAAAATTACTTAAGAAGGAATTAATAATATAGCCGACACTGAAATTCGTTTTTTTTTTTTTTTTTTTTTTTAATTAATTTTATTAAATTGCATTAGAAAAATTATTTATAAATAATTTTGGAGATAAAAAATGTGTTTTCCATTTTTCTTATTCACTTAAAAGCGTACTTATTAAAATTCGTATTAACACTTAATTGTTGTATGAATTATTTTCTAGAAATAAATAATTAGAAAAAACCACAAAAAAAAAATAAAAAAAACTAAATCACAGTTTAGCAGCAGTAATAATTTCTTATTTTTTTATCTATATTTTTGTATTAATTGATGTTTTTTTTTTTTTTTAATTTTATTTTTACATAGTGTATATAGCAGTTAGCAGATTGTTTAATCTATTGTTGAATATTAATTGTAATCATTAAAAAAAATTTATTTAAATTAAACTATAACAAAACAGTCAAAAAGTAAATAAATAGGAGACTAAAAAAACAAAAAGGCAAAAATTCACTTTATAATTAATTTATATAATTTTTAATGTTTTATTATACTGGACTATTTTTATTTTATTTATTATTAATTAGAATACTTAGAATAATTTTATTATTTTTCTGTGTTTAATATATGTATGTAGTATTTATGGAAAATTTAGAAAACAAAAACATAAATTGTTGAAATTAAATTTTTTTTTTATTCATTTCTCTTATCCATCCATTCTATTTTTTTTTTTTTATCTTTCCTTTTAATATAAAAAATACAACAAAATACAATGTCATTTTTAAATTTTTTTTTTTTTTTTTGTTTCAATAACTAAATTTAATATAATTAATTTATAAGTAAAGTAATTAAGACAAATAGAAAAATGTTTACTAATTTTTTCTTCTTGTATAATTAAAAACAATTATCACTTAACAATATTTTCTCGTTTTTCAGTTTTTGTCTTAAATTTGTTTTGTTTTTTTTTTTTTGCCTTTTGCAAACTTACACAAGTCAATTTTGTTTACAATCCCTTTTCATTTTTTTTTTTTGCTATGTGTTGTTTATTTAAATAACATTAACATTTAATATTCAAGAAACATTTAAATACAATAATTTATTATTCTTTATTCGTTAGTTAGTTTTTTGTATTTAAATATTCTTCAAACATTGGTGTGTTTTTTTTTTCTTTCTTCTTTCTTTAGTTTATTAAAATTAAAAAAAAAAAAAAAAAAACATTTCACAGCTTAAGAATTCAGATTCATATCAGTCACCTTATGTTGTGTTATGTGTTTTTCTCATCATTTTTATTTATCTATAAACTGTATTTTTTAATCCTTTTTTCTTTTTCTTGTTATTTTCGTTTAGTTTAGTTAATTATAATTAGAATAAAGGAAATCAATTTTTGTAAAATAAAAATGTTTCTTGATTTTCTTTTTATCATCAGTAATTAGTGTTATTTTGTTTTTATATAGCATTTGCAAGCTCTCTACTCTCTCTCTCTATTTCTGTCTTCATCATAAATCTTTTTATCTCTCATTTATTACATTAAATAATTTTCTTATATCATCCACTTTTTATTTTAAAAATAAATTAATAAAAATAACTTAAATAATAATAGTAAAAAAAAAAAAAAAAAAAAAACAATATAAATAATAATAATCTTATATCGAAAGAAAAAATAAAAAAAAAAAATTAATAATAATAATTGGCTAAATCAATTATTAATTAAATATTCCCTTATTTGTCCTTTCTCTTTTACCACACACAATTAATTATAATAATTGTAAAACTGCAATTAATAATGCAAATAAATACATATAAATAAATACAGAAAATTAATTATAAAAAATATTAAATTGAATTGTATATATAACAACTAGAGAGCTTTTGCATCATGTCATATTAACACCAAGTGCTTGACTTGAGTACTCATAAACAACATAACTGATTGATACAGCCGGCAATACTTTAATAAAATTTGGTGTTATACCGCGATATAATCCGCATGGACCTTCCGTTTTTAATATATTACTTAAAACACCACGCATACTGTGTTTACTCTTGTCTAACGTTGTACCAGCAGCAATAACTAAAAAAATTATTTAAAAAAAAAAACAAAATTAGCGATAAAGTAAATCAAAAATTTTTTAGATAAATTTATAAAATTACCTTGCGCTTGTAAACGTGTTCTAACTAATGCTAATGGATAAGAACAAACTTGTCCTAATGTACTGGATACACTTCCACATGCTAATAATAATAAGAGGTTTGGCTTCTCCTTTTCATAATGACTTAAATATTTCTTTTTTAATGTTTCATATATAGCTAAGTCAATGCCAGCATAAGGTATAATACCTAACATATTGGGAATGTAGCCTCTATAGAAACTTTTAATACCTTCAGTACAATAAATTTTTTTTGCAGCATCTAATATACCATGGTACTGGCCCGTTTTTCTTAATGCTAAACGTGTTTTTAACACTTCTAATGGATAGATAACTGTTTGACTAACACCACCAGCACATGCACCAGCCAAAAATCTTTCATATATTGTCATATTACGTTTCTCATTGCCACGTATTAATCGTTTCACTTGTTCATAGGCAGCAAATTTTATTGCTGTCTCTGGTGCAATTTTTAGTACATTTATGCCATTACCTCGCCAAAAACTCCGCACACCACCCTCTTTTAACATATATTGAAAACAATCGGAAATTTTTTGTCGTGTTGCTTGAACCTAAAAAAGCAAAGAATTAATAATTTCACAATTTCACAAAAAAAAAAAAAAATGTTTCAAACAATCAAACTTACTTGTAAAAATACTTTCAATCTATCTAATGGGGCAGTACATGTTCTAGAAACAGCACCGGCGACACCTCCAGCTAATAAATGTCGCCACCACATTCCACTTTGCATTTCACTTTGTGTAAAGTCATCAGGGATGTTCATATCCTCACCAATATCAAGATACTAAACAAAATAAATAAATAAATAACAAAAAAAAAAAAAAACATAAAAATTATAATTTCATAATCAATTGAAATTAATTCAGATAAAAACAAACAAAACATTGAAAAAAATTAAAATATTTTTTCACATTTTAACATCTTCAATTGAAAATTCTTGTTTATAAGCAAAAAAAAAAAATAGTTAAAGCTTTCTATTTGATGAGATAAAATGTTATAATATTGTTAATTTTTAGAGATTTCTATATATTATTATATATAATAAACGATAAAAAATAATAAAACGATGATGTAAATGAAAAGTAAATAAATATTACAAATAAAATTAACGAGAATTTAATAAATTATCATCTTATCATAGCTCAAATAAAATATTTTTACAATTACTACGTCGTATCGTTCCGTCATAAAATAAACAAATAAATTCATTTTCCAATAATCAAGAGTAATAGTAAAATCAAAATCATACGCAAATTAATTGTTAAATTACAAAGGCGACACACTAAATACCATTAATAATAATTCCCATAATATACTATAGACACACTCATAAAAGGATCGTCTTGTGAATGGAATAAAAATTAAAAAATTATCAAAAAAAAAATTAAATCTATTTTAAACATGATAATACATTATAATTGTAAAGTAATGAAAAATCTAAAAATAAAATCAAAAAAAAAAAAAAAAAATTATCATAAATATAATAAATATTTGAACACGAGCTAATAAGATTGGGATAATTATCCAATATAATCAAAAATAGCAATATAGCCTCTATCATGTGATTATAAAGAGGACAAAAAGTGCTAAAATAAAATTAAATATCTCCACGTTATCACGCAGTGGTACTTAAATTTAATTGCTAAAATATATATCTAATAAATAAATAAAAAAAAAATAAAAATCAATAATAATTTGAATAGAAAATACAAATAAAATATTTCAAATTGTTGTAATTGAATCGCAATACTATTTACTGTGCACACACATATTAAGTGTTGTTAATAGAAAACAAATTGCATAGATGAAAATACGATGACTGATTTGACTTCTTATCATTCCAAATGTTTAATATCAAAGTCTAAACACATCAATTAATAATAAATAAATAAATATACTGTCAATAGAATAGAGGAATTAGAATAAACAACAAAAAAAAACACCGAGAAGAGAAGACGACGACAGAGATCAGGTCAAATAAATAATCAATAAAAAAAAAAAAAAAATTTTAATAAAACATTTTTCAATAATTTAATTAAACTCAAAAAATAAATAAATAAATAAATCTAAATTTCACTTAAGCAAGAATTAAAAATTGATTTTATTTTTATTTTATTTTTTTTGTTTTACCTGACTTTAAAAAATGTCTATTGCCATAACACATTTAAGTTACATAATAATATTAAATTCTATTATTAAAATATAACTCTTTTATCGGTAAAATACAAAACAAATTTTATTTTTTTAATAAATAATCAACAAAAAAAATTTTCGCATTACATAATAAATAACAAATAAATAAAAACGTAAAATAAAGCATAATTAAAACAATTAAAAAAACACAACAACCAATGGGAGGAGGAAAATAATACAAAAAATACCTTTTCAAAAATAATTTCCGTTTCAATATCATCCATTTTAAATTTTCCTTTAATTTTAATTAACAAAAAAAATAAAGAAAATTAAATGAAACAAAATGTACTTGGTCCAAATAAATTAATTACCAAAAACCCAAAAATAATAATTGTCTTTTCTTTTTTTTGTTTCTCGCAATTTACGCAAAATATTCTCACGAGTTTTTTTTAGTTATTTATAATTTTGTTGACTCCATTTTTAATCAAAAAAAAAATAAATTAAATTAAATTAAATTAAATAAATACGCGTTTTACGTAAATATTTACAATAAATAATTTCACGAGATCTACTTGAATTAAAATATAAAAATATTAAACAAAAAAAAAATCAAAACAAACACAACACGCTATGATGTCAACGAATTGATCAAATTTATGGGGTACGAAGGAATCATAAACGTTACGTACGCGATTTTGCGAAAAAAAAAAAAAAAATCTTATTACGTTGATCCAAGAGCTAAAAATTTATTTTAAAAATAGATATTATTTGTTTAAAAACGACAAAAATGTATAAAAGAAAACAACCAAGAGTTTTTTTTTGTATCTATCTGTGTGTTTGTTGTTGATTTTTTTTTTTTCTTTTTGGTGTTTGGATGCCAAAGTTTATAATTAAAATTAAATAAAAATTAAATGTAAGAAAGAAAAACCTGTCAAGCCTTTGGTTGTTGTATTTTATTCAATTGAAAGAAAAAAAAGGATATAAAAACAGACAAATCGTACACACAAGTTCTATGTTGCCTCTTAAACTTTATTTAAGAATTATATTATGCAAGTAACTTGACTGTTTTTTTTTTATCAAGATATATAGATAAATATATAAGAAAATATTTTTATTTTTCAACATAATCCATTAGTCAAGGTTTTTTCTTTAACTTTTTTTTTTTTTTTAAACTTATCAAACCACAAAAACAAAAACCATTGATAACATTTATATATGCTTATGTATTGTATTTGCTATTAATTAATATTTAATGTTTTAAAGTCTATGTCTAGTCTGGTACTACTTCTTTTATATATTATATATTTAAAAAAAAAAAACATTAACATATTATTAATTATAATTAAATATTACTCACTAACTAAACATATATTCATTTTAAAGTTTAAGCTAGGTTATAAGAGATAAATCTGAATTGAATTTACATTTTAATCTTTATTTAACTACTATATACAAGTGTGTAGTATATTATTGCGTGAATATGCAAATTTTCATTACAAGAGTAATGTTGTTACAAGTTAATCGAATTATAATTATTTTTATAACAATTACGATTAATAAAATTAAATTATTTTTTATAACAAAAGGTCAATGTAAATGTCACACAATCTTTGCCATCTTCGTGTTTTCTTTTTTCTATTCCTTTTTATTAAAGAATATTATTTAGCATAATAATAATAATAATAATAATAGCGATAAATAAAAAATTCAATTAAAACGAGTAACAACTTTTAAGCAGAATTATCTAGATATTGTTTTTTCGTTTTAAAATTATTTCAATTTTTATGACGATGTACATTAATTTTAATAAATTTTAATTTATTTACATTAGGCAAAATATTATATAAAATATTTATTTATTATTTTTTTTTTTTTTTTTTTTTTGTATATAATAAATTTAATAGATTAAGTGACAGATACTGTGTCGTCATTACATGTGACTTATTTAATTGCATTATATAAAAAAAAATTAATGGTTAACAAGTGAGAATAGCCAAAGTAAACAATTTTTATTTTTTCTTCTCAAAACTAAGGTCTCCTCTTAAATAAAATTCAAGTTGAAATTAAATAAAATAAAATAAAATAAAAAATCTTTAATCTAATTATAACAGATATAAATAAAAATAAAATTTCTATTGAGGTTTAAGAAGAAGAAGAAGAAGAAGAAAAAATACCAATAAAATTTAATTCAATAATATAATGCATATAAAAACAAAGTTTTTTTTTTTTTTTATCATTTCCGACTTCCTAGTGATGATGACATTACAAAAATAATTATAAGAAGCAACAAAAAAAAAATAAAAACTAAATGTTTTTGTATGTAAACGAATTAAAAAAAAGTAAACTTTGTACTTTTAACAAAGCAGATTATTATTAATTTCCTGTTGTAACTAGACAAATGTATTGTAAATTAAAAAAAAATGTACATAAATATTGTCGCAAAACACGTTTATAAATAAAATTAATTAACATTCTTAAATGAAAATAAAATTAAATTAAAATTATTTTCATTAATTATATTACTTAGCGTTTATTGTTATTTTACTGTAAAATCAAACAAATACAAATTTAATTATAATATGATAAGAATAAGTTTTATAGAACAAATAACGAAAAAAAGTTTAAAAAAAAAAATAAAATAAAAGAAAATTACATTGATAAGAGAATACAATTAAAAAAAATTTAGCAATTACAAAAAAAAAAAAAAGGAAAAACTACGAAATTACGAAATTACGAAAAAGAAAAGAAAAAAAAAACGATTTTTTCTACAAAAATCGCGACATTTCATTAATTTTTTATGTAAATAAATAAAAGTTAATAAAAAAAAAAAATCTCTTTACATAACATTCATTTAATTTTAGTACATAATACCAATTTTTTTTTGGAATTAATTTATTTAATTAACAACTAAACAAAAAAATCCTAATAAAAATGACCTTAAACTTTCTAATAAAATTCATTTTAATATTAATTCAATATTTTTATTAATATTAAAATTATGTATTTGCATATGTATTTTCGATATGTAATTAATAAAATATTAATTTTAATTAAGTTTTTTCAACAAAAAAAAAAAATAATAAAATAAAATTCCCCAGCTTTTTTTTTTTTTTTTACAATGAAATTACTAAGAAAAAGCTACAAACACATTAGTAAGCAGAATTCCATATTACTAACGAAACAATTTATTATCTTATCAAAAAAAAAAAAATGTTCAAATATAAATGAGATAATGCCCTTACTAATTCAAATACATTTTTTACTTTTAAATAATTTTTAATAATTCAATCACACAAAATGCATACCCTTGCCATAAGCTCCTGGAATAATAAAACTAAATCTTCCATTAGCTCGCCACTAAGGGCTAATGATCCAGCTTGCTCTAACGACATGATGATATAATATATTCCACCCGTTTTAGAGTTTGTCTTTCAAACTAGTCTCTTGTAAAAATTGTTTTGCAGAAAATTTCCCACAAAAATAAAAAATAAAAAAACACGTGGAAACTTTCTTAGTTTTTTTTTTTTTTGTTTTTTCTAAATTAAATTTAAAACACAATGCAAGCACCAATAAATAATTGTATTATGTCGTCGTTATGCTTTAATAATAATTTTTTAAACATATTTTCTACTTATTATTAGTCACTTTAGATCATTTCTTTTAATTTTTTTTTTTTAAATTATGTATATTCACGGAACCAAATACAATAAAATAAAATTACAACAACAAATTAGCAACGTTCACATAAAATAAAAAATAATTAAAAAAAATATATATATTTTATTTTTTATTTTATTATAAAACCGTACTGGTTTGGCACTTAGAAACAGACTAAAAATTTTAATTTTTTAAATAGTGAAAGGCCAAGCCAAGCTCTTTTATTTCATAGGTTGAAATTAAATACATAGAGAAAAAAAAATTAAATAAAGCGTGGTGATCAAGAAATTCATCACTCACATGTGTGTGGTGAATAAATGACTAGTAAACGTCATACAATACGTCATCAATTGGTAAATGATAGAAAAAAAAAAAATGTGTGTTCTGTCTCAAACTTCGAGACACACACAAACACATACACAATAAAAATTATTTAACCTACAGCTGCTTTTATAGAAATATATTTATAAAAACATTTTTATACAAATGAAATGAATAAAAAAAAAAAATTGTTTCAATGTATTTAAATATGAAATATATATTTAGCAGTAAAAAATTTTCCATAATGCAAATAAAATTTTAAATATTTGAAAAATGTATGACAAATTCATTTATATAGTTTTTAAATTGTCCCTACAAACTGTATTAACTCTAGAAATATCCTTCTAGGTACGTAGACCTGAAGGATTAAAAAAACTAAAAATCTAACTCACTTTACTATAAAAACATAAATATGTTTAAAGACCATCTTCCATAGTTTGCAAACACAGTACGTACAGGATGTTACAAAAAAAAAAAAAAAAAAAAAAAAACAACTAATGTCAAAAAAAAAATATTTTAACATTAAAACATCAAATCACTTCATTAAAAACCATTATTCTAGCAATAAAAAAATATAGTAATAAATTATAATCTATTCAAGCAAATTTAAGTTTTTTGTTTTGTTCCATTTTTAAAATAAACTAATTAAAAAAAAACTAGTCAGTTAAAAAACCATAAAATATGTGAAAAAAAAATTGAACCCTATGATTAAAATTTGCACTTGAATGTTAAAAATTAAAAATTAAAACGTTCCGTCCTGTTGTTACCAAGAATACAAAGATTTTGATAAATAATAAATAATTAAAATGATTACATTTAAAAAATAAAAATAATTAAATAACATGCTCCATGTCTGTTAATTATTAATTATTAATTATACATCATCTATCTGTACGTATACTTTATAATTATTAAAAAAAAAAAAAAAAAAAAAAAAACATTTTAAACTTAACCTGAAATTACATTAAAAGTACTTAAAAGATAAATAAATAAACGAAAAAGAAGTTAATAATTAAATAATATAAAGAAAATAAGTGATATATCAAATTCTATCCGCTAGACTAAATAAATTAATTATATATAAAAATGTTTTTTTTTTTTAAATTAATTAATAACAATCAAATATTTGATAATATACAAATAATTTTTAATTAATATATGTATATAAAAAAAAAAAAAGTATCTTATCATAAATATAAAGATAATATATTTATAAATAATCAATGATTATATAATAAATAAATAAAAATACAAAATTTCACCAGTTCAAGACACTTTAAAAGAGGAGTTTCTGCCGTAATCGAGAAATTATTCTTACTTTAATATTTTATATTCACAAACTGACAAAACAAATATAACCAACGAAATAACATATATCCTTAATTTTAACTATTTAATTTACATAAATCAAGAGAAAATATAATAGCATCAATTACATACGTTTTTATAATAGTAATATTATATTTTGGATAATATATTGAATTAACTTAGTTCGAGGGCATAATCAATTGATAGGCCAATCAAAATACATGATAGTTGGAGGCTCGCACTATATTCAACAATAATACGACAACTTTATTATTGTTATAAATTAAATCTTTTTTTATAAACAAAATGATAAAATATTTTTTATTATTATGTATTCTAAAAATATTCGTGGTATATTAATATTCTTATAGGAATAATACAAATTGGCCAATAATAATAATAATAAAAAAAAAAAAATTTATATAATAATTACAACCTGTTAATAAAATATTCAAAACAACTACGTATATTGTGTTTAGTAAAATAACCTTTAGTAGCAAACAAAATAAAATGAAATTAAATAAAAAAAACTACAAATTGAATGACGTAAATGTTGTTTACTTACGCAAAAAAAAGAAAAAATAATTATATTTTGATATAATAATAAAACAAAATCAGTGCAAAATATTTTTGTTGATGTTAATAAAATAAAAATGTGTGATGATCATTATAATTGTATGTAGCAGCATACAGTACGCAGATATGAGTATCTTCCAGACACAAACGATTATGTTTACATGATATTATTGGTAACGTTTTACGTAAAACCAAACAAAAAATTATTTATTTGACTTTAAAAAAAAAAAAAACTTTTAATGAACCACAGAATAGACTTTATATTTTGTTAAATTATATTTAAATTTTTGTTTTTTTATTTTTTTTTACACATAATTAACATTCCTTCCGTGTTTTTGAATTAATATTGTACACATCCCAATATGTAGTATTATTTAATAATAAATCATCAAAATATAAAGACTTAACTCTGCTTAGAAGAAAATAATATATAAATATTTGTTTATAAAAACAGTAACAAAAACTAAGCGTGAATTATTTATTAATAATCAAGCATTTAAATATATAAATAAATAATAAATGGTTCAACAACTCTGTACCTTACCGTCCTTAAAGATAATTTTTTCAGGAATGTTACACCATACATTAAATTCTTTTTTCATATATTTTATTAACATCTTGTTAAATAATTCATCGAAAACTTTTATTAATTTTAAATGTGTAACATTATTATTACCATTATTATTATTATTATTATTATTTTTATTTTTATTATTAACATTATTTTCATTATCTTCATAAAGCTTTAAAAACAAAATTAAAAAAAAAAATTAAACAAAACAGAAGAAAATAAAACAAACAAAAAAAAAACAGAAAAAAGAAGAAAAAAAAATTGAAACTAGGAAAAACCAATACTAAAAATATGTATCTTCAATCTAATTGTTTTTTTTTTTTGTTGTTACTTAAATTTATGCGTGTGTTTATTATATTAATTATTAATCAGTTCTTTTGTTATATAAAAAATATTTCTTAATTTTAAAACTTACAGTAGAGTGCCGCCAAAATTTAATCAGACTATGAATATCGGTTGATGGTGCTAATAATAAGAAATCACGCCATTCATCAAAACTAATATACAAGCTACCGTCTTGATCCATTCTAAAAACAAAAAAAAAATGTTTTAATAAAACTAATTTAATATTTTTGTATTAATTAATCAAGTACCTTTGAAGCAAATTCGATGCTTCTTTATGTTCCATCTCAATCCCTAGATCTTTGAAAGCAGATATCAACTCCTCCAAATCGACTTTTCCTATAAAACAAATATAGAATTTTAATATAAAAATAATAATAAATAATTATAAATATAATATTACCATCTCTATTTTTGTCCAAATGAGAAAATTGTAATTTAAGACTTTTTTCATGTTCACGGACATAATGTAAAAATTCTGCAAGTCCAACATCGCCACTTTTAGTTTGATCAGATTGCTGAAGAAATTTCTATAAAGAAAAATAATTCGAATAATTAAATAACATTAGAATAAAAATAAAACAGATGGAGCTCTAAAGATTATCATTTACTATACATTCATTATTTTAACCAGATGTCAGTTTAAAGAATAAAATACAAAAAAAAAAAGTGGGAAAACACATGTGGTTTTAGTTAAAACTGTTAAATAAAATTATAAATTTTATAATTTGTTCAAAGAAATATAATAAAACTGTATAATTAAAATAGACAAATAAACAGCTGGGCATATAATTATTATATATATATATATAAAACAAAATAATAATCCGAAATATTAAATATTTAAAGAAATGTTATCACTACACTCCGTTAAAACTGAATAATTTTTTTTTTATTTTCAAACATAAAAAATCTAACAAAATAAAGAAAAAAAAAATAGAAATTGAAAGATATTTTTCGGGTTACGAGATTACAAAAAAAAATTAATTGAATTTGAAACTTTAATAATTAATTAAAATAAACAGCAAAGTACAAAAAAAAATATATATATATATATAATAAATAATACGGCTGTCATTCACTGAAGGGTCAAAAACATTTGTTAAGAAAAAATAAAATAATATTTCTCTAATGTACGAGGATTAGATTATCCACGATAATAATTCAGGTGATTTCAAACAATTTTTGTTTTTATCTAATTTAATAAAATTAAAGATAATATTTACATAACATATATCATGCATTAATATTATAAAATAACCTGATAACAAAAATATTATGATCGCTATTAAGATTATTTAATTAAAATAAAAGAAAAGGAAGAAAAATTCTACACTTTTTAATTTTTTTTTTCTTTCTTTTTTTTTTTGATTAGATCTAAAAACAAAAATTGAAATTTTTTTTCTTTATTTAATTGTTTGAATTTTTAATTGTAAATTTTATTCTTTTATTACCTTTTGATTGTAAAATATAAAGAAAATAAAAAATAAAGCTTAATAAATTTTTGTCTTTAATTATGTATTTGATTTCATCTAAAAATAAAAATAAAACAATTTTTTTTCCTCTTGTTTCCTATATACAAAAGAATTTTCATTTTTTTTTTTTTTTTTAACTTTTTTATTATTGTAAAGTTGTTGGAAAATGTAGAAAAACTAAAATTATACGAGAAAATAGAAAGAAAAAGAAAATAAATTAAATTAAATTACAAAAAAAAAAAAAATCGCACACCATTGAAGCTAAAAATTACAAAAATAAACTTCTGGGTAACAAAATTTTTGATAGAATATTTTATTACTTTTGTGGACGTTGCAAAAAATAAAATTAAATTAAATATAAAAAAAAACTAAATATATATTTTTCGTGTATATTAACGAAAAAGAAAAAAAAACTTTTGTAAATTGTAAAGCATTATTGAGGTTATGGTTTATTAGCATGATATATGCTTATGATATGCAATAAATATAAAGGAGCACTGATGTCATCATTGGTCTATTGAAAATAAATTTGCATAATTTATTTCATTTTGTTAATAGAATTATTATATATTTACCTCAGCATATTTACTGGAGATTCCAATCTCTTTAAGGGCTGCTGACAAATCGTGGATATCAATACGTCCATTACCATCTCTGTCAAGGTGATTGAATAGTTTTTCTAATCTTTCTTCATCAGCTTGGGGCAGTTCGTGTAGATAATGTACAGGGACCAATGGTATTTGGTTCGATTGTGTTTGATGCTGCTGATTAATATCTTGATTTTTTAAATTTTTTGCGAAAACCACCATAATTTTGTTTTAAAAAATAAACTTTACTCTCTGGGATTTATTTTTTTTTTTTTCAATTCTTTTTTAAGTAAGAATTTTTTTAGAATTCTTTTTTCTTTTTGTTAACAAGTACACAATATCACAGGAAATTATACATTACTGCATAAATATTAAAGAATTCTTTATTAAAATTTTGTTATTTGAAGAATTATTTATTTCTTTTAACTATTTTAATATAAAAAAAAAACTTTTTTTCTTTTTTATTGCAGACTTTCTCAAAAAAAGACGGAACGGTAAACCTTTCCCATTGCTTTTTTTATGTCACTCGCTATGAAAAAAAAAAATTTCTATTTTATTTTTCTTAACACACGGAGTGTACTATAAAATACACGTTGATGTAGTGCGTATGCGTAGGAAAGTACACACAAAGGTAAAAACTTTTTTTTTATTTAGGTCAAGTTGAATGTTATTATGTGGCACCATCTATTATTAAACATTTTTAAAATAACATATCCGTGGTTATTTTTATAATCTTATAAGATATTTAAATTAATTAATTAACAAAGATTTGGTATACAAAAAAAAAAAAAAAGTGACACTGACATTTTAATATACACATAAAATTCTTTATTATTTTTTTATTTTTTGTTTTCAATAATTGATTAAATATATTTTGAATGAATACAGATATTGATACTTTATTCTTTTTATAATAGATTTAAAAAATAAATTTTACAGTTAAGTTTTTTTTTTTTTCTTGTTTTGCTATTAATTAATTGTTTAACATATCCCAGGCGTCTTCTTCTAATTTATTTGATTTGTTTACGGTTTTAGTTGAGGCTTTTGTTGTTTTCACGTCTAATACAGTAAAATCATTATTTTGAGTCGTTTTAGTGCTACGCCGATTTGGTGCAGCTGATGTAGTTTTTTCAGGCATACAATCATTTTGAGCGGAACCCTCATTTTCAAAACCGTTCCAGTTAGTATCATTTTGACTGAAATAGAATTTTTTTTTTTAATTTTTATCCATTTTATTTTACTCTTGTATTTAAAGACTTACTAAGAATTTATATTTGCTTTATCATCGGTCCAATTCCAATCATTTGGTCCACCGCCACTGCTATTAGATAATTTACCATTTGATGCAGATCGTTGATAACCACCCGTTGAATTATACTCCTCAGATGTTCCACCATATCCTTGGGGCGAAGAAATATTAGAGCCACCCAGACTACTCCAACCTTTTTTACCTAAATCATTAACCTTAAGCAAATAAACAAATATAAAATTAACAAATCTTTCTCCATAAAATTTATTTTAAATAAAAATATTCAACCAATTAAATTCAATTTAATTCTAATAAAAATCATATATGAACATAATGGAAATAAAAATAATAAATAAAACACACCTTGGATGCTATATTAGATACTTGAGTACCAACTCCTTCAAGTATTGAACCTTCTTTAACCTAACATTTTTAATATTTAAATTGTTTAATAAATAAGATAAACAACATAAAATAATAAATAAATAATAAATAAATAAATAAAACAAACAAAGCGAAAATAAAATTTATAAAAATAAAAAAATCAAAATTCTACATTATCGCTAACACTCACGGACAAATCAGCTACCTTTTGTGAAGCTAAGCTTCCATATCTCACTGCATTCTCTTTTGCTACGCTGGCTACTTTTGATGCTCCAACCGACAAAATGCTCCATCCCTAGGTAGATAGTAATTGATTATTACTAATTTTATTATTTATAATTGTTTACTAATTAACTTACGCTTGCTAATGAGGATAAAGTTGTATCGAGTATTTCTTGTGATTGACTTTTAGGCGGAGGATCCCGAGAAAATCCAAAACCTTGATATTTTCCACCCTGGCTTGGGGGCAAGTGGCTAAAATTTAATTAGTTCATAATTAATCATTATATCACTAAACTATAAAAATACGATTTGCTTACTCAGGCCGTGATGCGTTGTCTTGTTGTCTTTTATTAAAAAATGAATCTTTCTGATCACGAAATTCTTGGCTATTCAAATTTTGATAAGAATTATCGTTTTGATAACCACCAGATTGCATATTGTTTAATGATGAGCTACTACTTCTTGATTGTAATGCAGTCCCACTTTGTATTGAAGAACTAGAATAATCTTTTGCTGCTGATGTGGAACTATCCCAAGGTTTACCTTGAGCTAATGTTGATATTTTATCACGATATAATGCGGCAGCACGTGAATTATATCGTTGCTGTATCGGCATATTTTCATTCCAGGATGGCTCATCTTCAAAAAACTCTCTCGCATTTCTATTACCACCAACCTTTAAAATATTCATTTATGAAGAAATCAATAAAAATTTATATGAATAAAAAAAATTTTTTTTTTTTTGAAATTTACTTTCATTTTTTCTAATTCAATGTCTTTCCACTTGTCCATAGTAACGGAACGTACAAACGATAAATGAACTCCTAGGCCTCGGTGCTTACCCGAACATTCCAAGCAAATCCAAATACCATATGTCACGGAAACCCACTGAGGATTATGTGCATTACATTCAAAGCATTTCTGAAAGAAATTATTTTATTTAGCAAACTGAACGAATTAAACCAATGGTAATAATTAATTACAGTATTTTCATTATTAGTTTTTAATTCTTGAAGAACACGTCTTGTTCTTGGGCTAGCCATTATTGAATTTATTTAATTATTTATACTGATTCAACAATTAATTTTAATTAGTTTTCGTTTTTTTTTTTCTTATTTTTTTTTTAACTACAATTACTAAATTTTCAATAACTAAAATAGCACATTATAAATATTCCATAATCATTAGTTAATTATAATCCAACAAAAAAAAAAATTAACATTATTTATAAGCACATTTTAATTAATAAAATAAATAATTTATGCGAAATTAGTAATTATATTTCATTAATAAGTTAAATAAAATTCTGTCACTTTCTCAAAATGTAAAATACAAAGATGATATTGATGGCTGAATGATGACAGAAAAACGATAAAGAGAAAAAGGTATACAAATTTTGTGGACGTGTAATTGATACTTTTTTCAAGTCATAGATGGCATTATATTAATGTAAATTGTAAAACCGCCTCCTATAGTTTGGAAAATATATTTTTAAAAAATGGCTATAACTTTGAAACGAAGAATGTGTTCGACAGTTTGGAAATTTTAATTAATATTTCGATTAATAATAAAAAAATAATTAAAAAACAATTTTTTTTTTTTTGAATCGCTCATAAAAATGTACATGCATTTTTACACATACATTTCATTTTTATTATATCAACAATAAAACTATTCTTAAAAGACTATTCTGAGTTTAATTTATTATTAATTATATTTTCTTAATTAAATTAAAACAAATTATAATCTCATTATTATTATATCCTTTCATTTATAATAGAATTAAATCAATGTTAGTTGTTATTGGAAATAAATGTCCAACGATAATTAAACATTGTTCTAACATCGTCCATTTTTTATTTTCTTTATTTATTTATTTAATTATTTAATTAATACTTTATATGTTTTCATATTAATAAAAAATAAAAATTAATTATTATTTAAGTTTAAATCAACTGAATATTTTTTCTTTATTTATTTATTATTTTCGCTAATTTAATTTTTTTTTTTTTGTCAAAACTACACTTTTTTTTTAATTAATTAATGAATGAATTAATTAATTAATTATTTTTTTGTTTATAACTTCTCAAAAATGTATGAATCTAAATGTTTTTCATTTAATAACATTTTTATCATTTTTTCTCAATAATTAATTAATAATTTTGTTTAATTAAAGCAGGTACAACAAAGAGGAGGCTTTTTTGAATGAAGGTTCACCATTCTTTTAGTGGCCATGAAGTTTTTTTTTACTTTTTTTTTTTTTTTTAATTATTTATTAAAAATTTATATTAGTCTGCTCTATTTAGATTTTTTCTTTTCTTTTCTTTTTTTTAATTTTACACTAGTTAAACTATTTTTTTTTTAAAATATATTTTTAATTTTGTTTTTTTTTGTTATTCTCTTAATTTTTAATATTTTTCTTTTTTTTTTCTTTTTTACTTAATAGTAATTATGTAATGTTTATGTACAAAACAACAACAAAACTTATTAATACAATTATATTTATAATAAAAAATAAAATTTAATGGAATTTATAATAATAATTAAATGATTGCAAAAAATTATATAATCTCGTCATTGCACATTTAAATAATAATTTCACAGACATCCTATTTTAATTAAAACTTTCATAACATTTTGTTTTGTGTGACTGCATTTATATCACCTTCTTTCTAAACTAACTTTGTACAAAATTAACGTGATTTTTGTGGTTAATTTTTATCCTGGAATGTTTTTTTTTTTTTGTGTTAATTATTAGTATTATTGGAATGTTATCTTTCGGACGTAAAATATTTGTCTAAAACATTAATAAATTATAAACTAAGCAACATAGAAATTTCCTTAATTTAATTATTGAACATTTGTTTTGTTTTGTAGATTATTATTTTTTTTTTTAAATACGATCGTTGAGATTTTAATTGGATTTTCTTTTCTTTTCTTTTTTTTGTATACAAATTTAAAATTTAAATTTTCAATTTTATTTTCAGTCCCTATTTATGTATGTAATTTTTTTTTTTTTTTATTTCTCTTTTATTTATTATGAATTTTATTATTGTCCGTTCATTTTTAATTAAATTTAAATTTATTTAATTGGTGTTTTTTTTTTTTTATCTTTATTTTATATAATTTTTGAATATTATTATAACAACTCAAAGAACGAATGCATTAAATTTAATTAAATAAAAAACAAAACAAAAAAAATTATCTTGCAAAAGTACAAAAATAATGGTTTATAGTCACTCCTTGAGTTTTTTTTTTACATTTTTTTTTACAAGGATAATTACAGAAAAATCCATAAATTAATAAATTATTCTTAAAAAAATCAACCCTTAAACCAAAGTGACAACTACAAAATTCTGCCATAACTCAAAATGTGAGACCATTAGTGATAAAAAATTATCCGTTTTGAGATAAAATTCAATTTGCATGTTACTTCCAAAAACGAAATAATATGCAAATACAAAAAAAAAAAAGAATCATTACGGAGACAGCGTTAAAAAAAAAATCAAAAATCTCTTCTAACTTTTACATGTCCATGTCCTCTCCACATTAATAATTATAAATTTTAATAAAACTTTAAATCTATATTTAATTTCAATTAATTTTTCTCCTTCTTGTCAACACTTTCTTGGACATTTCTGTATCAAAAAAAAAAAAAAAAAAAATTTGTAAAATCGAGTCCGACACACAAAACGTCTTAATTGCAGTAAAAATAAACAAAAAATTAATTAATTTCTTATATACACAATAATTATCATTTCTATTTATATTCTTAATTTTTAATTATTTATTTATTTATTTTTTTTTAATTAACATAATTTTTTTTATGTTATTTTTTTGTTTGTTTTTTTTTTTTTTCTTTTTTATTTAATTTATCTTAAATTTTAATTTTCTCTAGGTAATAATAATTAAATAATTAGACAGCAAATAATTTTGTCTACTAATAATTTATGTAATTAAAAAACAAAACAAAAAATAATTATATTTATTGTGAAAAACTAAATAATTATTAATAATAATAATAATACATATTTACAATGTTTATGTACAATATATTTAGATAAATTATTTTTCTGTTACTTTTAATCGTCAGAGCAAAAAAAAAAAAAACATAAAGAAAAATTATGAAGAGAAAAGAAAAGAAAAGAACAAAAAAACACAAAACTGATATTGGCGGCAGTTACAATATGTTGAGTAAACAAATATCTTAATTAACATTTATTTAATTGAAAATTTCTTATTTTTCTTTTTTATTGTTAATTTTCATATTAAATAAATGAATGAGTGGGTTGATTTGTTTGATTAAATTATATTAATTACGTCACAAGATTCAATTTTAATTAATTTTTTTTTTTTTTAAGTATTTTAATGTTAAATTAATATTTTAATTTAATTTAATTTTAACTTTATAATATTTGTCGAACTCGATAAGTATATTAAGTATTAATTAAGGTAAATAACTTTAAACGACCGTTTCGGTTTTTTGCGAAAAGCGATTATCATTATTTGAACAGGTGGCATTATTTAATTGTGTTGCTATTGTTATATCACTTGGTTCGTCTGAATCTGAATCACTTGATTCACTACGATTATCTGTATCATCTGGGGCTGCTCTTTTATTTATCCCTTTACCACCACGATTTATTATTCCCGGATTACTTTCTAGGGTAGAATGTTGACTGGATGGTGAACGACTGTACTCTGATGTGTTCTCCTCATCAGATACTATTATCGAACGTCGTTGATTGTTCTGCATTGGCGTTTTAAAACGTCTTGAGCGAACTCCTCTTCCAATCGGCAAACGGGCAATACTATTAAACAAAACAAAAATTATAAAAGTCATTAGTTTAATTCTTATCATATCTATTATCAATTTTTAAATGAATCATTGCTATTATTGAATTATTAAATAATTGTTCAAATTCTTTTGTAATGTTAATCAATTTGCAAAATAGATAAAACATATTTTTATTTTTTTACGTTAATTAATTATCATATCACACCACATTTTATCAATATAAAATAATAAAATAATAAAAATACCTTTTCCTTCTTAACGAATAATTATAATCAGGATCTTCACCCTCCTCGTCTGTCCAACTATCATCGCAAAAATCATCGCGTGATTTACCATTATCTCTCTGTTTTATGTGTCCATTTGGTTTAATCAGCGTTATGTCACCATTCTCACCATTCACCGAAGCGAGAATTCTTTTTTTAGCAACTGCCAAATAATAATCCTTCTCTATCGGATTTATATTGCCATTCTCTGAATTTGATTGTATTGATAATCTGTTTTCTGTCATAAATTCGCTAACTTTTCTACCCAGTGTTTCTAAATGATCATCATCCGAGCATTCTCTTATTTCCAACCGTTCATTGCTATTCATCATATCTTCCAACATATCAGGACTAGAGCATGCGTCTTGATAGATACTTGTATTCATTGAATTACCATTTGGACTTGTGGGACTTACTTCTAGAACTGGATGAATATCACGATGATATTCCTTTGGTTGTATTTTATGTTCAATTATTGGTTTGGAAGATACGTTATTTGTTTGAAGATTTTGGTTTTCGCGGAGACATAATGTTAACTGTCGTGTTGCCAAAAATGGGCTTGGACTTCCGTCTGTTTCGCTAATATCCATAGCTTCGGTTTGAGTTTCTGTATCGACGAGTTTAATTGATCGATTTTCTGGTTCACTTTGATAACGTCGATCCCGATTTGGACTCGCTCTAGGTGATGCTAGTGTACCGGAGCCTACACGTCGATGTCTAATTTTTTTCGGTTTATTCGGAACAACTGCTACTGATTTTGGTTGTGAAGAACCATCCAATTGTGCATACAATGTTGCTTTAATTGGACTCTATAAATACAGAAATGAAAAATATTATTTTATTGAATTCAATTTAGAGAAATTTATTTTAAATTACCGTAGGTCCTGAATCGGGACTTGGGGTTGTCGATATTTGTTCAGGTGTTGTTGCTGAAGACTGATTTGTAAATCTTCGACGATATATTTTGTCTTGAGCTTTACGTAATGGATTTACAATTTTGCGGCAATATTTATAGCCAGGTAGTTGTTTTTCACGTCTACAGAAATAAAACAAAAAAAAATAAATAAATTCAAATTAATAACAAATAGAATATTTTCAATAAAGAAAAATTATATTTACTCGACTATCTGTTGTTCCCGTTCATCTAATCGTCTCATGCAGACGCCCAATTCCATTAATAATTTATTTGCCCGCTCTAATTTCGCCTCATAAACAGATCTAATGTCATGTGCATGCTTCCATTCATCCTCACGCTTTTTAATTAATTCCTGTTCGAATTTATGTATATTTGTACCATTACTTGCCATCTTTTGCATATGGGTCCGAATCTCTTCTTTCCATGACTTTTGCGTTTCAAAATATTCTTCGTCGCTTTGTTTAAGTAATTCATCTCTTGCTATGTCTAAATGTGTTAAAATTATTTTAAATGACGGACGGTTCTTTGGTTTCACACTCCAACACTGTTTCACCAGTAGCTTAAAACCATCTGGACATGTTGATGGGATTGGCAATTGTAAGGAATTATTACCAACACCCCAAATTATTGCTGATGAATCAACATCTTTGTATGGAATTTCACATGTCAACAATTCCCATAATACAACACCATAAGACCAGATATCCACTTTCTCTGAACATGGCTCATTTCGAATGACTTCTGGTGCCATCCAAGCAACTGTACCGGCGAAACTCATTTTTGTACTTATTTCATTCCATTCTCTACTCGTACCAAAATCACTTATTTTCACAACACCGTTTTTACCAATTAAAATACTAAAAAAAAAAAATTAATAATAATAATAATAATAATAAAGAAAAGAAAAAAAATTAATTTAATTAAAATACTATCTTAAAGCATATAAATAG
Organism: Ptychoptera albimana; assembly: GCA_961205885.1. Lineage (NCBI taxonomy): Eukaryota > Metazoa > Arthropoda > Insecta > Diptera > Ptychopteridae > Ptychoptera > Ptychoptera albimana. Next base: position 6,041,573 of record OY540804.1, read on the forward strand.
CTTAAAGTAAATATAAATAGTTTTATCTATTACGACTTAAATTGTCGTCACTTTATGTATGAATGACGTCAAAGATACGCAACATACAAACATAAGAATATATTTTACGTTAAATAATATAAAAAAAAATCGATACGCGTGTTTTCATTTCTTTTCTTTTACCGCATTCTATGTTTTAGGATCTTATTACATAACAAAAATAAATACTAAGCTTTTATATATGTATGGTACATACATGTGTATATAGCAAAACTAACAATTATTTATGTATAAACTTACTTTGGACTTTTGAGATCTCTGTGTATAATTTTATGTACATGTAAATATTGCATTCCTTGAGCTATTTGCTTAGCCCACGATAGAAGACGTATTGGAGCCACAACTTCTTCTTTTTTCAAAATTGTCTGCAATGGACCATATGGGCAATATTCCATAACAATACAGAATACTGGCGCCATTGAACATACACCCCTATTAATAAAATATAAATGGAATGTTAGCAAACACATATACATTGATAAAACATATATTTTTGATACTGCAAAAATCAATTCTTACTTGAATTTTATAATATTTTCATGGTCTAATTTCCTTAAGTGTTTTATATCCGTTTCTTTTACGTCACGCACTTTCTTAACAGCAACTGTCTCATTTTTCAATATACCACTAAAAACTGCACCCTGCGCCCCAGACCCTATCCATTTTAGGTCAGTTATTGCTTCAAATGGTATTTCCCAATCTTCTGTTTGTTTGTGTTTCATTTCAATTACAGCTGCTTTGCCAATTAATGATAATACTGGTCGCATACATCCTAGTAGACCATCCATCCAACCCACGGGCTTACTACCTTGTATAAAACCATTACCAGTTGGTGGCCATCTATTTGGACAAGTGTTTTCCGCACTACTGTCTGTTATTTGTTCATCAACTATCATTCCCGGTTTGTACGGTAGCTCTGATTGGCTTTTAATTCCCATATGATTTAACTCTTCCTGAATCGAAATCATGCTAATAAAACAAAATAAAAAATTAGTGATCAAGGTTATAAATTTAATTGATACGATATGATAAGATTGATAAAAATATTTAAACTTGGATCAATATTATATTTATTCCAACTGAACGATTGTGAAAATTTGTGATATTTCGTAAAAACTTATCTTTAAAGATGTTACATTGTATAGTTAAATAAAAATTCCTTACGTCGGAATTATATTTAAACAAAAGCACAATTCTCTCGTTTGATGTGATTTTTATTTTTTTGTAAATTAAAATACAATAGATTTATGACAATATTATCTAAGATACGACTATCTATACAAATCGGAAACGCATTAAAAATTTTTATAAACTTAAAATTAATTTCAATATCAATAACACATATGTATGTAGCTAACTTAACAAAAAATCTTAACAAAGGTAATGTTGCCGTAAAAGGAGATTTTCGACACAATTTTAAGCATAAAAATCATTTGAAAACAACCAAATAACCAATACTGATAAACAAAACAATAGATTAAAAAAAAAAAAAAAAAGCGAAATATTTTCATCGATTAGGAACCAAGAGTTTGTACAGTTATATATGACAAGTGGAAGTACTTAAACGTTAACCAAACAGCAATAATAAATAAGTATTTGATCATATGAAATAATAATTAAATATAAATTATGCGCATTGTGTCACATATTACTGATAGCAAATATTTAAAAAAAAATTTTCAATAATCATAAACTATTTAAACTTGACCTTACTGTTATTATTATTTATAAAACAAAAAAATAACTAACCTGTGTACTACATATTTTTATCAAAATTAAAATTAATAAAAAATAAAATTAATAAAAAAAAAAAAAAAAATGAAAGAAAGAACCAAATATTTTTTTTTTTTTTTTTTTTTTTTTTTATGTAGGCAACAACAATAATAATAAAGGAAAAAAAAAAATAATAAATACAAATCGTATTATGGCCGCCAATAATTTTAAATAATTTTTTATGATGAAATAATAAAGGTGAACAACATTACCTTTTTTTGACAACATTTTTTCCTAATTTATCTGGTGGTTCTGTATTTGGTTTATCAATGCGAAAAAATACCATTTTTCTATATTTAAAAAAAAATTACGATTTTTTTTTTTTTTTGTTTTTATTCACAAAACAAACAACCATTTATAACCACATAAAGATACCACTAAAAAACTAGAAACTCAAAGCTTTATTATTATAAATATAATTATTTATTTTTTTTCTTTTTTAATTACACGAAACACAAATATTTCCACTGACAAAAAGGCAAAATACAAAAAACAACTAAATTTGTTAAAAAATAAATTTTATTAGATAGTCTCTATCTACAATTTTCTGTGTTATTTTATGTTTATTTGTATTAAATTATTTAAGTATATATATATAAAAAGCTTAAATACTATACATAGGCAAATTTGTTGTAAATATTTCTCGCTTATTTATTGCATACATTTACTTTCGTACACACACGTGCAATTATTATTTTATTATTTTTTTTTTTTCACTCATATTTCTATATTATAATCAAATTTATTTGTTTTCTTTCTTTCTTTTTTTTTTTTTTGCAATATTAGGTAAATCGTATAATATATCAAATAATAATAATAATAACTTGAAAAAAATAATAATTATTATAACAGAGAATTAATAAATAATAAACAAATTTAAGTAAACAGAAAAAGAAGAGGGAAAAGAAAAAAAAAACGTTACAACTTTAAAAGTCTTTAATTTTCGTTATATTTGTTTAAAAAAAAATAAATATTTTTTATTTATTTTATCAGTAAAATTAATCAATGTGGACAATGTACTCTCAATTTTTATGTACAACCAATACTTGTAATTATTAAATCCTGTACGTCGACCCTATCTACTTTTTTTTTAAAATTGCAAATACAAATAAATAATAATTTTGAATAAAACTCTAATACTATTCAGAAAGAAATTATGAGTTTTTCTTCTTCATTTTTTTTTTTATTTAAATTTAATCTTTTTTTAATAAGCATAACCTTTTATAATTATATTAAAACCGAAATAAAAAAAAAAAAAAGTAAATAACGAGATAAACTAACTTCTAACAGAAATCATGTTGTAACTAAACATGAACAGAATACTATTACAGAACAAATAATAAACTAAACGACACAAGTAGAAAGCAAGGAGATTTAAGAATTCACCAAGTTTAACATAATATTCAAACAAATTAGATAATAAAACAATTGTGCTTTAATAATAAAGATTTTAAAGGGTAAAGATCCAGTAATTTAATTCTCTAATTACAAAACACAACGAAACTATTAAATAAAAGTTAGTAATTAATTCATAATCGGATTATAATAATAAACCCGAAACTTAGTAAAGGTAATATTTAAATAGAATTTGCATACCGCATCTATAATGGTAAATTTCCTGCATAAAGTAGTCCTATTAAAGTGGCGAACTTTAATTTATTCATCAATGAAAGATTTTGGACTTCATTCTTTTTTAAAAAATGACATTCAAGCAAAAATAGCTTTTCTACGATACTAATTTATACCACAAAAAAAAAAAGTCATATAAATACACAGGAATATTAAAATAACGCAACATACTGCAGTAATATTAAATTAAAACCATGAAAAGTTTGCTAGTTTGTTGTCACAAATTATTGGAAACTAGCCAAAAAAAATTAAAAAAAAACATCAAAAACTCTCCTACTCTCTACATTGAAAATTAAAAACTTCAATAAAATATTATTTTTAAAGCTTTTCAAATAAACTTTCATTTTTAATATGTTTTCAATTAATTTATCGCTTAAGCGTATTTAATTAACAAAATATTTTTTTTAGCGGGAAATTTAAATTATATTTTTAATTCAAAAACAAAAAACAAAAACTTACTTTTTTGCATAAATTTGTTCCTCACTGTTACTCATTTTCATATCCTGTACCATGTATCCATTTATTTGGGTATCACTTATTGAGAAATTATTTAAATTATTCCCTTTACGTTCCATTTTGCCATTAGTAAATGGATGCATAATACACTTGTTTACTTTTTTTTTTAATTATTATTATTATTTATCAATATAAAATTATTGTTATATATATATATATATATATAGATATTTATAACTTTCACCCTTAACATAAAATCACATTTGACAGTTACACTTATGACAACAAAAATTTATAACTATTTTTACTTGTTTTTAAGGACATTTTTATATTATTATTTGTATTATTTTTATTAATATTATTATTATTATTATTAATAAAACACATTTTTATTTTTAAACCCTTTAATTATAACAAATAATCAATTCTTAACAGCGAAGAAACACTTTGATTATTTTTAACACAAAATTTATATAAAATCAATGTAACGTTTGCCTTTTATTTATTTATTTATTTTTTTTTTTTTCTTTTTGTACAGCAAAACACAGATCCACAGAAAACAACTTTAGTTTATTTTACTATCAAGAAAGCACGCATATAAACAGAGGGAGGTTTGATTTAATACAAAACAAAAAAAGTTTATTAAAAAATAACACTGTATTTGGAGTCAGTATTGGTGTGCTGTTTAAAACTGTGTGACGGCCATGAGCATGCGTACTTTATTCCGTGTAATTTAGGTATTTCTCTCGTTTTATTAATTTTTTTTTTATTAAAATTCGTCAATACTTAAAGGCCTTTCACTGGAACGAAAAATAAAAAAAAAAAAAAAACACAAAAAAAAAAATATTTATATTAATATAGTAATTAAATAAATAATACAGAGAAATATAAAACAATACAAAAACAAATAAATAAGATAAAATTAACGTTTTGTTTTACTTTTTATGTAAGCAATGGAGCAGTCGTGGATGAAATAAGAACTTTAATCAAATATTAAAAATCACTACAAGGTAAGGTAAGAAAAAATAAACTTTAAACAGTCGATTCTGTGCGTAAATAAAACGTACAATTGACCACACGTGAAGCAGTACAGAACAAGAATAAGTTAAAATAAATCAATAAATATATATTTTTAAGAAATAAAAAGGGGAAAGAGTGTATCTTATATATACCTGTAAACACCTTAAATAGAAGATACATAGAATTACCTAAAAAAAAAAGGCAAATTAATGCCCTTTTTATTATACCTTATTTAAAGAAAAAAAAAAGGAAAAACCATTTGCTGTAACCTTTTTTATATTCAGTACAGTTGTATTATTGTTCTGTAGTGTTTTCTTAATTTTTTTTTTTTTTACCCATTTTATTACTTTGAAATAACAAAATCTTAATATTCATAGTTTTAAAGGTATTATTTACCTACAATTTAAGTAAAAATAACTTTTCTAATAAATAGAAAGAAGTTAAATTATATAATAACATTATATATATACAGAAAATTGTACTAACAAAACAAATAAAATGTAATAACTCTAGTACATTTGTACCAAGCGGATTAAGATAATTCTCAGGTGGTAAACATGTATATAAATATAACAATAAAATCTCTCGCACACACTCACATAAATAGTTATTATATAGTTTTTTTTTTTTTTTTCTATAGAGACAAAAGTTCACCCTCAATTTCTTTTACATGAAAACAAAAAATTAACAAATAACAGTAACACAGGTAAAATTAAAATACAAAGTTAATAAAAGTAGAAAACAAATATTTTAATATTAAATAAAAAAAAAACGAAAAGAAACAAAGAATTTTTGTTATTTTTAAGTAAAAGAAAACATAATAATAAATCTCACCTGTTTTAATATAGCAAATATTAATAATAATAATAATAATATCATTTATGTCTTTCTTTACAATTTTATTTATTATTATTATTATTATTATTAGTTTTTTTTTTTTTTTTTTTTGTGTATATCCAATAATTATTGATTTTTTTTTTTTTTTCTTTTTATTTTATATCAAATTTTCCTTTCTTTTAGTTTTTTAATCTAAAAAAAAAAACTGCACTCAAAATAAATATTTATTTACTATTATAACAATACACAATCACAATTATATTTATATACAATAACTTAATTAATTTATAATAATAATAACAATTATTTAATTTATTTTTAATCACAAATAACATATATTATTTAATTATTATTATTATTATTTTTTTTTTTATCATTTTTCTCTGCTTGCCACTCTCTGACTGCTTGCTGTATTTCTTTTAATTCTTTTTTTTTTTTATTGAGTTTGAAAAATGAGAATTTATATATTGTTCGACCACATTGACTTGATTCCTCCACGGTCGGTCGGTGTTTGTTTTGTTGTAAAAGAATAACAAGATGGCGTTGAAAGTTTATTATTTATTTTTCATTTATTTTTTACCTATATTTATTTATCTTTTAACAGATCTTTTGTTAGATTCTCTACTGTTTTTTATTTTTTTTTCAATTTTATTGTTTGTTAAGTTTAAAAAAAAAACAAAACCAGTTTATGTAATTGAATTTGACAAACGAGGAACCCGATAAAACATTAGCACAAAACTTTAAATGAAAATAAAAGTAATTTTTGTTTAACAAGTCACAAGTATGAAAATATCCTCAATGTAAAGACAGCAAACAACTGAAAATTCTCTAAAGCGTAAATTCAACGCGGAAAGGATATAAAATGAACTTCAAGAATATTTAATAAGGAAGGAAAAGAAAATACCAAGAATTAGAGGGGTTGTTGTCTCTTTTTATTATTGGAACTTTCCCCTATTTGTTTTATTTTATTTTTTATTGTATTAATTTTAACACTATTTTCCTTATTTATTTTCGATATCCAAAATACGAATTTTATTTTTATTTTCAACTTAATTAAAGCAAACTATTAATAAATTTATTTTTTTTATTAAAGGATATTTAAAAATAAAATTTATTCTCCACTTTCTATACCTGACCTGTATATTTTTCTTAAAAGTTTTTTTTTTTTTTATTAGTTTTTTTTTTTTTAATATTACACGCACCCTCTTATATAAAATATATATGCGCTTGCGTGTTTTCTTTTTGTTATTAGCATAAGGGAAACTATAATAACAAGTTTTCTATCACACATGTACATCAGAGACGACGGCACTCATTAAAGCCACCCATAATAGTGTTTTCGTTTACGAGAAAATTTATAAATACGAAAAGATTTTTATGTTTTTGTAATTGAAAGGCATATAGATTTTTGTTTTTTTTTTATTCTTTTAAGTAATATAGTAAATAAACAGCAATTTACATGTGCAATGGTTTGTAACTTTACTTAGAGTCCATTTACAAGACAGCATTTTAAATTTTATATTTAATCTGATATGAAACAATACATTGAATGCTTTTCTTTAAAAAATAACTTTAATGAAACTGTGAAAAAACAATAATCGGTATTGTCGTCACAAATCTATTTGTTTATTTCCCCGCCAATTTTATTATTAATTTTTTTTTTTTTTTTTTTTTTTAGTAAAATTGCTGTAGAAAATTCTTGGAAAACATAACAATTTCTCATTTCAACCCACGTACATACGTTACACCCTCAGCATAATATTTTCTTTTAAATTAATTTTGGTAAAGTTTTTCCTTTTGATTGGATTTCCCCACCATATAGACTATATATGTTACACTCTATTTGTAGAATCTTATGTGCGTTTATATTAACGCGCATGCACAATAATTGTAAAACAAAAAAAAAATTTTTTTTTTTTTGTTACTCCCAAATCATTCTCAACTATTGATTTTTTTTTTTTCAACATTTATATAACCCCTAACACCCTAAATGTATTTAAGTTAACAAAAAGTAAAATGGCCTTTATGTTATTTTTATTATTTTCTATTATAAAAAAGGAAAAAGTAATTCTCATCTTATGCATTTATCTACCTGAAAACATAAATTAGTGTAACAGTTTTCGTTACACAATTAAACAATAACAAACCTGGCTATGATTCAGTATTTAGGAATGTAAATAAAATAAAAAGAAAAAAAGGTTTTCGTTTCATAATTTTTTAAGCAAAGTGTTTATTTTACGTTGCTTTGTTAATCCCGAGTCCCAATGAATTTAATTTAATTTTTTATTATTTTTTTTTTTTAAAGCATAAGTTATGTTGGATGACTCACGCATGCGCAGTTTAAAATAACAATAGATAACGTTTTATGCTTTCTTTACATAAATATAATTATATGGTGTATTCATGTATTGAATAAGTATAAAAGGTTTTCTCTACTACTGTCTATCTTTAATTAAAATTAAAAATCATTCATTATTATCATTTTAATCAATCTAATCTTTCAATCAATTTAAAATAAGTAAATAAATAACACCACGATTGTTGACAATGTTAGAAACGCAAGTGTTTACCTTTGAATTTGCGCTTTCTTATCCCATAATTATATAGCAGTGCAGTGCAGTGCTACCTATATTATACAATAAATTCTAAAATTAATTTGATATCGACTAGCTATATGTTGATAGCGCTAGTGTAGACTATATATATATATATATTTACACTGTTACCGTGCATTGTAATTTTACGCCTTTTTGACAGAAATGTCACTTTTTAACAATAACAGCATTTCATAGAAAAATCATTACGATAATTAAGAAAATAAAATAGTTTTAAATTAGTAAAATCATGTCATTACCTAATAATTATGAGAGAAATAATACAAAACAACCATGTTATTGGTGTGTAAAAGCAATAAAATGGATACCAGTGCTTTTTATTGTAACTATAGTATTGTGGTCTTATTATGCGTATGTCATTCAACTATGTTTTTGTACGTATTTACATATTTGTTATTAAACCGCATAAATTTGAATTTACTCATTTTTTTTTTCTAATTAATTTATAGTTACTGTTAATAATATAGCCGAACAAATATTATTTTTATTTTTATATCATATAGTATTTGTAATATTTGTATGGTCCTATTGGCAAACCGTATTTGCTGATATAGGGAGGGTTCCATCCAAGGTACTTAAAGGCTTAAGATAAAAAAAATAATTCCTTGCTTAAACATTTTTTTTTCTTTTTTTTTTTTTAAATCTAGTTTAAAGTACCACGAAGTGAATTAGAAAAATTAGCTAGGGCTGACAATGAAGAAACGCAAAAAAGAATACTAGAAACTCTAGCTAAAGATCTTCCGGTTGCTAACAGGTTTTATTTTATATTTTTTTTTAAATATATATTTTATTTTTTTTAATAAAAATATTATTAATTTTAGAACAATTAATGGTGCTGTTCGCTATTGTGATAAATGTCAACATATAAAACCAGATCGTGCACACCACTGTAGTGTTTGTGGTGTATGTGTATTAAAAATGGATCATCACTGTCCATGGGTTAACAATTGTGTTAATTTCACAAATTATAAGTATTTTATATTATTCTTAGGGTATGCATTATTTTATTGTGTTTATGTTGCTTTATCTTCATTAAAATATTTTATATTATTTTGGGAGGTAAGTCATGAAAAAGTAAAAGATTTTTAATTTCTTATTGATAATCATTATTAAATATATATATTTGTTTATAGGGACAATTAGAAGGGATGGGCCGATTTCATATACTTTTCTTATTTTTTGTATCTGTTATGTTTGCTGTAAGTTTAATTAGCTTATTTGGATATCATTGTTATTTGGTTATTGTCAACAGAACTACATTAGGTATAGTAATAAAAAAAAATTTAAGTTTTGTAAATAATAATAATATGTATTTATTTATTTTTTTTTTTGAATTACAGAAAGTTTCCGAGCGCCAATATTTCGTGTTGGTGGCCCTGATAAGAATGGTTTTAGTTTAGGAAATTATAATAATTTTCAAGAAGTCTTTGGTGACAATAGAAAATTATGGTTATTACCAGTATTTACAAGGTATTTTTAATATTACTTTTATTGTTTTTCTTCTCTTTTTTTTTGTTTTTTTTTAGTTAATTATTCATTAATTAATTAATTAATGTGAAAATAAGTGTGAATGTTGTTTTGTAACATAATAAAATAGAAATAATATTAATGTCGCGCGCGTATAAAAAAAAAAAAAAAATAGCATGTTTGTTTTATTTGTGTATAATTATGATTTTTGGCAAATTAAAAACATATTTATACTAATAAATGCACCAATTTATTTTTAACTATGGTATTGGATATATTTATATGCATATGTAGTATATAAATATATATTTTATATATATATTATGAACGTATAGAGATATAATGTTGTATTAATAAAATAAAAATCTAAATGTATTTTAATTTATTATTTGTATGAGAAATTTATTAATTATATTATATCCTTTATCTAATATTTATTAATTTTATTGTTATATATCCTACAAAAAATAAAAAAAAATGTATAAAGGTTAATATAGAACAATAATAATAATAATAATAGTTGAAGCAATTGTAATACGTCTCTGAAAAAATAATTTTAATTAAAATTCTATCGATTTATTCCTTACTTAATTTCCTTTTTCTTAATTTAATAATTGTCTATAATTAAATTTATTTTGTAGTAAAATTATTGACTACAATACACAGTCATATCAACAACAAAATAAGTTATTATTATTGATTTAAAACAATAAATGTTATCCACGTTTAACCTCTAACAAAACAATAATAATAATTCATTAATAATTTGAATTTTTTAATATTTATTTTTAACTTTTTTTTTTTTTTTGTTTGTTTGTTTTTGCTTTAATCCTTTTTATTTTTTATTTATTGTTTTCGTTAATTTCCTTTTCATTATTATTATTATTTTTTTTTTTTGTTTTTTTTTTTTCCCCGTATGTTTTCTTTTATAGTTTTGGTGATGGTATCCAGTATCCTACACAGTCACAACATCAAACAACGAATTATGATACAATGGGAGATACACCACCAAGGTTAGAAGAAAATGATAAAATGAATAGTACAGAAACAGAATTAATATTAAAAGATCAAATTCATAATAATGCAATAAATAATATTGATAATAATATCGATGTTGTTATTGATGATAATCATGATAATAATCATATATGGTCAATAACAACAAATAAACAACAAACAAATCAAATTATTTAAAACTACAAACAAACAAAAAAGGATTATAATTGCTTCTTAATTAATTAATTAATTATATTAATTTTTTTTTTTGTTTTGTTTTTGTTTTTAGAAAATCATTTTTTATATATTTATTTCGTTTAAAAATCCATTTTTTTTTTAATAAATTTTTTTTTTTTTTGTCATTCTCTTAATTATTTTATTCTTTGTTCTTAATTTTATCATTATTTTCTCTTCAATTAATTTGCATTTAATTTAAAAAAAAAAAAAAAAGTTAACTTAAAAGTAGTTATGCTGAATTTATTATTTTTTATTTGTATTTATTTATTAATTAATTAATTAATTCCAAAAGAAAATGATTGAAACATTTGAACAAATTTAAATCATATCAATAGAAATTAAAATGTTAAAAAATTAATATATTTGTATAACCACACTGCCATACATCTTCTTTTTTTTTTTTTTTGTTTAAATATTTATATCTGCTATTATATGGTGCTATTTAGTTAATTAAACTACATGCATTTAAAAAAAAATAAAAAAAAGGTTGTAAAGTAGAGTAAATTTATTTAAAACAAACAAAAAAAAGATTAAATAATGTTTGCATGGTTGGTTTATTCTATTTCTTTTCTTTTTATGTTTAATTAAGTAAATTTGTTTTTTTTTTTTTTGTTAAAATATGTTAAGGGATGTTTATTCTTTTTGTGTTTTTTTTAATGTAAAAATTTTAGTGTAATTAAATATTTTATAAAGTAATTTTATATTTGTAGATGATTTGTTTATTATTGAAATTTTTTTTATTTTATTCACACGCTTTATTAATGATTAATTTGTGTTTAACAAATAAAAGAAAAAAACAGTAAATATCTTTTTTTGCTGCTATAAGATCTTACCAAGGTTATTTAAGGTTTTTTTTTATAGAACTTAATCTCTGTGACACATTTCTTTGAAAATTGGATTTACAATGAATAATTATTTAAAAATGTTTTACTTCTGAAATTTATTATTTCTTAAGCAAGAGTTTTAATAAAGTTTTTGTAGTAGCGATAAAAACTAAAAACAATGGTTGTGAGATAAAAAAAGCTTATCAGCAATAAGTAATTATAAACATCCCTTAAAAAATAATTTTTTTTTTTTAATGTTATGACACAAAATACTTATGTAATGTTTGTAGACTTTTTTTCTAGTTCTTAATTTTTTTTTTTTTTTTTTATAAATAAATAAATAAATATATATATATTTTTTTAAATTAATTAATTGATTAAATAAATAAATAAATAACACGAAAATTTTAATTTTTAATAAATTTATGTATTTCTATTTATATATATATATATATTAAAACAATTAAATTTGTTTTTAATTTGCCAACATCGAGATTCATATTTAATTTTAATTTTTATTTTTTATTTCTGTTCATTGTTGTTGTTGTTGTTATTGTTGATGTTTTTTTTTTTCCCCTTTATTAATTAATTTTATTTTTATTTTTATCTCTTTTATCGCTTATATACATATAATTTCTATTTTATTATTTGTGTTATTTGTTTGTTACAACTACTAGTAGCTGGATAAAATATATAAATTTTTTTTTTTTTTTTTTTATTAATTTTTTAATTTTCTTTCATTTAATTACTTTTTTTTAATTATTATTTATTTTTTTTTGTTTAATAATATATATAAAAACAAAAAACAAATAAAATAAATTATATTTAGCATTGGTGATGGTGTTACATATCCAATACGTTGTATGGATGAAGATACAGAATCACTATTAGGAGCAGACAACCGTAATAATAATGACAATTTTGAAATATTAGAAACATATAATTATGAAAGTGGTGATAGTTTATAGTTTTTAATTTAATTAAATACAAATAAAAATAAAAATAAATAAAAATAAATAAATAAAAAATTATTTATGTTAATATTAAATAAATAGAAAATAAATAATTAAATGAAAAACAGAAGATGATGATGATAATGAAAAATATATAAATTAAAAAATTATAAATAAATTTAGTCAGATTTTATAATTTTTTTATAATTTTTTTTTGTTGTTGTTGTTGATAAAGTCAATCAATACACACAGAAAGCATATTCAAACAAATTATTGTTAAATTCATTGAAAATATTTTTATTTATCTTTTTCTATACTAATTTATTTACTACAGGGATTATATATATTTTTTTTTTTTAATTATTTATTTATTTATTATTATTTTCGTTCTTGCTAAGTGCTCTATTTTATATCTTTTTTACTGAGTATAAATAAATGTATTGTAATTAACCATATCATGCTGAATCAAAAATGTAAACAATAAAAAACAAATATTTAACCAATTTTGTTGTTGTTGTTGTTGCTAACATTCTTTTAATTCTTTTTTTTTTTTTTATTTTTATTCTAATTACGTAATTACCTCTATCCAAAAGGAATAACATTTTATGTACAAAATCATGAGGTTTTTTCATTAAGTGAATTTTTATACAGAAAACTTTACAGAGTGAAAGTTTGTTTTTTTTCCCTACTTAATGTAAATCTCGTTTTTGTCTTAACGTTGGTTATACCGTTTGAAATAGAGAATTATTGTGGCTAAGTGAATTCTTTTTTTAATTTAAAAGCTAAGGATCATGCTGATTATTATTGTTTGTTTGTTTTGTATTAAAAGAATATAAATTTTTCATGGAAAATAAATTAAATTTAATACCGTGTGTAGTAACTTTAACGTAAATTATCTAAACGCACCCACCCCCGTAATGCTTTTATTATTTCTGTATCATTGCAATATGATGGATATTACTATAAAGAATACACCAAAAGTAGTGCCAAAATGAAATTAAACGTTTTTTTTTTTTGTTGCTTATTTACTAATTAAAAATCATTCATACAAAAAAAAAGAAAACATTCCTTTTAAAAATCGTATAAGATAAATGATTAAAATCCATTAAGTTTATTGACTTTATCACAATGTAAAATAATTTTAAATTTTTTCTTTTAAACATGCCTTTTTTTTTTTTAATTGAATATACCTTAGGAATAAAAACATAATTAAATACTTAATAATTTTAATATTGTGTAAAAGGTGTAAAAGAATTAGTAAATTGTAAATTAATAAATAAATAAATAAATAATTCATACTAAATGACTGTTAAAGAAAAAGAATAATAATAATAATAATAATAAAAATATTTTTGTGTAGAAAAAAAATGAGATAAATATTAATAATTAAGACATTTTTGTTTTTTTTTTTTGTTGGTTTGTTAAATAATTAATTAATTAATTTAAAATAAGAAAAAGAAAGAAAGAAAATTCCATAAGATATAAAATTAAAAATTTCTATTTCTAAGATGTGTTTTTTATTTTGATTTTTACCCATTGAATTAAATTTATAATGAATGAAGAATAAAAAAAAAAAAAAAATAGCAAAACACCGTCCGAAAATTATTTTTATTTTTTTTTGGATTTATTTAATTAAAATTTTTTTTATATTATTTTTCTTTTCATTTAATATATCTTAATCTTTTTGATAAATAGTAAATAAAATAAAAATTAAAAAAATGAAATAACAATCAAAATAATATTCTTGTGTTTTATTTCAAATGATTCTTTTTAGAATTATTTATTATTTTTTTAAATAAATGTCATTCAACTTATTTATTTACTTTATTGTTGATGGCTTTAAAAACGGAATTATTTCTATAAAAGCGCTTTTAATAGTATAAGCGTAATGGGGTTATAATTCACGGTATACAATTGTAATAACAGTTGCGTCTCTATTATTGTTTTGAATTATAAATCAACTAGGGGAATTATTTCCCTGTCCGAGTATCACCAAAAATAAGTTTTTTTTTTTTTCTTGCAGATTATCTGCGTAATAATAAATTTATTCTTGCGTTATTACAAATCGATTCAGACAATTCTAGAACATTCATAGATAAAGCTTTGCATAACGAGTGTAGTAACAATTACAAAAACAATTCATATCAGCATAAATATATTAAGGCTTAAGTAAAGCCTATCGGGGGTCGCCATTTGGAAAAGTAGAAAAAAAAAAAAAAAAACGAAATTTTTTTTTTATCTTTTTAAATTTTATTTTATTTAATTATTTTTAAAAGTGTGATTTGAAAAATTTTCCACAACTTTTCACTATTTTTTTTTATTTATTTATTATATAATTATTTATTTAAAAAAGAACAAAAAAGAAAAAAAATTATAAAAGAAATCATAAATTAAAAAAAAAAAAAAACCCTTTTTAATTAATTAATTATAATAAAAATAAGATAAGAAAAAAAAAAACATGAAGGACAAATAAGAAAAGTTTATATTCTAGAGACATGTTTATATTTCATTACTCATTATTATCATATACAATGAATACAATTTTAGATAATATTTAAAAGTACTTTCTAAATAAATTTAAAATTATAGACTAAACCAAAAAAAAAAAAAAAACACAAATGAAAATATATAATAAAATTAAAATAAAAGAAAACGGAAATAAAGGTGTTGATTGTATTCTTGTTGAAATGATAACACAAATGAAATGCCTGTTATACAAATATTTTAATATATATATATATAAATTATTAATCGACGATAATTTAAAAAAAAAATAATGAAGAAAAGAATAGTAAAATAACGCACAGAGATGACGAGTCTTTCTTTATTATTTAAATGGAATCTTAACATTTTATTTAAGTCGTGTGCGCGTATGTAATTCTTGCTTGCTTTTGTTGATATTTTTCTTTATGTAATTTTAATTCAAAATTATATTTATTTAAATAATTAATTTTATCGTCTAACTGTAGAGATCGTCGTCACCGTTGTCCCCAGGACGATTTGGTGGTTGATTTGATCCTTGTCCGGGATTTGATGAACCAGCGCCAGATGGAAATCTAAACAAACGAAATCAATTTTTGTTTACATCGCATCGTCAATTTAATTATTTTTTTTTAGTTTATAATACAAACCTGAAATTTGACCCAAATCCACGAGATTGCTGTAATGTTTGTGCAAACATTTCGTATTTACGAATATCGTTATCAGAAACTGAACGACGAGCGAACTTCATTGCTTCTTCAAAATGAGCGCGAGTTATTTCTGGAACTGGATCTTCTTCGTCCATCTAAAATTATTATTTTTGTCACACAATTTGTTATTACCGATATTTTATTTTATTGCTTACATCCATAGCACTGTTTTGGTTTTCAGCACGTTCTTTTTCTCTACGAATTTCGGCTTCAATTGCTTGACGAATTGCTAATTTACATGCACGTTGACATATTTCAGTTAAATCAGCTCCAGAAAATCCTTTAAAACAAAAAAAAATAAATAAAAATTAATTTAAATATATATCAGTAATTGAAATATAATGAACTCACCTTGAGTAACTTTAGCAATATAAGGCAAATCAACATCAGGAGCCATTGGACTCTTACGTAAATTTGCTTTCAAAATAGCTTCTCTAGACTTATCGTCTGGTAATGGAATATAAATTAACTGATCTAAGCGGCCTGGACGTAAGATAGCTGGATCAATAATATCTGGACGATTGGTAGCGCCAATAATAAACACGTTCTTCTTAGCTCCCATACCATCCATTTCAGTTAGAATTTGATTAATTACACGATCAGCTGCGCCGCCTGCATCTCCAACACTACCACCACGAGACTTGGCAATACTATCCAATTCATCAAAGAATAAAACACATGGGGAAGCCGAACGAGCTTTATCAAAAATATCTCTGACATTAGCTTCAGATTCTCCAAACCACATAGTTAATAATTCAGGACCCTTGACAGATATAAAATTGGCTTGACATTCATTAGCAATTGCTTTCGCCAATAAAGTTTTACCACAGCCAGGAGGTCCATAGAAAAGAACACCACGTGATGGTTGCATACCAAACTTAAGAAACTTGTCGGGATGCTCAACTGGATACTGTACCAACTCTTGGAGTTCTTTCTTAACATTTTCTAATCCACCAATATCTTGCCATGTTACATTTGGTACTTCGACAACTGTTTCTCTAAGTGCCGAAGGACTTGATTTAGTCATAGCATAACGGAAATTATCCATAGTAACTGCAAGCGAATTTAACACCTCAGCATCAATATGCTCATCTTCTAAATCAATTAAATCCATCTTTTCACGGATTTGTTGAAGTGCAGCCTCGGAACATAATGATGCTAAATCAGCGCCAACATGTCCATGAGATTCGGCAGCAATTTGTTCTAAGTCTACATCATCAGCTAAACGCATATTTTTAGTATGAATACGCAAAACTTCTAAGCGTCCAGTTGCATCTGGAATACCAATATCAATTTCACGATCAAAACGGCCAAAGCGACGAAGAGCAGGATCAATTGAATTAGGTCTATTTGTTGCTGCCATAACAATAACATGTGAACTTTTCTTCATGCCATCCATCAATGTCAACAATTGTGAAACAATACGTCTCTCAACCTTTAATTATTAAAAACACAAATTAAATAAAATTGCATGAATTTGAAAATAAATATTAACTTACTTCTCCATGCGTTTTCTCACGCTTGGGAGCAATAGCATCAAGTTCATCAATAAATATAATAGCAGGAGAATTTTTTTCAGCTTCTTCAAATGCTTTGCGCAAGTTTGATTCAGATTCTCCAGCTAATTTCGACATAATTTCAGGTCCGTTAATCAAAAAGAAGAATGCGCCAGTTTCATTAGCAACAGCGCGTGCGATTAAAGTTTTTCCAGTTCCTGGGGGACCGTACATCAGAATACCACGTGGTGGCTTAACACCGATCGCCTTAAAAAGAGATGGATGCCGCAATGGTAACTCAACCATTTCTTTAATCTGAGCCAATTGCTTCCGACAACCACCAATGTCATCATAACCTACAGCGTTCAAAGCTTCTTCCTCTTCCTAAAATATATCATTGTGATTAATAATAATTATTTGCAACGAGTCTTTTTGATTTACTAAATTACCTCGCGCTTAATAGGTTCACCATCACAATGAATTACAGTGTCTGGTGCTACAATGCAGTAAGGTGCAGGCTCAGTATCAACAACTTTAAATTCAACTGCGCGCATACCTTTTATTCAAATAAAAATAAATGTAAATATAAAAGAAAAACTTTTTTTTCCAATATGAATTTATCAATACATACCACCTCTGACAATAAATGTATCATCTTTATGAATTGGCCTATATGCTTCTAAGAAATAAGGCTTCAAATAAACTTCAAACAAATTTCTAAAATGATAAATTCAATCAATATAATTTGAAAAAATTCTTACTAAATAAAAAAATTACCCTGTTAAACCTTCAACGGTGTCATCAATTGGTAAAATATGTACTCTTTTGCCATATTTAACATCAGGGCATGATTGAATGGAAACTACATCAGATAAACGAACACGTAAATTATTTCTAACCTAAAATTTTAAATAAAATTATTCAAATATATATAATTTAGTTATTAATTAAACTACTGACAACTCGGTTCATTCGAATTTTTTCATCGGGACAATTTTCATCAGACAAAACAATGCATACAGTTTCTTTTCGGCGTTTGCCTTTTAATAAAACAGTATCTCCTCTAAATAACTGTAATTCATCCATTTTACCCTAAAATTAAATATTCAAATAAAATATTTAACTTGAAAATAAAAAACTATATATTCATATATGTTACTTGGGATAAAGCTACAACGGAATTATCATCATTTATGGCTTCTTCTACCAATAATCTGTTAGGACGATCCTTACGCTTAAGAATAGCAGTTGCCAAATCATCAGGACTGAATTGTTATGAACAAAATATTTTATTAAATATATTGGATATATTAACAAAAATATAACATTTTTTTTAAATGAAATTAACGTATTTTTAATATTGTACAATTATAAATTTAGATTCACTTTATTAAAATTTACCTGGACGCTATACCACCACACGCATAATCCATATTCTATAATTTTTTACAATTCTTTTATTTTGCCAAAGATATTAATCAAAATTAAAAACAAAAAAGAACCAATTTACAGCCTACTGGGATTTAATTTTTAAATATTAAACATTTAAAAAATGATTAGCCAGTAGAATTTAATTTTACTTTTCTTTTTTTCTCATTTTTTTCAAAGTAGTAAAGTTTATATGGTGCAACATAAAGAAAACTACTGATTCACTTGTTTGGTATAAAAAAAAAAATGAAGTTAGGCTGATAAATTAACAAAGGATTTTAACCAAATAAAATTTTTCATATTATTTAAATAAACAATATAAGATTAATAAAAATAAATATATTATTTTATTAAATTAAAAAAAAAATATCCGTATACAATAATAAAATTGTGGTTAATACACAATTAACATGACAAGCACAATTATAGTTGCATAGTCGTCGGCATATTTTAATATGAAATAAAAGCATATAAATAATATATATATTAATTAATAATAACTTACTTTTTGGAATCGCCCATTATTACTTTAAATGTTATTAATTAGAAATATAATACTTTTAACTATTACTTTTAATATTCAATTTGATTTTCTATTAATTATTTAACAACTTGGCCAACCAAATTAAATCGAAACAACGAAATGAAGTGTGTCTGCTATGGCGAAGTATTGCTGCTCTACAAAATTTATCATCTACGTTATTAGATTTGATTGGTTGCAGACGGATTCTATAAATCGAAAAAATTATAGCAAGTATTCAAAACTGTATTGTCATGTAACGAAAGGCGCCATTAATAATAAATACGATATATACATAAATATTTTGTAATTCATGATTTATTTATTGAATATAAAAAAAATTAAAAACTATTACAATTTACTTATAATGGGAATTTCAAAACGCCAAATTTTAGCTATATTTTCATCTGCTACCAAATCATTTAAGATCAATTTATCTGCAATTTAAGTTTAGATTAAAGTAAAAATTTTAAATTAGGAGTTTTTTTTAAACTACTTTTTGTTTTGGTATATTCCTCCAAGATTGGATAAATATCACAAATTGGAACCGCCATATTATTATGCGGATAAATTATATTGTTTTGTCCCATAACATTTGACACGGTTATGCCAAATAATTCCCCAAAATTATTGAATATAGGACCACCACTTTGTCCTATAAATATATTCGTTACAAGAAATTTTTTTTTAAATACAATTTTATTACCACTTTGTATACAGGCATCTGTATAAAAAATTCCATGGTGATATTTTGTTACTCTTCCTTCATATATGCAAGGTTCATTTGAAACCATTGCAGAAAACATAGGATATGCGATTGAATATATCTTTTCACCTTAATTTTAAAAATTATTACAAAAAATTTTAAATAAGATTTATTTGAAATCATTTTTAAAATAACTGACCTATTTTTGGAATATTTTTTGCACAATTCACATAATTATTTAACGGTAAATTTTTATGAGTTTTAAGTATTGCAATATCATAAGGTTCTCCAGGTTTTGGATTTTTATATACAAGTTCAGCTTTGTATGATTCTCCATTTAATAGACATTCAATTGGCTCATTAATATCATAAATGCCATGACTACAGGTTATAACAAACTTTTCATTATTTATCAAAATTAAGCATCCTGAAGCTGAACTTGGTCCATTCTTAATAAAAACTACAGAATTTTCAGCCTTGAAAACTAAAATAATAATTATAATAATGATAAAACTATATTACTAGAAAAAAATCATTTAACCAGATAACTCTTCAGTGCGATTCCTTAAAATTTTATCATGTGTCACAATTATATCAATTTTTTTATTTTGTATCAATTGTGTTATGAAGTCTAATAAAATTTGATTATAATTGACAGCAATTGTCATAATTGACGTATCTTTTAAAGAAATTATTGATGTAAATATAATTATTCCAATTAATTCTCTGGAAGAATCATAACATTAAAATTGGAAATAGAATAATATTTAAATCGTACAAATTTAAGTTATATACTGGAGAACCTTCGCAACCTTTCATTAATGGTGTAGATAAAAGCATCAATGAATTATTTTGTCCGTATGTGTTTACAATTTTACCATGATTAACAGTTTCGAAAAATGCTTCATGGGCAAACGGTGTTGTTACAATAACTACATTATCTAATTTATTGTTTGTTATCGTTTTTAATGTAATTTTATTGTTTCCTGGTATTTCTGATGAATTCACATTTAAATCATTTATAAAGTTTGGCATAGTGTAATTATTAATATTGTCTTCAAAAGATAAAATTATAAATGATGATAACAGCAATGAATAGTCTTTATCAATGCTATTTTTATATACATTTGTTACGAATTTATTTAATATTTGATATAAATCTGAATTTGATTGGCAATTAAACATGTATAATATATTTGCCTTCTTTTTGTATAATGCATTACTCTTATTATTCATACGATAAGTAATGTAAAATGATTGCTTCTTTAAATTAATAAAACTTTTATTATTCTGAACATCAACAATTTCACCTGCTGTTAAATATTCAAGTAAATGTTTTATTAATATTTTTGTTTTATCATTTTTTTGTAATAAAAATGTTTGCAAAATAAATGCCGTTGTTAAAATATATTTTTCATTAAATATAATTGATGCACATTTATTATTAATATTATTTTCCAGATATATTATTCCATGTTTAGTTTTTTTAACGTTTTTCATCTACAATCAAATATGATATTAATAAATATATTTATTTTATTAAATAAAAATAAACCTACTGTATTTAGTGTAAATAATAAATACTTAAAGCAGCTGATACAGCCAAAATATATATTTGACACTTGTTATGATAATTTATATTTTTCGTTGTTTTGATTTTGATATTAATGAAAATCTAGTACTAGTGCCATCTTTTTTAAAAATTATGCAGCTATGAAATTTATTTTTTTTTTTGTTTCTATTTGAAATTATTAATTAATTATTCGTTATAAAAAATTGTATAAAATTTAATTAATTTTTTATTATACTTTTGTATAATAATAATAATCATTAACATTTTAAAAATATAAATAATATATAAAAAAAAAAAAATGTGTTTTTCACTTATCTAATACATCAACCAATTTTTTATATTTTATCTGTGGCTCTCAAACAAATTTTTAATTACATTAAAATAATTATGTTTATTACATAAATGCTATTAAATTATTATTATTTACAATGTGATAGATAATGGAATTTAATTTAGAAATATTTACACCAAGATTTTAATATATGTATGAGAGGAATACATAAATTATTTGATTAAATAAAATTTATAGACGTTTCAAATATTTAATTAAATTCTTATTATTATTATTATTATATTATTTTAAAAAATAATGCAAAAAATGTTTGTTAATTTTATTTAAAGATAATTTAGTATAAATAAAATTTAATTTTACCTATAAATACAAGTGTAATTTTATTATAAAACTATTTATAATAGTTTTATTATTTAATATTTAATGGTTTAATGAACTTTGTCGCAATAAAAATATTGTGATAAAAAAAAAAAAAAAACAAACATTAAATGAATGTGTTGTTGATGTGTTGTATTCTATACAATAGAAAATTAAAAAAATTATTAATCTTATTTTGTAATTAATAATTATTTATTATAATAATAGATAAACTACAAACAACAAGGTGTTTTTAATATATTATATACATATAAGCATCTTTATTATTTATTTGTATTATAATTGTTTTTAATATTAATATTATATTCAATTATCTGTATAAATTTATTTAAAATAAATATATATATATATATATATATATATATATATATATATATATATACAAATTATTTATAAATTATTCAACCAATGTCTACACTCTCTTTTATATATTTATATGGCATTCATATGGTGTTTTTACATTTATATAATAATAATAATAATAATATTAATAATAATAATAATAATAATAATAATAATAATAATAATAATAATAATAATATTAATATTAATAATAATAATAATAATAATAATAATAATAATAATAATAATATTAATAATAATGATCTTGTTGTTGTGTTTACACATGTATACAAAATATTATAAATAATATTGCAAAATAAATAAATAAATAATAAAATAAAAATTACATTTGCAGACAAGCAGTCTCTTATATTTCTTATAATACCGCAAGCGCGATCATTTTTAATTAATTCTTATGTATTTTATTTTATTTTAGAAAACTACATACACACATATATATATATTTATATGTAAAACTACGTTCATATATAATTGTATTTAATTTTGTCTTATCGTTTTACATAAATAGCAAAATAAATAAATTAATAAAAACATTTTTTATTAATTTTTAATGGTAGATATGGTAAAATAATTAATTTAAAAAAAAAGGAAAAATTAAATCGTAATATTGTATCAGTTGATTGATTGATTATTTATTTATTAACTGCATTATCTAAGCAATAATTAATTTATAATAAATTTATTACAAAAATGAACTGTAGAAAGTTTAAAATAAATATATTTGCAAATGCAAAGGATACAAAATTTATTAAATAATTATATTTGTATAATAATAATATATGTATAAATAAATAAAAAAAAAAAATATTTTTAGAACTTAACATCGTAAAGAATATGTAAATAATCATTTGATAATGAATGGCACATGCTAAACATTTTTTTTTTTTTTTTTTATTTTCGTACTCATATATAAAACTTGTTTCTTTTTTTTATAATTTAATTTTGTTGATATTTCTTTCTTTAACTTTGTTTTTTATACAAATTGATGATGATTATTATTTCTTGTTCTGTATATAATATACTCCTTTAAGAAAATTATAACCAAGGATCAGGCTGTTTCTTTGTATTCTTGTTTGGTTTTTTTTTTTTTTGTTTAATGATAGTGATGACGGTTGTCACGTTAAAATACTGAAGTTTACTTTGTGGGCATTAATAATAATAATAATAAAAAAAAAAAAGATTATGTCTGGTTAGATCATACATAAAGCAACATTATATTCTATTTTTAGTTGTTTTTTAATTTTTCTTCTAATTTTTTATTTCGTTTATCAGTTTGCCATATATAGTATTATTTTATTATTAGTTTCTGTTATTTATGGATATTTTGTTTGTTTTTGAAGGTAAGGGATGCGACATGATATAAAAATATATTAAAAAAAAAAAAAAAAAAACATTAACACGATTGTCATGTTTAGTTTTATTATACAGGCGTTTATGTACATATTTTTCTATTTTTCTATTTTTTTCATCAGAAGTTGTTAATAAAAAATATTAATTAAATCTAATTCATAAAAGATTCACGTATATCGTTTTTTTTTTTTTTTTCTTATGTTTTCTGCGAGTATTTATGTTAGAAATGAAATTCTATTATGTTATCTAGAGAAAGTTTACTTTAATTTAAAAAGTTTCTTTAAAAGATAGTAAAACAAATCATTAATTATCAAGATTATTAATTAAATTGATTTAATAAACATTTTTATTTTAATTAAAATGCCACTTAATAAATGTCACTTATAAACATGGCGACAGTGTTTCGTAAAATTTTTTCGTTATATAATTTTCAAATAAACTTATTATATTTTTCTATTTTTACAATTAAGATAATACAAATATAAATAATTAAATCAATGCATTGTGTTGTAGTAAAAAATAAAATAATTAACATAAAAGTCATAAGTTTTTTTACAGAATTTAAGCTATGTCATTCACGAAAATTAGAAATATTTCCAATAATTTTTCTATTTAAATGTCAAATTAAATGAATAATAAATTTAGTGACATTAAATATTACCTTTTAAAAAAACAACGATCTTTTAACAAAAACATTTTTATTCACTCTTAAGATATATTTCTTTATAAATTTATGTTCACATTTCAATTTAAAATATACGGATTTTTCCCAAAAGACAAAAATATAGTAGAAAAATATATTTCCAAGCAGAAAAACCCTTTACTTACCTTGTTATATATAAGAAGAAATATAAGCTAAAGGAAATAAAAATCTTTGGAATTATTTCAATTGATGAATATATTACATCATCATTATCGTTGATCAATCAATTTTTATTTTAAATTTATGCAAAGCATAGCGAAAAAAAAAATATTAAAATTAAAATTAAAATTTAATAGCGAACATTTTGATTGATATACGATTAGCAAGAACATATTACTATTACTATTAACAATGAAAAAACTTCAATTTCACGTACAATAAATATCTTAATAAATGAATATTAAATATTAATAAATAAAAAAAATAAATTAGAAAGCTAAACCGTTTTGTAGCTGATGACTCATTTCAAACAAAAAATTATCACGTTAGCAAATTTAGATATTTCATTATGCTAAAACCTATATATTTAATTTTTTTTTTTTTTTTTTTTTTGCAACATACTTGTTGTAAGTACATACAAATATAAATGTCAATCATTATGTTTATATATATATATAAATAACGCAGGTGGGCAATTGGACTATCATGTTTCTCATTGAGTAAAAATTTTTTTTTTTTATAACATTGCTTAAGCTGAGATTTTCTTTTTTTGTAAACTATAAAACTATAATTTAATTGCTGTAATTAATAAGTATTGCTATTTTTTTTTTTTTTTTTTTTATTATTATTCAATAATTCTCTAACACTCTAATAAATTTTTCCTAAGTGGTAATAAAATATAAAAAGATTTATAAATTTCGGTGCAATTATAGATTTTTTAATGCAGTTCCAATCGCATAGATATTGCTAACAATACATCAATAGACTAAAAAATTTTAATTCAATTTTTATTAAATGTTTTACGAATAATTTATCAATTGTATAATTATCAAAAGACAGTCACAGGTGTATGGTTAAAATGTTATTTTCATTGATTACACCATTTTTTTGAAAAAAAAAAAAATGAAATCGAAAAAAAAAAATTTTATATTAAAAAAAAAAAAAAAAAATCAACCACAAATATATTTTTATGTTTATTGAATTACCATTTTAACAATCCTTTATAAACATATTTCTTGGTAAAACTATAAATTAAGGTAATTTTAAAATGTCGCGAAAATAAATTGTTAATGTTTATTTATTTTTAAAATTACTTTTTTCTCTGTTTTTTTGTTTATAAAACGTATGTCGATGACGTCTTTTAGTTTTAATTATTAATTAAAATTACTTTATTTTATTATAGAAAATTATTTGCTAATACATATATATATATATATATATATATTTGAAAGCACTTCTGAAAGAATTCATTGCGTCAATTTTTAAGTGTAAATTTTAGATTTAATAATTTTTTTTTTTTTTTTTTTTTTTTTTGCGTTTTTCGTTATGTGTTTTGCTTTACATTTAATTTTATGTTTTATTATTACGGGTTTTTTTTATTTTCTTCCTCTTCTACATTAATTGAATTCCGTATCATTATTTAACATTTCAATAAATTATTATACGAAAATAAAAAATTATATTGCTTGAAATTGACGTATCGTCGTTTCCTTAATTCTAGATAAAAAAAAAAACACAGAAAAAAAACAGAAAAAAAAAAAATAAAAAAGATGAAAAGGCAAATGAAAATTATAGAGATGATTATTAGTTATGTTATTTTAATTTACCACCCATTGCGATTGTGATATGTATAGTGAATTTCATTTGAAGATTTCTTTTATTCATTTTCATTTTTTCTGAAGATATCCGAATCATGTGCTCTAAATAAAATGTTAGATTTATTCTTCTTGTGTTATTAATGGTGGCTTGCAATCCATTTCGAGAATCGGTGTCTTTAGTTTTATAACTTTAATTCCTACGTCAGAGTGCTACTCAATATTTGGTCTCATTTTTTTTTACCGAAATCAGAATTTTGAACGCTTTTATAAAATGCTTTCGAATGATTTTTAAAATTATTTCTTTTTCTGATTATTAACCTGTAATCCAATGAGAGCATCGGTGACTTTAGTTTTATGCCTGTAATTTCTATGAGAGACTGAGAATTATTTGGTGCCTTTCACCCGGAATAGGAACTTTGAATAACTTTATGAATGCTTTCTTTACAATGTCCTTTAATTTTGCAGAAACAGTTTTCGAATAAAAACTCAGGTTTGTTTTTTAACGATCATTCAATTAAGACTTAACTAAAGTGACTGTTATAAGGATTTGAATTATTTTTCCGGCATATAACCATTCAAATTTAAATCGAGTAACTACACGCAGTTACACAAAATACCACCAAATGTACTTTAAAGGTTCACAAAATTTTTTTGTAAATAATTTTCTTCGATAATAAAAAGACTATACCAATTAAGGGATGTCTATATAAACAAGAAAATTCATCATAAAAAAATTATTTCACATTTGCTATTTGATCAAATTGTGTTTGTTTTGTATATATACATATATATTTATTTATTTAAAATTATTTTATTTGGGTTACAAACAGTTGTGTAGTTTTTCTGATTAACTTTATTGATTTATGTGGTGAAAAATTAAATAAAAAAAAAAAAAATTTAAGTAATAAAACTAAAGGTAAGCTAAATTAATTTATTATTATTTTTTTTTTTTTATTACATTGACTAACACAAAATAGTTAAATTCAATAAATATCATTTAAATATTTTTTTCATTCCTAATGTTATATACATTTCAACGATATGTTTGTTTGTTTGTTTGTTTGTTTAGTATGTATTAAACATATACAAAAAAAATTAAAAAAATTGTGAACTAAATTCTTGTTAAAATATTTTAACTATAAATGGTTTTAATGGTGTTTTACTTAGTGCATTTATTATTTTCTTCTTTTTAATTAATTTTTTCTATTTAATTCATTTTGGAATAAAACCACCATTATTATGTTAAAATAAAAATAAAATCCGATAATGTCACTAAAAAAAAAAAAAAAAAAAAAAAAAACACATTTCGAATCAGTTAATCAATTCCTAAAGACAACGAAAAATTGCTTAAACTAGGAAATTACATGAAAGATAGAAAAGTAGTTTAGAAAAATTCCTTGTGAATGATTAAAAATATTTAAATAATCAATAGTGTATCGTAAATATAATTTACATTTCATCTGACCGAGAAACTTTAAAAAAAAAAAATCGCAATCAATGAGTCATTAATCATTTATTTTCTACGTATATAAAACATTTTTTTTTCTTTTTCTGTTTTTTTATTGTTTATCCGTCTTTAATATTCAATTCGTGATTCTTTATACTTTAATAAACAAAAAAAAAAAAAATAAAAATAATAAAATAAAATAAAAAGTATATATTTAAATTAGTTTAGCGAACATTAAAAATTATAAAATAAACGTTTAATAAAAGAAGAAAGACAAAAAAAAAAAAAAAACAAAAAAAACTGTTCACTATCGCTAAAAGTCGCCTATATGTCTCACAAAGCTTACAGCATCAAAAAAACTTGTCGAAGTGTATATAAAAAATGTTATATTTGTGGCACGATCGGCTTAATATAATCGAGTACATTTTTGTTATTTTTTTTATTAATAAAATACATTAAAGTATTACTTTATTACTTTTAATATTATATGTTTGTGTTTGTTAAAGTATTTTTTTTTTTATTCTTTCTTATCCAAAGTAAATTATTATGCGTGACCACTTGCTAATTTAAATTTAATTTAAGAAAGAAAAATACAAACAAACATAAACTAACTATTAAAAGCATTTGTATTAAATTTTATTTGCAAAATAACTAATTATCACTTATTTTCAATAAATTTAATTTAAATTTTTTACGGAAACGTTTCAATTCTAGAATAAAAATGAATCAATTCAATTCGATTACCCAAAAATTTAATAGCAAAAAAAAAAAAAAACCTTTATTTTGATAAATTAATTAAACAAAACAATTAAAACTAATTTAAAAGAACTGAAAACATGTTAAAATACGCTGGGAGTTAAACCCACGACTTTTTTTTTATATAATTAACATTTATTAGCAAATTAACAAAAATGAAAAATGAAAAAAAAAAAAAAATAAAAGAAGAAATATTTGCCGAATGGTGAAATTTAACCCGTGACTTTTAAAAATTTGTAATAAAATTTATGTAATTAATCTTAATTAGTTGTTTGATTGGTTCAGTTTGCTAGTATTCGCGATTCGTGTTCATTGTGTGAGCTGACGTATATCTTCGATTATACAAACATTTGTCTGCTCAAACTTTATTATACTCAATGGGCTAATATACAAAATAACATGAATTAAACATTGATATTTCCTGTATCAGAATTCAGCAGGTGTTTAAAGACGTTTCATTTCTTTTATCGAAATTTTTTTCTTTTTTTTTTAGCTTTTGCTCTCTGATTTTTCCATTAACTTTTAAACAATATATTTTTTTTTTTTTGATTGTAATATAAGTGATTGATTTATTTTTTTGTTGTTTCCTTTGAAGCAATCAAAAGTGATGTTTTGTTCATAATAATTGAACGCAAAAATATTTATTATTATGCTTAAAACATGTCAAAACTCCCTCCTGATTTTATTTTTTTGTTTATAATTTGATGATCTCATCTGGATTGTTTTTTTCTTTCTTTTTTTTTTTTTTTTATTATTTTTCTTCAAAATTATTTAACAAAATTGCTTCGTTTAATTTTTATTAAGATTAAATAATGTAGAAAATATTGTCTGTTACTATTCAATTATTATTAATAATTTTATATTAAAATTAATAAATAAATAGAAAAAAAAAAAAAAATAGATCTTAATTACATCGTTTATTATTATTATTATTATTATTATTATTATTATTATTATTATTATTATTATTATTGTAAAAACATTTATTATTGTATAATAAAATAAACGCAAACTAATTATACAAGTTTATTGTTTTATATTTAATAGCAGCAAAAATAAAATAAAAAAAAAAAAAAAAAAAAACATATTGAAAGGAAATTCAAACAAAACTAATCATTCCTGAAGTATAAAAGCATTAATAACAAAAAAAAAAAAATATTTATTTATTTTCTATATTATTTTCTATTTATTTAATATAAATTAAATAAGCTGAAGTTGACATTTAATTTTCTTTTAAATAATATTATTTTATTGTCATTTATTAATTAATAATTAATTAAAATTTATAATGTTTCTTATCGTTATTACAATAGAAACAATATATTATTATTATAATTATTTAATTAAAGGTTAACCAACAAACAAACAAAAAAAAAATTCCTTTTTTTTTCTTTTACTTTCGCTAATTTTGTTCAAAAGAAAAACAAAAAAAAATTTATTTAAATTAACAAAGTTAATGTACTTAAATTTGTTAATAAATTTCAAAAAAAAAAAAATAATATAGCGATGTCACTTTTATAGCATCATAAATACACGATAATTACTTTTTTTCAAATAAAAAAAAATATATATATATAAAGATTTATTTAATTATATAAACGTAATAAGGTATATAAGCACCTATTTACCTTTACTCAACTAATCATTATACATTCATGATCTAATTTCATTTCATTCATTTTTATATATAAAAAAAAAATAAATAAATAAAATTCAATTTAAGATAAATAACATTTTTATTATTATTTTCATAAAAAAAAAAAAAGAAAAAATACTTTAACGAGTTTTTATAGTGAAAGTTAAATATTAAATCTTTATACATTTTTTTTTTTTTTTTAATTTTAAAACTAAAAATAAAACATAAAATACATACTAAAACTTGTTAAACAGCTAAACTAATTTATTGACTCAATTCATGACATGATACTTTACATTACTCTTTACTTTACTATACTCTTTACTTGTATTTTATTATTTATTTATTTATTTTAATGTTTTTATTATTACTTATGTATTGATAGTTTATTTATATGATTAGCTTATTGGCGAACAATTATAATAAATTTTATTATTTCATTGTTCTATTTTTTGTTTAGGATTTATGTTATTCTGTTTTTGTAATTAAATTTAAATATTTAACATAACTAGAGGATTTTGTAATATATATAAATATATAATTAAAAAAAGAACAAAAAACTAAAACACCGCTATATATCAATATATTTCTGAAGCAGCATAATTTACATTTGGCATTAAATTTAAAAAACTGAGTATCATTATATATATATATATATTTATTTCATAAATACTAAACAATTCACTTACCAACATATATTTATTAGGTGAATGAAATGCAATTGAATAATAAATAGACATTATTGCGTACTTATTAAATTTTTTTTTTTTGTTTTAATAATTTATAATTAAATTGTATAAAAAACAATTAAAAAAAAAAAAAAGTTAAAACACAATGTGATATGAATTATTTATAATTTGTTGAATTAAAAATTAAAAATTAAAAAAAAAAAAGAAACAAGAAAATTATGATGGTCAATTGATTTTTTCTATAAAACTTTTTTTTGATGTTAAATCAACCAGCATTCGATGTCGATATGACTAAAGAATAATTAATTAATAATTAATCAAATCTGTGCCACTTTTTATTTTATTTTACTGGATAATAATACTGGAAAAAAAAAAAAATGTTTACTAACAATGTTGCTAATAGTGTTGTAAATACAACACTTAAGGTTAGTGTACTTAAAAAGTTCACTCATTTATATTATTTATGATGATCAATGTGATTCAAAGTTTAATGGTTTATAGGTACTAGAATTCATCTTTATAGTTTAGGTAGACAATAAATAATTTCTTTTTTTTTTTTTCTTTCATTTTTTTGTATTATTAAATTAAATCAAAAGCCACCAGTTTTGTATTTATTTAATGAACAGTTTCCTGTTCAAATCTCTGTATAATCGTCATATTTACAATGCACAATATTTTATCTGAATTACCAAAAATTAAATAAAATTTTTTATGTTGAACCAAATAAAGTTTTTTTTTTGTATTCATACATACTTTTTACTTATTTATCATAGTGTTTACATGTCCTGAATAACTCAGCTGTTTAAAACAATATCTGTGCATGTATAGATACATCAGCGATATATGCTGTGTGATAAAACATTTTTTTTTTTCTTTTTTCTTTTTTGTAATTCAATAATCTTCATTAGTTGTAGCACGTTGTTGATTTTATTTAACAATACAAATTATTATCATCACAAGATTCTAAAGTCACAAGATTGTCTAATTAATAATATATAAAACGTTTAAATAAGTTTAAACTAATATAAAAAAAAAATTAAAAAAATTGTATTATACGCGTGACTAACTTCCTGTATCCGCAACAAGTTATTAAATTACTAAATCATTTATTCAATGATTATGTTTAAAAATGTTTATAATAAATATAAAGTAAAAGTGAAATTGAAATAATAAATTAAAAAAAAAAAAAAAAAAACTATTTTACTTTAATATTTTCCATGTGTTGTGTACATTGGCTATAGTGAGCTATTATCCTCCTCTCGTTTATATGAAAATATAAATATTAAAAAAAAAAAAAAAAAAAAGAAAAATAATTATAAATTGTGCTAGTTTGTAATTAAATTGTTTTTTTTTTTATTATTATTATTATTATTAATTTCTTATTAGTTTAATAAATCAATCTATACACAGATAAAAGAAAAAAAATAAAATAAAAATCGAAAAGTTAAAAGAAATTGTTTGTAATAATAATAATAATAATAATAATAATAAAAAAAAAATGATTAAACTTATAAAAGTAATTAGACAAGATTTGTATTAAGTTAAATAAATATTTATTATTATTTAAATAGACAATTTTGCCCTCCATACAACATGAGGATAATAATCCACATTTTTTGTTGTATTTATAGTGAAAATAATAAAAAATTATTTTGGAATTTTTCCCGACACATTATAAGACTAATTGTCTAGTGAGTTTTATTAAAGTAATAATAATAATATAAAATTAAGTTAGTATAAGTTACTCGTTTT
This sequence comes from Ptychoptera albimana, assembly GCA_961205885.1. Taxonomy (NCBI): domain Eukaryota; kingdom Metazoa; phylum Arthropoda; class Insecta; order Diptera; family Ptychopteridae; genus Ptychoptera; species Ptychoptera albimana. The sequence goes on from OY540804.1 coordinate 6,074,456, forward strand.
CTTAATAAAAAAAAAAAATTTGCTTCTTATTTTATATATTAAATAAATAAGAAGGAAAAGAAAAAAAAATAAAAATATATATTTTATAGCAAAGAGTGAATGTTTTTGTAAATTATAAAATTAAAAAGTAGCAACAAGTTATTTTCATTTTGTTGTTAATAATATTAATACAGTGGATTACAGTTGATGTGATCAGTAGATTAGTTCTTGTGTTTAAAAATATATTTTTTAAAATAATTAAATTAAAAATCAATTGAATCAATGATAACATTTTTTATTTGAATGTTAAATGTTGAATACAATGTCAAATTTTATATTAATAAAATAAACTATTTCACCGGTATTATTGTTTACAATTATAATGTATGTATGTATATTATTTATTTATTTATTTATGCAAATATTTACCTATCAATAATTGAAACAGAATAACAAGAATCTACTTTGTTACATTGTTTAATATATTTATATAAAAACAAAAACAAAAAAAAAACAAAAAAAAAATTAAAAATTAAAAATTCTCTTAACGTATGGATACGATACATAAAATATAACTTACATTCCATATGTAAAAAAAAAAAAATATATATATCTGTAAATTCACTATATTACACAATAAAAAAGGAAATAAAATATATATATTATTTTTTTTCTTCTTTTTTTGACAACAAGATAAACTCTCTGACCTATATTAATGTTTAAAAAAAAAAAAAAATTATTAATAATAAGAATAATTTTATATTGAATTAAGTTCACTTTTTGAGAAATAATTCTAACTAAATTATTGATTAATTAATTAATAAAAATTTTTTTTTTATCAAATAAGTTTTATTTGTCTATTATTAATAAATCATTTAAAACATTTAAACACATACAAATTACATAAAACCGTTTCAAATAAATAAATCAAAACAATTTTGACAGATTACTTTATAAGTTAATTAATTTTATTTATTTAAATCACGTGTTAATATATTAAACACGTTTTTTATTTTATTTTTTTATTATATGAGTGAATATTAATCAAATTAAAAAAATTATTGTAGGTGGTTATTCTATGTTTCATGTCATACAAACGTTTTTTTATTAATTTAATTCATTATTTATATTAAGTCAATAAAAAAACAAAAAGAAAAAATAAATAATTAACAAATTATCATACAAATCATGAATCATTTTCTTATCAAATAAATCGTAAATAATATTTTGCCAAGTCATATTAGAAATGTAAATAGGATTGACGATTTAATAATTTTATAAATTACCAACGTCATATAGTTATTGGAAATGAATCGTTTATTTCATAGAAATGTATTTTTGTAATTGGTGAATTTTATTTTTTATTTTTTTTTTGGCACATTGAAATTTATTTACTTTTTTAAATTAAATGTTACGTAACTGTAACCATGTATTGAAATATTTATTTAAGGATTTATTTTCAATTTTATTCGCATGCCCCCACTTGAGTAATAAATACGAAAAATAATCATCATTTTAGCACGTAGTATACTTTCTATAATTGTTCAGTTTAAAAAGGTAGAATTTTATGTCCTTATTGTCCTTATAATTAACTAATTATTAAAACATTGTACGAATTAATGTATAACATTGCCCAACTTTAATTAAAATAACACGTGTTTGTTAGGTTAAACGGTTTCCACCATTTTTTTTTTTGTTTTTTTGATTGATCTTATGAATTCTAATTAAAATTTAATTATTATTTAGAAAAACAAAATTAATAAAATCATATAAATGTCTGATGAATGTAATCAAAATATATTAAGAAAATTATTTATAATGCGAATAAAAAAAAAAAACTAAAAACTAAAAACAACCTGATTGTTAAACAATTATGAAATGGAAGTTTATTTATGGAATTATATTAGATATTGACGTCCACACAATTAATTATTGTTATTCATACAATATATATATATATATTATTAATAATTATAGAAATAAATAAAGTAATTAGATTATATAATTAAAATCAGTTTTTTTTTTCCTTTATATAAATTGATAATTATAGAGAAATAATTTTCCATCATAGACATAAACATAAATTTTCCATCGTATTAAATTAGTTTTTTTTTTTCTTTTTTATTATTATTATTATTATTGTTGTTAATTTATTTATTTTATATCAACAAAAAAAAAAAAAACTAAAAACAGATCTTGTTTATTTTTCATCTCTTACTAAGAATACTAATTATTTCTAACAAATAAACAGATAAAAATTTCCACAAGTCATGTTTGCTACTTAAAAATGTTTAATTATTCTATTCATATTAGGAATTAATAATTAATATATTTTTATTTTTTATTTTCTAGAAATAATAGTAATTGTAGTATTTTTTTTATTAAAATTTTTTTTTAATATAAAACAATCAAGTTTGTTGAATCTATGATGAGTGTTGATGCTGATGATACATATTTTGCATTGAAAATTATAATAAATGTTTTTTTTTTTTTTACTTATCAAACATTTAAATTATAATTATTAATTCAATTTTATTAATAGTAAATCTTAAAAATATAATTCGATGATTATGCTAAGAGATATTTTAAAGTTTTTATCTTGTTTTTTCCATTTTTAATATGCAAAAATTTAATGAAGAGTATTGCAACCGGGAATATTTTAATATTGGAATCTTGAGACAACTAAAATCTAGAGTCATTTCAATCACCAACACCAAGGCATGCACAAACTCTATGCATATATAAGAATAATCAATGGGATAATCACAAGCATTTGTGTATATATCCGAAACTGCACTAAATGCTTTATCCATAATATCTAAAATCTCGAAGAACAGTAGAATTAGCTAAACTAAACATTTGCGAAATTTTAACAACAAAACAGATGATTTATGAAACTAATGAGATATTCACTGGAAAATAATTATCGTGTTCGTGGGTGACTTTTTATTTACTCAAGAAATCTGGTTATAGTTTTTTTTGGAACAATAATCTACTATCAAGTATCAAGACAACTCTGTATTATTGCTAGTCCGTGAATTTATCACAATTGCAGCTCAACGATCATTATAAAATAAAGACAAATTAGTTGTTAAGATACGATCAGATTAAGCAGATTCCATATTATAAAAGACACACCCAACAGTATACTGATTATTTGAGAAGTTACTGTATTGTTTTTGTTTCTTTTCTTAATTATTCAAGATTTTTTAATTAAATTTTTTTTTTTATATATAAAATGCCGTTAGTGTGCAATTAAATAATTTTTTTTTTTTTGCTGTTCTAACACATGGTTTTGTATTTAATTCCAATCATTTATATATATATTTATCTTATTTTTTCCTATTAATATTATTACGTTGGCGTCAATTCCTTACAAAAAAAAAAAAAAAAAAAAAAAAAAAACCGGCTTTTCTGAATTATAAATAGACTACCAATAATTAATTAATTACACAATATATATATAAATAAATAAAAAGAATAATTTCTGCATAATGAGTCAATGGGAATGATTATTAATTAAATTAACTGTGATACTTATGCCAAAATTTGTGGAATTTATGAATCAAAATAATTTTTAATAAATCATTTAATCCTGGAGTGTTATGTTCTTGAAAATGTGTCATGTTTTAATGATAAAGGAATGTTTTATTGTCTCTATGGTTTTTTTTTCTCTTAAATATAATTTATATATTCTAAGCAGAATTTTTATTGTTTAATAATACTATTCGTACCTATTTATTATATTACGCAAAATATTTGATGATAATTTTAACATAAAATTTATACATAACAAAACAATATAATAAGGACAAACATTTCTCTTGATTATTTAAATAAATATTAAAACAGCCAGCATATATATTTTATTTACGGTTTCATTGTGTAAGCGCGCATAAAAAATCAAACGAAACTACCTAAACGAATTGTATCATTCAAAACATTAATACACAATTTAGCATACAATTAAATTTTATTACATTTTGATTGTTTTTATTGATAATATTAATAAAACTTAAATGTTAATTTAAAAACAAATTTAATTAACTTCCATTCACCATGTAACATCTAGTTAAAATTTGCAACTTTTTTGTGTGTTACAAAAAAAAAAAAAATTCAAAATAAAAGTAAATTTCACACACTTTCAAAAAGTTGTTTTTTTTTATTTTTCTAATCGATAAAGGCATCAATGAATGCTATACAAAATTTTAAAGCTTTATCGTTATTTGCATTTGATTAAATATTTTGATTTGTTAGCAACAGAATTTTTTTAAAAATAATTTCGTTAAATTGTTTTTTTTTTTTTGTACACAAATTAAACCGGCCTTATGAAGCGTAATTATAACAAAAAAAAAAAAAAAAAAAAAATATTATTTTTAATTTCTTAAAATCAATTAATTTAATTAATAATTGTTTCGATGAGTATTTATTATTATTCTTTATATTTTTGTACAGAAAATATACGTGCAGAAAAACACGTAAAACCATTTTAACTTTTGCATTACATTTTTGATTTTATTATAATTTAAATTATTTCTTCTTTATTTTTGCATATGATTATAAAAAAAAAAAAAAATGAATAGCTGTTGGTGGATGATAATGGCGTGTTTAGTCAATGCATGTTTAGTTCGATGTGATTGTTGAATATTTATTTATTATTTAATTTTTTTCATTTATGTTGTCTACATTTTGGGTAATTTGCATTAGTTATATATGCTCTCCACCTGTTGAATGCATAATATTATTTTAACAAAAGAGCAATAAGCAAACGGTAAAGGGTGTAGGAGAAATTACATTAAAAACAACACAAAAACTTTAAAGAATTTATTTTATTTTATAAACATTTTTTTTTTTTATGAATTTGTTCTATTTTCCCGTTCACAATATTTAAATTTTCTTTTTCGTGTATATATTCAATCATTGACCACAAACATTATTATTTACTTTAATTTCTTAATGTGTTTTTTTTTGTAGTTGTTGTTGTTGTTGTAAATCAGTTTATAGGTGGAACAGATAAATAAGACTAAATAAATAAAATGTATATCAAAGAAATAAAAAATTGTGTACGGAAGTGTACAGATGGAATTCCTTTAACCTATTGTAAAATTATTGGTAAATTACGTGCTTAATTTTACTTTTTTTTTTTTTTTTTTATTAGCGTATGTGTATTTAATTATAAATATACAATCGAGGAGGGAATTATTATATTTTTACTTTCGACAAATATTAGTTTTTACGCAAAAAATAACTAAAAAAAAAATACAAAATACGTCATATTTCGATTACCTTTTTTATTGGTAATTCCCATCAAAATTATTAATAAAGTACTTTACTATTACGTGTTATACAGAAGATAAAAATAAATAACAAAGTAAATATCCTTGATATAATTATCTGTTAAATATAAAATTACCACCATTATTTAAGTAGTTAATAAATTAATAAAAAAAACAATAAATGATGATTAATTTTTTTTTATTCATTATTCCTGATAATTAATTAATTAAAAAATTATATATACATATATTATTGAATCAAGTACATATTTAATTATTTAATTGTTATTAAACGCTGGTTTTAATTCTATTAACTGAATTATGTTTAGAAATCTGTTACAAATGCTAAAAGTGCAATAAATTTTTAATAATAATTTACTGGTAATGTGTTAACTGGTAAATTTAATTAATGATGTAATTTTCTATGCGTTTTAAAACATTTTATTGTAACATTAAAAAAAAAAAAAAAACACTTTTCGCAATTAAGACTAAATAACAAATTAAAATAATTATTATCCGTAACGAAAAATTCATTTTTAAAAGTTGGTTAATGTCATTTAAATAAAAATTAAAAATCAATGGTTTTAATCAAACATAATACAAATGTATGTTAAGAAAATGACTGCAGCTAATAAATTAATTGAATTTAATTTATTTATAGCCACATCTATAACTATACAAAAAAACCAACGAAATCACAACTTATGTTCTGGTAATGAACTCTAACGTTTAATTTGCTACTTTATTAATATTTGCAATAAAATAAGTTTTTATTTGGGTTTCTCTATTAAACAATTAATTAAATTTCACTAGAAATCAATTAAAAATATGCCTAATAAATATCCAGATGGCCTAAAAAGAATATTTCTTTTAAATTGATTAACATGAAATGTTTTTTATGAGTCAATAATATTCTTTGGAAAATTCTCTTTTTTTTCTTTTTTTTGTTTTTTAAGTTTTCCAATGATCTAAATATTTAGTTGAAAAATCTTTTTATTTTCTTTAATTGTTTCCGAAATTGTAGTTGAAGTGTTAATTACGTTGTTCTTATTTAAAAAAAATTATTTTAAATGTATCATGCAGGATTTATTATTAGCTTATTAGATTTATGTTTAAAAAAAAAAAAAAAGAAAAGAAGCGCACAACTGTTTATCGAAAGCTATCCGTTTGAAGATGTTTGATTAATAATCCATACGCATGCCTTTTTGTTATCAACCATTTACTAATCCAATCAAAGATTTACTCTTTTCTATCAATAATATTTCTTACTTTGTTACTTTGAAACCCGATTGTTGAATTTTCTATGCTTCACTATTTATTATTGCTTTATATAAATTTTAATTGGTTTTATTATTATTATAATTAATATACATTATACATGTATTAGATGTATCTAATTTATTTATTGCACGGCTGATATTGGTATAGTATTGGTTTATCCTAAGCATCATAACGTCATTAAATGTACATAAAAATACATTACCATTTAATAAAAGATTAACTCTTATTACAATGTTTAAAGAAATAAAACCTTTGATGAAAAAAAAAACAAAAAAAAAAAAAAAACGCTTGAAATAATTTACATATATTCAAAGATACAAATACAAATATGCGAAAAATCTGTATTTTAATTGTTTTTTTTTTTTTTTTTTTTTTTTTTTTGTTATATTCAAATAAACAAATAAAATGTAATTAATGCTAACTAATTTGGTTTCAAATAATAATAATAATAATAATAATAATAATAATAATTCAGTGATTGTTATTAACCACATATAAGAAATTAATTTTATTTTTTGTAATAAAATTAAAAAAAAAAAAAAACTGAAGCTAAGAAAATACAAAATTGGTGAGGGGCAAAAAAAAAAAAAAAAAATAAGTCAAAAAATAAAAAATATATATATATATATATATATTATTTTTCTTCATCATTCAATACATAAAATAAGAAATAAATACATAACATCAAACAACTACATGAAAATCTCAATACAAGCATAACCTCGTTGTAAGCTAGTTAGTTATATATGTTTGCATCGGTAATTTTTGTTTAGTCCTGAAACATTTACCAACTGAGAAAGATTACGGTAGACAAAAAAAAAAAAAAAAAAGAAATAATAAATAAATAAATAAAAAGTGTTAATTTATATATTAAAAAAAAAAAAAAAAATTATTAATCTTGTTTATATAAAAAAAAAAAAAAAAATAAACACCAAGTGATTCATAAAAACAGAAAAGTAAAAAAAAAAAAAAAGATTTTAATTTACGCGCCCATTTTATTAACTTAAAAAAAAAAAATCAAAATAAATTCATTGAAGAATTAAAAAGTAAAAGAAAAAAAAAAAAAAAACCAAAATTAATTTAAATCACTGTTAAGTGTTGTTTAAAAAAAAAAAAACCAAACAAAACAAACAAATAAAATTCAGTGTGTATTGGGAAAAGTGCTTAATTTTCGCTAATTTTCGTTAATTTTTTTTTTTTTTTTGTTAATTAATTTTCTTTTAAAACAGAGAATTTCTTTTATTCACAATGTCGGTTATAAAATAATCTCTTGTTGTTTTGTGCAAAATAATTATAAAGAAAAATAAAAAAAACTGAAAAACATATATTTTTTGTATGATACGGTATTATATATAGTTTTTTTTTTTAATTAAAGTGACAAATTTAAATAAATTTTAATTTGAAAGAAAAAAAAAGAAAAAAGTAATTTTTTTTGTCTTTTTTTTTTTTTATATAATAATTTTGAATATCATTAAATTGAGAAAAAAATAGATTTATACCCAAATTCTTGGATTAAGTTGTTCTGAGTAAATGTAAGTTGATTTAATTTTTTTTTTTTGATTAAGTTAATTAACGCATTAATTAAGGTAACGACCCTTTGGTTATTTAAAGTCTATCATTCACCTGTTAATTCAATGTAAAATATAAACATTTTTTTTTTTTATTTATTCTTAATACACCTATATACAATATAATAAGGAATTTTCTTATCTTTTATTTATACTTTGTAAGAAAACTAAATAATAAACAACGAACTTTGTTTCCTATATCACTTTTATGAAGACATTTAATTCCAAAGCGTGGCTAGTTTAACATTTTTTTTTTTTAAATACATTATTATAAAAATAGTAAAAAAAAAAAACCAGCAGCAGCAAGAAGAAGAATAAGAAGCAATAGAAAAAGTAAAGAAACAAATTGCAAAGTGGTCGTCGTGTAATACATAAATTACTTTAAAAAGAAGAAAATAAAAAAACTTTACAAAATCTAAGCCGAAAAGCATTAAATTGCCTCGCAAAGATATAATTTTTTTTTTCTTCTTTTTTTTTTATAGTATTTTAGTGGTCTCATAAAATGTTTTTATTTTTATTTTTATCAAATTCTTTGGTAAAAAATATATATTTTATTTTATTTTTTTTTTTTTGTTATTACCTTATACGGCATTTATCTAACAAATACATATTTGTTGAATATAAATTAAAAAATGATGAAATTTTAAGCGAAATTACAGTTTTTTTTTTTTTTGTTCGTTAAGTTTGTATGTAACATTTGAAAGGCTTTTTTTATCGGCTATAACGAATATTTATAATTAGATTATTATTTTCGATGCATCTTGACTTGATAGTTAATTCGGTTTAATAAAAAAAAAGTAAATAAAAAATACCTGTTGTAGGTAAAACGATTTTGCAGTCTGATCCCTCTCTATCGAAATTTATGTAACAAGGCACATGTGCGTTTTAAACCACCTGTAGCTCCGATTTATACAATTTTCCACCAGTCATACAAATTTCTATCAACCAGTGAAAAACTATTTCATGCAGTAAAAAAAAAAAAAAAAAAACCCAATCACACTTTTATCAATATTTATTTTTATTTTCTTTTGTTTGTTATTTAAAACTGTCCTTACTTCCGCTGTAATTAGTTATTTACCTACCACGAAGCAAATAATCTTTTTCCGATAATACAAAGTACATTTATCATTACGAAAAAAAAAAAAAAAAGAAGAAAAAAAATTAAAAGAAAAAAAATTTCAAAAAAAGAAAATTAAACCAACATTGGTAAGAAAAAAAATTTTTTTTAATTAATTAAAAGAGAATTACAAGTCATTTAAATATTTTAAAACAAATTAATTGTATGTGTTTTTTTTTTTTTTTTTTTTTCTTTCTTTATTTTTGTACTGCATACACCAATGAATTTAATTTTTTCATTAAAGAAATAAAAAGTAAAAATAAACCTTGGTAAATTTCTTTAATTTTCTTAATACTTTTTATTAATACATTTATTTATAAATTTTTTTTTTTTTTTTTCTTTCAATTTTCATATTATTATTATTATACTGTCCTTCGTGTATTACATTTCTTTCATTTTTCTTCTTTTTTTTTATTTTATTTTATTTTATTTTATTTTATTTATTCAGTGCAATCAATTGTAAGAAAAAAAAAACAAACAAAAATCAATAAAAAACAAAAAAAAATTTTTGTTGATTGATAAATATAAGAAATAAATTGAATTTTATTCATTCATTAGTTGTTTTTTTTTTTTTTTAATTTAATTTTATTTTAAGGCGCTTTTTTTTATTAATTTAATATAATAATAATAATAATAATAATAATAATAAGACAAGAAATATTATTGCATCAAATTATTAATGCATCATTTATTTAATTAAATCCATTACAAACAGTTGGTTACTAGTCTTTCGTCCATTGAAATTATAATGAAATAAAAAAAAAAAAAAACAAATATGATTGGCAAAAATAAAACACACATCTTTAATATTCATTAAGTTTATTTATTTATTTATTTTTTATTTTTTTAAAATAATTAAATAATTCAGTGTAATACATATATAATATTCAAAACATATTAATAGGAACACGTGGAATAATTATCACTGCGGTGGGTCAAAAAAAAAAAATAATAAAAAAAAAAATTAAAGCAAAATATTAATTATGTGAGGTATAAACAAGTAAAAAAAAAAAAAAAAATACAGAAAAAAAGATAATAAATATGTGGGTGTGTTTTTGTGGTATTTTATTGCCAACAAATAGCAGCACGTAGAATGATTAAATAAATAAATAAATAAATAAAATTAAATAAAATAAATACCGACACACTTATAAAAATTAAAAAAAAATATATTTTATTTTTCTTATTAGCCATTTCTAAATTATAATTATAAGAAATAGTTTTTTTTTTCGCATAAAAATGGTATAAATAGTAAAAGTTTTTTTTTTTATTTAATTTAATTTAATTTATTTTATGAGAATAATATTTAATTAGTATCGTGTGGTGATAGGTTATGTCTTTCTTTATTACTATTATTATGATTATTATTATTACAATTTTTTATTAATAAAAGATTTATAGTAAACCAATTTGTTTATTTGAGCTTATTTTATTTTTTTTTAATAAGAAATATATTTTATTATGATGAATAGTAATAAAATTATGATTAGTTATAGCATTTATAGTAAATTAATTGTAATGACTGATTCCTTATTGTTTATTGTTTATTTATTTTTTCTACCGAAAAACCTCTGTTTCTTATGTTAAACAGTATGATATTATAATTTAATAATACTATAAAAATGTTAAAAACACTTAATTATTGTTAATTTAATAAAATAATTTTTCTTTCTTTTGCAAATATAAGGTCATCAGTTCAATACACTTACGATAATAAACCTTCTAGTATTACTATTCTCGCGCTTTTCTTTACTATTGTCTCGTAACTAAATATAAATAGTTTTCCATATAAATATATATATATAATTATTAGAAGTAATAAAATTGTTCTATTTATTTGTTATTAATTAATTAATAAATAAAAAAAAAATATTAATATTATTGTCACACACATAATTTAATGTTTCTTTATAATATTTTAATAATACAATAATTTAGCTTTAGTAATAACAATTAAAAAAAAAAATTTTTTTTTTTTGGTTGCAAGATGGTTTTTTTATGATAAGATTATTTAAAAAAAAAAAAAAACTTTCATTTAAAATTCATTAGGATTACTACGTATTTAATTAATATTGGATTAAATTAAAAAATATTTTCAATTTCTGATTAAAAAATACGATTTATTTATACGTTAAAAACCTTCGTACACAAAATAAAACAATAAAAGCTTAATAATAACAAGCTTAATTAAATAAATAAATAAATAAATACTTATTGACGACGAGCAAACGTTATTAATTCATCACATGTTTGCTAAAAATCATAATCAAAATATTTTTCTTACAAAAATAATATTAATGACGTCAATACAGTATCAAAATACGACACAATAAATAAAACTATTGGAGAAATTTGTTTAAAAACAATAAAGAAGAAAAACACAAAAACCAAAGCATCTAATTTATAGAGAAAAAAAAAAACAAAACAAAACAAAACGTATGAGCTAATTTCGCGCCATATTATTCTTTTTTTAAAACCATAATAATAAAAAAAAAAAAAAAAAACATAACAAGTTAAATTATGTAAACAAAATAACTGAAATTAATTAAATTTTATTGTTTCTTTGTGAGCAATTTATGTATAAGCAAGAAACCAACAACAAAAACCCAACAAAACTATATAGTGGAAATTAATCATCACATTAATCCTTTATATGTTATTCTTCTTCGTAAATATTTTTTGAAGATCCACTATAAATACTTTATTATTTTCTTCTTTTTTTTTTTTTTTTGCTTGTAAGTTTTACCAGAGTTAAAAAAAAAAGTTTTAAACTTAAAAACGTCATCGTTGGTTAAGTAGAAAGTATAAACTTGAAGACTTCTTAGAAATTCAAGACAAAAACAAATTGTCTTAATTTGCCTTTAACAAAAAACCAAAAATTTATTTCAAGAATTAATTTTTATTAATTTTGTTTAATTATCAAAGGATATTGTTGTGGTTTTTTTTTTTTTTTTTTTGTTTTGTTTTTATAATAACATCCGAGTTGAAATTATTCTTGCACAACATTATTATTAACAATGTTATTTAAAGTTAGACACATGACTGTAAATTTCTTATAAATTATTTTTATTTTTTTCTTTAATCAAATAAAGCAAATAAACAACCTTCTACATAATAAGATAATGTTTGCTTTTGCATTTAATAAAGAGAATTGCATCTTGGACGTTATGGCGTGAAATTTGTTTAAAAAAAAAAAAAAACATTTTTCCTCTTTTTCCTCTTATTACACATTGGCTCTACTTGTTGGCTGTTGGTTGGTTACTGTTGTTGTCGTTGTGTTAATTTATTAAAAATTATAAAAATATATTTAATTGTTTTATTTTATTTAAAAAAGTCTCGTAATATTTATGTTTATGCATTTTTTATTTTTTGTTTTAATTCAATAATAATGCATATATGTGTGTGTGTGTGGGAAATATAAACTGGATTAAAAACAATGGAATAACTTGCAAAATTTAATATTATTAAAAAAAAAAAAAAAAAAATTTGTAATTAAAACATAATAAATTAAATAAAATTATAAAAAAAAAAAGAAAAATTACTTAGTTAAAAATTAATTTAAAAAAAAAAATTCATAATCTGAAATGACATTTGAAGGGTGTTCTACAATGAATAAATTATTATAACGCTGCATATGTATACAAGATTGTTCAATTAAAACTTATCCCATTAATTAATAATAAAAAAAAAAAAAAGAATAAATAAATAAAAATAACAAGCAAAATAATTTACTAATTAAATTCACCATTAAAAGAATCCTTTGTTTAACCCACAAATCAAAAGTTATAATAATAAAAAAAAAAAAATTAAAAAAAACGTTTCTAAAGCAATAAATAAATGGCAAACAATTAACCAAAAATATAAAAAATTTTAATTATTATTTTTTGTAAACGAAACTGGTATAATGTGGTAAAACATTTTTTGTTTTTTTTTTTTGGGCATTTCACACATTTATAAATAAATTTCCTTATAAATAAAAAAAAAATTCATTGAAAATTTATTATCATTCATAAGGAAACTAATTAAAATAACCTCATCAACGTTAATCCAATTAACGAAGCACCAATATGTGGTTGTTACCAACCACAAGAAAAGAAAAGTGAAACACATTGTGCAAAAAAAAAAAAAACCTAAACCGCATTTAACAATTTTTTTTTTTATTAATTATATTAATTTAAGACTGAATTTATATATACATATATGTATATGTATATATGAAATTACATCCTGTTTTTTTAATTACACAATTTTTTGTGTAGAAAAATATCTTAAATCATTCAGCAATGTTTTAAAAATTGAATTAAAAAAGAAAATATTTTTTTTTTTTTTACGCTCTATTTGATTATTTGGGTTTGTTTGTTATTAATTTTTATTATTAAAACATAATTTGTCACACTTTTCATTTATGACTGATCATTAAAATTCAGATGTTAAAGTATTTAACATAACATAATTCCCATGTTGTTCGTTTATTATACACAAAATTATTATTATATTTATTTAGTTAACATAAATGTATTCATGTGTATTTAATAAAAAAGAAAAAAAGAAAATTATTTAAAGAAATTAAAATGCAACATAAAATTCATATACATGTTTAATGAAGTAAATAACATATAAAGACGTCCAAAAATAGATTGTTGCTTATATTACTTTTAACAGACAGTTTGGAACCGTGCTATGCTTAGTTATATAACAGGCGTGTAGTCTTGCATTTTAAATTGTATTTTATTATACACAATATAAATAAAAACATAATATTTTTTTTATTTATTTATTTATTTATTTTTTTTTTTAATACATAGTTGTGATATTTAAATTGAAAACCGTTTTTCTTTCTTTTCTTTTTGTGGTAGACAAATTAATTTAAATAATTTGCAAAAAAAAAAAAAAAAACATGTCAAATGTTTTTAATAACGTTACCTTCTTAAACAAGGAACTAATTAACATATTATTTTATTTATTTATTAAATTAAAAATAATGTATGATGCACACTGTAGTATTCAAAAAAAAAAAATAAAAAAGCATAACATTATTCTATGTAAAACATTCATTGACTTCAATCATGACCCTAAAAAATTAAAACATATCAATTGCCCGTTTAACGTCATACACACAAATGTTAATAATAAATAAATAAAATAAAATAAAATAAAAGAAAAAAAAAAAAACTCACATTTCAATTGTTATTTTTTCATAAACGTCACCAAGTAACATTTCAATTGTTTAATATTTTTTTCCTTAAAACAATAAATTTTTTTTTTATTGGTTATGTATTTTAAAATGGTTTTTTTTTTTTTTTATTTATCTTTCTCTTTATTTTATACATAATTATTATTAAAATATTTGGTTTTATGCGTGCTATAATAATTATGTTTTATTTTTAAAAAGTGAAACTTTATTTTTTAATTTTTTTTTTTGTTGGTTTGAAACATATGTACGCGTTTTTTTGCTTCTGCACTTGGTTATTACTTGTTATTAATTTTCTTATCAAGATTTAAATAAAAAAAAAAAAAAAAAAAATTCGTTACAAATACATATGTAATGTTTAACGTTTTATTATAACTTGGGAAAGGTTCAAAATCAAGTGTAATAAATTTGTTACATGAAACCAATTATAGATCTCATATTTTATTAATCTAAAAATATACCAAAAGTTATTTATTTTATTTTATTTTATTTTAATATTTTTTCTTTGCTTCTATATTTTATGTAAAATTTATTTTTATAAATATGTCTGATTGAATTTTTTTCTTTTATTATTTTTCTATTTAATTGATTAATAATTTTAGTGTTTGTATGGTGATAAAATTTAATAATAGAGAATGATTTCTATTTAAGTAAAACCTATTAAATCGCTGAGTTAAACACGGATTATGAGTAATCTATATGATTCGTTTTATTTTTAAATGGTAAAAAATATTGCATACACATGTTAATTATCTAAATTAAGTAGCTTTACAATTAATTTACATAAATCAGTTATAATATTTCAATTCTAAAAATAAGTTATTAAAACCGCACAATGATCAACAAGATGATTTCTCTTTTGTAAAAAAAAAAAAAAAAAATCATATAAAATCTTATTTATACAAATATTTGTGGTTACAAAGTTTATTTATGGTATGCGATTAATAAATATTGACAGTGTAATGATGATGATTGTGGTTTGTTCAATTACTAATCAATTCTATAAATATTTCTGTTTATTAATTAATTATAATAAACAATAAATTTTTAGTAATTTTTACTATTTCTATTTAAATCATAAATATTGTTTATGTTAAAATTTATAACATTAAACGCGTAACATTATGTAATTAGCAGGAAAAAAAAAAAAAACTTTGCGAAAAAAAAAAATTACCATAGAAATATTTCTGTATTGTGTCTCCACTATTTCATTCGGTAAATTTCTAGACAAGCTTTTTTTTTTTTTTTTATCTTTTTCTCTACATGTCGACAACACATCATCTACGGTTAATAATTATTATGATAAATAATAAAATTATATTTTAAGATTATAATTTCAATCATTTAGAAAAAAAAAAACACAATTTTATTTACTATTCATTCTATTCATATCATACAAAAACAATTTCATAGTAATGACATAATATACAATTTTAGTCAGAAATTTAATTATTTTACTAACAAACAAAAAATAAAATTATTTACTTAAAAAATAATAAATGAAAAACAAATTTCCGTGATTAAAAAAAAATTTATATATATATGTATATAAAGCAGATAATAATAATTATAATAATAATAATAAAGCAGCAAATTGAGAAAACGTGAAAATAATTTTTAATTTTTAATTTTTTTTTGTGAATATAAATTAAAAATAAGATTGTTTGTTTTCTGCATAAAAACACTGTCGTCATTTACTTATATAAATTTGTTAAAGTAATAATGAAAGAAAGATTTATATAAAACAATTTTTTTTTTTTTTTTTTTTTAAACAATTAATTTGAATTGCAATGAAAATTAAGGATTGAGGACAATTCAAGATCATTATTGATAGATTATTATTATTATTATTATTATTATTTGTTAAATAGGCACATATATAATCACGTGTTTGTTGTATTTTTCTTTTTACTTATTTTTAGCTATTATGCAATCAGAGAAACGTCCAAAAAAAAAAAGAATTTTGTTAAGTAGAAGCCGAAAACAATATTTTTCTTTTTTGTATTCATTGAACGTAGCAAAATCGAAGTCGTGTTACAAAGAAAAAAAACTGTAATAAATAACAAGAAGAAATATAAAAATTAAATTACTTGTTTTGTCAAGAATAAATTAATCAATTTGTATTTTATTTTTATTAGAACTTTAATCACTTTATTTAAAGTTGGACATGTAGACTGATGATCAGGACTTTTATTTAAAAAAAAAAAAAAAAATTCATCACCTCATATCATGATTTTTTTTTCTACACACAAAAATAAATGCGAAATGTTTATTTTGACAAACAAAGTATTTTTTTTTTTTGTGTCTAATCACTTATGAAACTTTCAATACCGGGTAAAAAAAGGTTTCACCAGATTACATTACTACAAAAAAAAAAAAGAAAAAAGTCTCATGAATGTTTTATGGATTATTGCAAATATTTCATTAACCACTGTGAAATTTAGTGAAATTTTTATAAGGTCATATAGATTAATAATAATAATATTTCATAATAATCCCATAGTGTTATCTATTTCATAATTATATTTAATTGTTTTTTTTTTTTTTTTTTTAATAATAATTTGCCATTTTAATTTATTACAGTAAAATTCTTTTATTTGCTTGCAAATATCGCTAAATGTTATTTGCACGAAATCATCAATTTTTATAACACTTAACATAAGCCTGATTGTTATATTTTTTATATAATAAATAAATCTCAATACTTTGTAACGAACGTATTAAGTTGTCAAGTCAATTCGAGCTTTTATTATTTTATTTTATAAGTTTTTAGTTTAAATTTAACCTTTTAAAAAAAAGGAAAACCCAAACGATTATTATCTAAATGCAGTAATTGTTTAAAATATATATATATATATATGTTTTTAAATTTAATTTTTTGAATTATGCTCACAAATTGTTCTACCGTTGCGTGGTTAAGTCACGAGTTGTCCACTAATAACATGAACAAAATAAATTAAAGAAAAAACATTATTTTTTTTTTTCATTCGCTTTGTTTTGTGATCCATGGGAACCTTAAGATATTGCGATCACTAAGTTTTCTTTCTTATATGCTGTTTTATTGCAACAAACAATAAAAATAAATAAAAAATTAATTTAAAAAAAAAAAAAAACAACATCTTAACCAGTCAGTGAAACATAACCTGGCGGCATTCTACTTTACTTAAATAAAAAAAAAAAAAAAAAATTATATATATACATATATATAAATATAAATAATATAAGAAAAGATATAAATAAAATTATACCATATGTCTGCTGTTTTGTTAGTCGTTTCCTTTTAATTTCGTTTAATTTTTTTTATTTTTTGCCTTGATTTTGATCCATCCAGTCCAGCATCACCCATATATTTTTTTTGTTTTTGTTTTTGTTTTATTTATATATAAAAACATTGTCAATATTTGTTATCTTTAAATAGTAAATAAATTAAACAATTATAGTATTATAGTGAAAAAAAAAAAATTATACATTTTTTTTACATTTTTTTTTTAATAAAAATATTATTTTTATTTCTTATATACAAGCTTTATTCTGTTGTTCTTCCATTCATTAGTTTTTATTTAAATTATATATACTATAAATACTATATATATAATATGTATATATAAACATATATATTTCCGTATGTTTTTAATAAACAATTTTAACTGATTTATTATTTATTTTGACATTTTTATATTAAGTTATAAATTATTCTTATTTTTTTATTAATTTTAAAGTAGTTGTGTGTTGTATTGTTGTTTTATGTAAATTAATTTGCAAAAAAAAAAAAAAAAAAAATTATTTTTATATTTATTCAAGAAATAATTTTTTTTTTTTTTTTATAAACGAATTGTGTGTGTGTGAGTGGCTTTTTTTTTTGTTAATAAATAAATAAAACTCTAATATAGAAATGATTTTTTATTTGTATTCAAGTATTATTTTATATTAAAGACCTTAATGTTACAGTTAGGCTAAATCGTGATATTTATTAGAGATAAGTTGTGAAAAAAAAAAAATTATTAATTATTGTTAATTCTCTTGTTGAAATTGTTGAATAATTAACTGTTTTTTTCTTTTTTTTTTGTTCTTCTAATTTCTCATCAGAATCATTTTACCTTATCTAGATATGTTTTATTTTTAAAAATATCAGAATTTATTCTACAATTGAACTCGACAATGTTGTTTATAACACATGGGTCATTTATAAGAAATGTTACAATGGAATAGATGAATGTTTTGTATAAAAGTAATATATATATAATATGTATATAAATAACAAAGTATATTGTAGTAATTAATTAAATAATTAGTGACTTTGTGTTTTTAATTTTAAACATCTAAACAACGACAACAACACAATTTAGAAATTTGTTTATAAAAAAAGTAGCAAGTGGTGTTAGTTAGTATAAATAATAATTTCGAAATTATGGTTATGCTTCTTTTTTTTTTTTTTTGTTACAAACAAACAACATTTTATGTTGTTGTTGTTGTTGTTTTTTTTTTTTTTCTTTCTTTTTTTCTTTAATAAAAATAAGTCGAGCCCCCGAACAGTTTATTTGTATTCCTACTGTATTCCTACTGTACTGTTGAATATAACATCTATTTTTATGTCATACGACGATAGTTTTTTTTTTTTTTTTATTTGGTTAATTAAGAAATAATAAATTCACCAAAGATGCTATGCTTGTAGACAATTTATGTTAAGATTTTTATCAAACATTTTTTTTTTTTGTTAGTAAAATTTAAACTACAAAGTGTTTCAAGTCTAGTCATAGTCTCGTATAGAAACATACATGTATTTGCTTAATAAATAATAATAATAATAATAATAACTCGTTTTTATGCAAATTTTTTTGTGTGTAGCTTTAAAGAAAAAATAAATTATGATAGTAAAATTTATTGGTGGCAAAACGACTGATGCGGTTTAATCTGGAAATTAAATATATATATATAAAAAAAAAAAAAAATACATAATAAATGTAAAATAGTCAATTTTTTTTATTTTATTTAAAATATAATAAATCGCTTGAAGCATGTTTTCTTGTTTAATTTTTTTTTTTCTTTTTCGCTGTTATTGACGATGATGGAAAACCACACACAGTTTTTGCTTTTCTTTATTATATATCTCTTTTATTTTTATTTAATGTATACCACCCAGCTGTGTTCACATATATTATTTCTTATGTATTTATTTATTTATTTACTAATATTTTTCTCTTTTATTATGATATTTATTATAATTGTTATCGCTGTCATCAAACCAAACCAGAAGCCAAAAAAAAAAAAAAAAAAAAAAAAAATTATTTTAATTTTATTTAAATAAAAAGCAGGAAAATATATTATTTAGTTACGTTTCGGCTTTTTATATCAATTAATATTTTATCAACTTTTGTTGGTTGTTTCGGTTTTTTTTTTTTTTTTTTTGTAATTTTTGTACACACAAATTAAGAACCTCAAAAGCCGGAAAACTATAAAATATTATTAATAATAATAATAATAATACCACACGCTTATTATTATTTTTTTTTTTTATTTTAAGTAATTTATATGTAAAACAGGTGATGCCTTTATTTAAAAATCTGTTATTGTTGTTTGTTATAAATCATATTACTTCATCTTCTAAATTAATCTTATTTTTATTATTATTATTTATTTATTTTTTATTTTGTGTGTCTTCATTTATTTATTAAATAATTTATTAAACAGATACAAAGGAGTTAAAGTTATTAAATATTATTTTACTTGTTTCATTATTACTAGAATATTTTATTAAAAACTAGAGCGCAATATGTTTTATTATATGCATAAGTTAACAGAAACAATAATCTATATTGTTTATTGAATTTAACAAGAGTTTATTAATAATAATTAAATATGACAAATTTAATAATTTAATAATAAAAAAAAAAAAAAAACATTTGTTTTAAATATGTTTTAAACATTATATTTGTTTTATATAGAGAAGGTAGGACATATAACATATATGAAAATATTATTTTCATTACATTAACCAACTGTAATAGTTATTAATCGTCAAATATTTATTATTAGAAAATTATTTAATTTTTTCAAACATTATAAATTTACTCTTATGTATGGTGGAATTTATTTGCTCTATTTTCTATATTCATTACTTTATTTTAAATAATTAATTAAGAAATAATTATTAATATATATATATATATATATATATATATGTGTATTATGCATTTGTAAATGAAACAAGTTTCACAGCAATGCATAAATGTTTTTTTTTTTGCAAAAAAAATTTTTTTTTTTATTAAGGCTTAATAAAAAAGGCCAAACAATTGTTCTAAATTGCCCATTACACACACAGGCATCGTATATAATATATATATGTATATATATTTTGTTTCTAATAATAATACTGAAAAATAGTATAAAAAAAAAAAAAAAAAAAAAACATTATTACTATCAATAAATTATTTCTTTATTGTTTTTATTCCTTTTTATTTATAATTTTTTTTAGGCATTAAGTAGAAATAACGAATTAAAACAAAAAAAAAAAACAACAACAACAAAAGCCACAGTAAACTAAAAATAACTTTACAAAAAAACTTGTTGATGTTATAAATAACAATGATTACTTTATATATATATATATATATATATATATATATATATATATATAGATATATTTTATGTTATAATTTATTATATTTTTCTTAACTCTGTTTGTATTATTACCTGTTGTTATATTTCTGAGAGTTTTTTTTATTTATTTTTTTTTATTTTAAATTAAAACTTTAACTATAATGTATATAAACTACAGATACGCACAAATTATATCATGATATTTATATTATTCACCTCAAACCTTGAGAAAATATGTATTATTTTACATCTTTTGTATTTTTTGTATTTTTTTTTTCTGTAATTATTTTATATATATATATAATTTTTTTTTTCTTTTGCTATTATTGCAATTTGCAATTAATTCTTGTTAAATACAGAAAAAAAAAAAAAAACTAAAGATAAATGTTAATAAAATTAAAAGAAAAAAAAAAAAAAATTGTATTAATTATCTTATTCTCTTTCTTCTTATATTTTTAGATGTGTTCCCGAAACCTTGCTATTTCACTGGCGCTAATTCTTGTATTGGTACCAATTATAACATCATTACCACATCATAGTTTAGCCAAGCGGAGTACATTTTTTGATATAGAATGCAAAGGTGTATTCAATAAATCAATATTCTTCCGATTGGATAGAATATGCGAAGATTGTTATTCATTATTTAGAGAGCCACAGTTACATTCCCTTTGCAAGTAAGTTCTGATTTTCTAATCAAAATTTATTTCAATTAAATATTAAATATTAAAAAAAAAAAAAAATAATCATACTTAAGTCACTTCTCGATTTACGATGATAATTCACTAAGATACTTGACTAATAAGTCGAGGTAAATATTTTACATGTAAAAAAATAAAATAAAAACGGGCGTGTGTTCAAATAGTCATAATTCGAAGAGTGACTGTAGTTACTAATTTTTAATTTCTTTAAAATCTTAAAAAAAAAAAAAAAAAAAAAAAAACACTTTAATTTTTACTTCTTTTTACTTTAAAGATAGAGGAAAAATGTGTGATTTTTCTATATTTCTATTTTTTTTTTTTTTTTTATTGATCAATTTAAAGTTATCATAAATAATAAAGAATTTTCTTTTCTGTTAATATACATACGTTAAGCAAATATTTACATTTCTTTAAGAAAATTTAATTAAACACTAAAATAAAGAATTTCTTAATGTATCTATAAAAATTCAATGTTTTAATTTAACGGGAAAATAAATTTATTTAAAGAAAAACCATAAAATAAATCGTAAATTTAGTTTTCTTTTTTTTTGTTTTCTTTTCTTTTCCATCTATTTTTCTTTTAATCTTTTGATGATCCCTGTATCATTCATTAAAAGACGCAAATAATAAATAAATAAATAAAAAAAAATTAAAATTAAATTATTTTAATTGCTTTATTCTTGACTCATTCATGAATTTTATTTATTTTTTAAAAAATCATTTCAATCATTCAATAGGTTACAAAAAATTAAATGAAATAAAACGTAACAAAATTTCCATTCAGTATTTTCTTGTATATAAAAAAAAAAAAGAAAAAAAAAAAATGAAGTAAAATAATAATTTATTAGCGTTCATGGTTTTTCATCAATATAATTAAATTAACTCATAATTTATTTTTTTTAGTATTTCGTTGGTTGTACCAATTTTCTTTTTTTTTTTATTTTAATTATTCTTTATATTTATTCATAACCAACGCTAATTTGTTAGCACTTAGTTTTTCTTTTTTTTTTTAAATACTTATTTCATGATTATTTTCGTGTTTATTCAACAACAACAGCCACAACAACAAAATACCACAAATCTCCAAGTGCGAATTAAAATTAAAAAAAAAAAAAAAAAAAATTATTTTTACCTTATACTTGTGAATAATAATAATAATTTTTTCTGTGTGGTCCTTTAATATATAAAATGAAAAATAAAATACTTTTTATCGACTGTATACATAATTAATGAAAATTTATTTATTATGTCTGTGGAAAATTAATTAATTAACTTAAAAAACAAAAAAAAAAGAAAACAAAAATTATTTATTATTGCACAAACAAGTACATAACTAGTAGCAAATTATATAAATAATAAAATTTCTTATAATTTGGCAGCATTAAAAATTAATTAATTATTAAATAAACAAACAAAAAACTAAATGAAAGTGAGTTTGATATTTATTTTGGCAAATGTAAATTGGACACGACTAGACGAGTTCCTTTTTTTCTTTTTAATCTTATTATTATTATTATTATTATTATTATTATTATTATTATTAAAATGTTATTTTGGAAAATTTTAATATTAACATAAATTAGGAAAGTTGCCAAACAGTTTATTAAAATAAATTTTGTATCATGTCGTTTTAAAACATTTTTTTTTTTTTACTTTTGTCTTATTTATGTTATCTTTGATATTATTTATTTGCTAAATGTATGAAATAAAGAGACAGAAATGTTTCATTTTATAAAAGTAAAACAAAAAAAAAAAAAAGTTAAAAACATAGAATATTAGGTTTAAAGTTTAAAATTTAATGTTCAAATAATTAACATTTTTAATGAGTGAAATAATGATAAATAAAATGAATAGATTGTTGCCAATATAAATAAGACAAAACAAAATTATTTATCTTAATGTTGGTGTTTCTTCGAAGTGGCACGAGTCGAATTACTACGTTATAACTAACTTCATACACATGGAATATTCATCCATGAAAATATCGCTTAATAAATCTCTTTTGCTGTATAAAAATTTACTAATCAATTTTTAATAGGAATTAATTAATTCTAATAACAAATTTTTTTTTTTTATTATACTCACATTTTTTATTTTTTTTTGGTTTTTATAATTTTATTATTTTGAAATGTTATTTTTTATAGAAAACGATGTTTTACAACAGATTACTTCAAAGGATGTTTAGATGCACTGCAATTAACTGATGAACTTGAAATAATAAAATCATATATTAAACAAATAAATGGAGCTGATCCACTTGTTTAATTATATTTACACTAAAAAAAAAAACAAAACGAAATTTAATTAATAAATAAATAGACATAAACACAAAACACACTCATATTAATTTAATTAAAATGAAGTATAATATATATATATATATAAAGAAAAGAATATTATTTAATTAAATTACCATAAACCTAATTTAAACAAGAATCTCTCTGCTGCTGTTTTATGTTAAAATCAATGAGAATTTAAACAAAAAGAAAACGAAAAAAAAAAAAAACCACCAAGATTTTTTATTTATTTTTTTTTTTTTTTAACGCAAAATAAGAAAATGAAATTAAATTAAAAATGCAAATTAAATATTTATTTATATTTTGTTTGTTATTTTAACAAGAAATACACAGGAAGAACGAAAGAAATTAAAAATGGATCATCAATAAAATCATGTAATGATTTCCACCTACAACCACAAAAACCTTTCGTTTTTCGTTTATGATTTTAACAATTAATTATCATTTAAAATATTTTTATTATTATTATTTATGAAAAAAAAAAAAAAATAAATAAATAAAAAAAAAGAAACACATGAAGGTGATAATGATAAGGCGATGATAGAAAGAAAAGAAATTAATTAAAGAAGTTACTCTGCAACGTAACACATAACACATATGACGACGTGGAGGAGGAGATAAATTAAAAAGAAAAAATAATTTTTATTTTCATTTCTTTTTATGATTTTAAATTTTTTATTTATTTTTGGTATGTTTTTATTTAGTTTTTTATTATTATTTTGATTTTTGTCAATTTTTTAAACATCAAAGAACAAAATACTTCAATAGGATCATGTGAAAAGGATAATCAATAAGAATTTACACGAGATATTGAATTTTTTTTTTTTTTTTAATGGATTTCAAGCAAATTATTAATTTTATAAAGAAACAACCGTGAATAATTTTTTTTTTTTTTTATTTTTATGAATATTTCTTTTCTGAAAAACTTTTTTTCTGTAATTAATTAATTCTGGGTATTTTTTTTTTTGACTCACCTTAGTTAATAAACAGAAAAAAAAAACAAAAAATTCGTCGTTTTTACAAATAATTTTCAACGAATAAAATAGAAAAGATTTATTCAATCATTTTTTATCGCCATTTTAATATTAACAATTAACGATAATAATGCGGCGAAACGATCAACTTTTCACAGATTCTAAAACTTTTTGTTTTTTTTTTTTTTTTTTTTTGATAAACAACTTTTTTCCGCCATTGTTTGTTTTTTAGACAAATCAATTTTTTTGAACGAATTTTGAGGATATTTTGTAAAACAAAATATTAATAACGTTATGTTTTTTGATTAATTAACAGCAGCCATTTTTTGATTTTTGTGTGCAATCTTTTTAATTCGTCATTACAAAAGTAATTAATAAAATTTATTTAAATTACAGGAAAGATTGTTTCGGTACGGATTATTTTACTGGATGTGTTGATGCATTATTACTATCTGAGGAGATTGAAAAGTTCGAAAAATGGAGAGATATGCTAGGAAAAAGGAAGTAAATTATGACAAAAACAATTTGAATAATTAATAAATTTAAAATGAAGAGGGAAAAACTACAACAAACACCAACAACTACACTGACAAATGATCTGAAAATAATTTTAATAATAATAAAAAAAAAAAAAATAAATAAATAAAAATTTCTGTTTTTTGATTTTAATTAATTTATATATTTAATTTTAAAAGATATTATTAAAAAATATTATTTATTTACATTTAATTAATATTATGATAATTTGCAATAACTACTAAATATTTAATTTTTTTTTTTTTTTTTACCACTAATTTAATTAATTTTACATTTTTAATTTATAAATAAAACAAAAAATATCAAAACTTCATTTAAAAACAAAAAACAATAAAAAATAAATAATAAACAAATATTTAATTAAAATTAATTAAATAAATATTAAAATCATATATATGTCTAATAAAAGAATAGAAAAGAAAACATAAAATATATGCTTAAGAAATTAAACTAAACAAAACTTATCACATCAAAAAAAATAAAAAAATAATAATAAATATTTATTAAAAAAGTATTAAAAAAAAAATAAAATAATAAAAAAAAAAAAAATCAATGTATTAAAAACTTAACAAATGCTAAATAATTTTATGAAATTTCTTTAAAAAAAAAAACCCGTACAATTGTTAAGTTATCAAAAATTTATTATAAGCTTTTGTAATTTATTTTTCTTTCTTGTTTAAACTTTTTTTTATTTTTAATTAAATTTAGCAAAAAAAAAAGGAATAAATATTTAAGCATAAACTGACATTATTTAACATATTTTGCGCCGTGTCTAATTAATTTTCTTTTTTGTTGTAAGCAAATATCAATAAAAGATTCGTTGAAGATTGCGAGATCATAATTGATTTTAATTATTTATTATTTTTCTTTTTACATTTTTTTTTTATCACGTCTCAGATGTCTTCAACTGTAATTTGAAATAGAAAAAAAAAATTAGTAAAGCAAACAAAAAAAAAGAAAGAAAATTGTATACAAGACATGATATTACTTGATAACGCGTAAGTTTAGTTATTATTTTATTATCATTATTTATTTTATTATTTTTGTTTGTTTGTTAAATCTAGTCCAATTGAATTTTTAATTTAAGTTTACATGTAAATGTAATGTATTTACGTGTAAATGTACATGTAAACTATTTTTATTAATTTGTAATTTTAATGTTATTTTTCAATTAATTTATTTAAAAGTTTATATTAATTATTTTTATCGAATGATAGGAAAGTATACGGTTTAAAAGAAAAAAAAAAAAGAAAAGAAAGAAGAAAACATTCTAAATGTTTTATATATAATTATTATATTAATTTGTAGTTTTAACAACATTTATCAGGTTTTGTTTGGCTGGAAAAAATTTGATATTTGTAACGTTTTTTTTTGTTTATTATTATTATTATTATTATTTTTTTTTTTTTTTTGTAAAGGAGATGACATTCCTTGTTAAACAGTATTTTAATTTGTTTTTATTTAATTAAATTAAATCGATTTATTATTTCAGAATTTCTAAATTTAAATTATTATTAAAAGATAATCGAATTTAAGGACAAAAAATAATCTTTTTTTTTTTTGTTTTATTTTATTTATTATTTACAAAGGAGAAAGTTTTTCTTTTTTTTTCTTCGCACACATTTCTTCTATTTGTGATATAATTGATGGATTCAATATAACATTTTTTTTTTTTTTTTTTTTATTATTTGCATTTAAAAACCCATGATTGTACTAAATAACATTCCAATTCTGTTAGTATTTATTTGTCTTGGCTAAAATATAGAGAAATTATTTTAATACATATAATGTAAACAGTGTCATCTGTTGGAATAAATATAAATACCATTAGTACACATGTAAAGAAAAAATAAATATATATTTTAATTTTAAATAACAATTAATTTATTAATTATTAACTAATAAATAAAACCGTTAAATAGAATTTGGATAAATTGATAATAAAATAATACTGATAATTAATAGTTTTTTCTTTTTTTTTTTTTCTTAAAGTATTGCTATGTATTTAAGTTATTTATTAAAGGAAAACGTAAAACTTAATGAGAGTAAAAGAAATTTTTTTAGTTAATTATAAACATTTTCATTTTTTTTTTGTTTTTTTTTATTTAATTATTTAATTTGTTTTAAATTTTAAAATATATGAAAACTATTTAAGAGTATATATTATATATAATTTTTATCATAATTTATTAAGAAAAATAAAAATGTTAATTTACTTATTATTTTATTTTTTAAAAAGTTTTGTTTGTCCTGTAAATATTTTGTTATTGTGTTTTTTATTTTTTTTTATATTTAAAAAAAATGCTTAAATAAATAAATTAAAAAGTAAAGAAATATTTATAAATTATAATTTAACAATATTACGGAAATAATATAAATATAATAAATAATATATATATATATATATATATATAAATATGAGCAAAGTATTTTTGTTTTAATTATTAATTATAATTTTTAATGACATATGGAAAATATAAAAATGGTCGTTTAATGTAAAAGGTGAGTAATTTTCTAATTTTAGCATAGTTTTATTTGAACATTTAATCGTAATAAATTCTACATTAATCGAAAATATAAAGCAGAATGAACTGATGGGGCAAGTACTTACATCAAGGATTTCATTAAATAAATTCCAGCGAAAAATTAAAAATGATTCCAAGTGTAACTACTTACCTTCGGACTAATTTTATTTTTTTTTTCCAGGGACAAGTACTTGCATCAAGAGTTTAAATAAATTCCAGAGAAAAAGATTACTTTACCTTTTTTACCTTTAAACTAATTAACAATTTATTTAGCATTATTATATTATTCTGATAATCCCAGGAGTATATAAACAATTCAACAAATAAAACAAAACAAAATTTATCATATATTAAATTATTATCTTTTTATTTATTACTAAAATATACAAACTTTTATTAATTATATATATTTATTATATAGTATATATTTCTTTATGTAATGTATTAATACATAAATAAAACTACAAATTTTAAATTTTAATTATATAATTATAATCTACTTGTTTTTTTTTTTTTTTAGCAGTACAATTGAAAATCTATTAATGATATCATTTTACTTCATTTTGAACTATAAAAAAGATTTATTTAGGTATTTTGTAATTATTTATAATTTTTTTTTTTTTGTTTTTATTAATTAATTAAATTAATTATTATCAACTTTTAATTATTTTTATAATTAGAAAGAATTAATTGTAAATATATATATATTTTTTTATTTTATTTTTGTTTTAATATAAGTTAATTCAATCAGTAAATCTTAAATAGTTAGGTCAAAAAATTTAATTAATTCTTTTTTTTTTATTGCTAGTATACAGAAATGTTTAGAAAAAAAAAAAATTAAAAAAAAAATGAGAAGTAGAAGAAGTTATTAAAAAAAAAGGATAAAGATTATTGTTATTATGATTAAGATTTGTAAAACTTTGTGTTTTTTTTTTTCTACAAATAAAAAATTTATTAATTCTTTTATACTGATGGTGATTTAAAGAAAAAAAAAATAAAAAAATTAAATAAATAAAATAATAATTTATATTTTCAGTGGCAATATTTTATTAATAAAAATTTGTAAAGTCATAATTATAGCATTTATTATTAACCAACAATAATAAAATTAAAAAACAGAAACAACAAAGATAATCCATTAAAACAATCCAAATGTAAATAAAAAAAATCGTTATCGTTAAAAAAAAACACAACACAGTAAAAATATATTTTATTTATTTTTTTTTTTTTATAATAAGCGCATTTTAATCTACCGAACAGTTAACAAAAAAAAAAAAATTTAATCATTTAATGATTGATTTTTATTGATTAAATTCTTCTTAATTAAATTGAATAAATTAAGAAAATTAAAAAACAAATTTTTTATGCTGTTCAGTCTCTCTTTATATAATTATTATTATTATTATTATAGCAGCAATGCAATTCTTTTCTTTTTTTTTTTTTAATTAAATTAATGCAAATTAATATTGATATGATTATTATTATATGAAATTAATTATTTTTTTTTTTTTTAACAGAAGGTGTTTCAGTAATAAAGAATATTCCCCCTGCTTGCGCCAATAATCAGTGTTTATTATTACGTTTATATTTATATATTGTCTGAGAGGCATAATTTGTTATAACATTATATAAAGTAAAGCAAAGAAATAGATTTCCATTTATCTATATATATATCCAAATAGTAATAATACTTTTAAAAACAAAAATATAATAAATAGATAAATAAATAATAATAATAACAATAATTAAAAACTTAAAAATAAATAAATAAAAAACAAAATAATGAAAAGAAAATAAATAATAGCATAAATAAAATTTTAATAATAATCAATTTGTTGTCATAACATTAATCCTTTTATTTTTTTTAGATTGTTTTTCTATAAATAAATATTTTTATTCTTTCTTTTTTTAACTTCTTTTTATTTATATATTAAATATATTTTTATATATATATAAATAATTTTTTTTTTTGTCATAACTTATTAATTGTTTATCACAGATGTTAAAATTACATCATTTTATTATTATATTAATAAATAATTTTATTTTTACAATTTATATTTTAAAATTTTGCAAGACAAGATTTTTTGTCTGTTTTTTTTTTTTTTTAATTTTGTTATATATATAATAAAAAATATTTTCTTTTAATTTAATTTAATATATTACATACAAAACAAAAAAAAATTGTTTTTACTTCTTTTAATTTAATTAGTTAAATTATAATAACATGCAAATTTTATTTATTTTAATTAGGAATAGAAGATAATTTAGTTATATTATATTGTAAAATTAGTTTTTAGTTAATTTTTTTAATTTTATTTTCAAATTCTGTCTAATTAATAATATGAAACGGGAAAACAAAAAAAAAAAAAATGTTTATTTTAATTTTTTTTTTTTTAATAAATATATAATTGAAATTTTAAACGCATGTTGGTGTATTATTTGTTGTTGTATTATCTAATATAAAATCTTTACTTTTTGAGCACATATCACATATACGTTTGGTGTCAGGATTTAAATAAGTACAAAATTTACAACTCCATTCATTTGGTGATACAATTATACTATTCATTGTCTCATGTTTTACTTTTCCATTATTTATAGATGAACGTTCCTTGATTAAACCATTTGTTTGATGTTGTTGTACAATATTTTGTGATTTACGATTTACTTCCATTACATTATTTTGTTTCTGTTGATGTTTTAATTGTGTTCTCGTTTGTTTCGTGGGTACATTTGATTCCATTTCAATTGAATTATTTTGTGATCCACGTTCTGTTGTATTAATATAATTATTATTATTATTATTATTGATTATACTATTATGATTTGTCAATGCTGTCGCTGGTGATTTTCTACTCAATTTCGTTACTTGACGATCGTTACTGCTACTTTTTTGTACTTGCGGTTGTTGTATTTTTATTTTTTGAATATTATTCTTATCGATATTATTTAATTTGTTTGTTGAACCATTTAAATTCTCTTTTATTTGTATTTGTACAACATTTTCGGAACTTTTTATTGCTTTTGTACTATTATCATGTGTTTGAATTCCCCGGATTTTTGTATTTTCTAGCACTCGGTTTCTCTTTTTGTCGCCTGTTGTTAATGAATCTAAATCCAAACCTTGTACTAATAAATCACCACGTTCACCTAAATCTTTATTGTAGCCTTGTCGTTCTAATTTTTGAAATACATAATCCCATGATTCAAAAGATCCTACACCGTCTTGATTTTTATTTGATACCAGTTTACTTTTTGAAATATCTGCATCTTCTTCGTAGCTATCAAAATCAGATGCACGACTATGTCGTGAATTTTGTTGTTGATGCTGTGGATACTCATTATCTAAATACGTTTCATACTGTGCCAAAATTTCAGCATTGCGCTCAAATTTATCACCTATTTTTGGTTTACGTCCACCATTTGTTATATGAACATAATTTAAATTCTCGTGATCATTGTAACCGTAAGATGCCGTATTTTGATTGTAAACATCTTTTTCCGGTATTTGTCCTTGATTATGATGATGATTTTGAAAATTTCTAGGCGTATCATAATAATGATAGTCGGGAACCACATTTTCTTTTTGTTTCATTGCTGATTTTATTATCGGATTTTGTTGATTACTAATACTCGTAGTATCTAAATCATATACATTATCGTTTTTCATAGATGATTTTCTAAAGTTTTCTGCATTGTCATAAATTACATTTGATGGACGACTGCAATCACCTGCAAAATGAGCTTTATTTCTGTCATATAAATATTGTCCTTGATTTTTTGATTGATCATATACTAAATTATTATCTACTCTTGTATTTACATTTTTATCATCTATATCAATCAAATGTTCCATATGCACATTATTTTTATTATTAACTGTCGTTGGTATTGATTGTAAATAATATTTATTGCTTTGTTGTTGACTTGCTGAATGATTATTATCACATATCCGATTTATTTCTGAACCATAATAAATTTCTGCATTTTTATTATTGTAACTATTATTACATTCATGCGGTGGATAAATTTGATCATTGTGTAGTTTTTGATAACAGTTTGGTGGCTCTATTGTCATTTGTTGGAAATTCTGTTGTGATGATTCAGTATGGTAATAGTTTTGTGGAGCATTACCAATAGGATAACCTGCAATACCATTACAACTCGTAACTACAGCTGATGCTCCTACTGCTGGTGTCATACATGAAGAATTATTTATACTTTTATTGAATTGATTTGATATATTATATGGTATTGGATAACGATTGCCCGACACATTGTATGGATGGTTATAAGAAGCTGTATTACAATTTTGATGTAGTACACCATCAGTACAATCATATACATTATGAGCTCCAGGATGTGGTGCATTTAATGGTTGGGATTGGCGTGTAATAAAATCATGTTGTTGATCAAATGAATGTCGATGTGGTCCAGAGTTTGCCATGTTATGATCTATATATTGTTCTAGTGATTTTGAATGTGGTATCGGTAATGGCGGTTGTTGTGATGTTTGACCATAAGTTGCGTAATTTGATGGTGGTTGCGGCATTTGTGGCGGATGCACACTATTACTTTGGGCATTATAAATATTTGGTTGTAACTGCTGTTGTTGCTGTGGATGTATACTACATCCATTATACTGCTGTTGCTGCATAGTAGTAGAACAATTATTATAGGATTGTTGTTGTGGTTGTTGTTGGTATGAATTACATTGATGCATATTACAAGAATTACAAGATACTGGCGATACAATATTATAGCAATTGTCTAAAATTATAATGCATACAAATGATTAACGATTTACAAATATTGAGTTACATAGATAGCTTTAAAATGAAATAGCTAAATACCTGTAGATAATAATTTTTCTTTACGATATCGTCTTTCTTGTATTGTATAGGCCATCGATTTAATAGCTTGACTTGCACGTCCTATATGTGCTTCTCTAAACTTTAGTATATCTAACCATGAGCATGTTAATTGCAATGATGTTAATCCAGAATATATTTGTTTCATAATCTAAACAAATTAATTGACATATATATTTTGTTAGCTTTTTGTAAAAATTCGGTAACAAAGTAAATATACTTGACATTCAACAAATGCTGCCATTGCATCTCTTGAAACATTAGTAACTTGATCAGGACATATTGCACCCTCTAATAATAATGTCTGATTTGGCATTATTTTATATCCCATGGCCTCAAATAGTTTTTCAGCATCGATTAAATTTGATTTAATTTCATGTTGATAAAAACCAGAATACATCTTAAAACAACAAATAATTTGATTTTATGTTATAATGTGTTAAGGGTTCAAAATATAAGTAAATATACCTTTATCTCACGATATTCTTTACGCCAGGGTCGTGTAAATAGATTATTTGCATATTGACTTATAGATTCAAAGCCAACTGAAGCTTTATATGCTGAAAAATCTTCCATTTGGGTTATTGATCTATAAAAATATGAATATTGTATATTATTAATATATAATATGTTTACTTTTTTAATATTACTTTTTCATAACAAGTTCTGTTTCAGCTAAAAAGAATTTTTGATCGTGTGGTACTAAACATAAATACTCCTTTAAACAACCTATAAATAAAAATTACATTATTATTATTATTAATATTAAAACAAATAGATTAGGTAAATTATATTTAAATTTTAATACCTTCTAATTTATTTCTTTCTTCAATTTTCTCCATACTTTCTTCTGTATCTAAATAAGTCCAATGACGACGTAAAATTTCTTCCCATAATTCGGGAAGAACATCTCTTGGTATAAAATCTGACATTACTTTTCTCTGTAAAAATAAAATTAATACACATAAAATTACTATAGAAAATTGAATACTATCTTTCAGTATAATAAAAATTAATAAGATAATAATGATTCATATTTTTAAACTTCCTGATTACATATGTTGCGTATGTTTAATTTGGACGAAACAACAAAATAACTTAATAACACATTAGCAATTATTATAATATAACATATTTTTACCAAAACTTAAGGAAATAGTAGCTAATAATATTTTAATATATATAAAATCTAAATATAAAATGTGAATTCTATAAAAAGAAAGCCTACGTACCTTAAAGTAGAACAAATAGAACAAAAAAAAATTATATATTATTATTATTATTGTAGTAGCACCACATTAATATTATTAATTAAAACACAATAATTAATTAATAGAACATTGTTACTTTTATTTTAAATGGCCTTCAATATTGTTATTCTTTATTACGTTTATTATTTAATTTTTATTAACTTGACTTTTTCAACTTTATGCATTATTATTTTCTCCATTTACGCCATATTTATTTTCAATTTCTAAAGACGAAATGTCAAAAAATCACTGTACAAAAATTTATAACAGTAATTTAAAGTGGTATAACTGTATATAATATTCAGCAGCAAGTATACAAACCATTTTATAACAGAACTCGTGAGTTTTTTTTTCTAATTGGAATACAGTATTTTATTGGAAGTGATTTAAGATTGGATTTAGGTAAATATACTCTCAATTAAATTATTTTTATATTTTTTTTTTTTATTAAATATGAATTCTTCTGAAATACATATATACTTGTTTTATAATCAAGATGTAATCAATAAAATACTTAGATGTTATACATTGTTTTATATTTTTCGTGTCGTTTCATTGTTTTCTAAATTTTCAATAATTGCTTCTTCCAGGTAATTTCTTTTTTATTTTTATTTTTAAATGATATTAGGACTAATATTATAATTATTTATGCTGTGAAGGTTTCCAAGAATTTAATTACAACTCCTTTTAATTTAGCATCAGTTGCCTCGGAAATTTGTCCTTCTTTAGCGATGGTTGCAAGAAGTGTTGTTTCATTGGTCTTAATGTGTTGTAAGAATTCTCTTTCGAATTTGGTGATTTTTGAGGGATCCATTTTGTCCAAATAACCACGGACACCGCAGTAGATAACGGCAACCTTAAATTTAAAGAAAAGATAGTATAAGATACCAATATTAGCATATTATAAAAATATCGTACTTGTTCTTCAATAGCCATTGGTACATATTGGCCTTGTTTCAACAATTCAGTAAGACGAACACCACGGTTCAACAATTGTTGAGTTGCAGCATCTAAATCTGAGCCGAATTGGGCAAAGGCAGCTACTTCACGGTATTGGGCAAGTTCCAATTTCATCGAACCAGCGACTTGTTTCATGGCTTTTGTTTGAGCAGCTGATCCTACACGAGATACAGATAAACCTACATTAATAGCTGGACGAATACCTTTGTAGAACAATTCAGTTTCCAAGAAAATCTGTTACAATTTATAGAAAATGATAATTAACATACGTTTTATATAAAGTTATAAAAATATGTGCATTACCTGTCCATCTGTGATTGAAATTACATTGGTGGGAATGTATGCAGATACATCACCGGCTTGTGTCTCAATGACTGGCAAGGCAGTTAGTGAGCCACCACCCATAGCTGGAGACATTTTGGCTGCACGTTCTAATAGACGTGAATGTAAGTAAAATACATCACCAGGGTAGGCTTCACGACCTGGTGGACGACGCAACAAAAGGGACATTTGACGGTAGGCTACAGCCTGTTTTGACAAATCGTCGTAGATAATTAAAGCATGCTTTCCATTGTCACGGAAAAATTCACCCATAGCGCATCCAGAATATGGAGCAAGATATTGAAGGGGAGCGGCATCAGAAGCTGTAGCTGATACAATGATTGTATAACCGATGGCACCTGAATCTGTTAAACGTTTTACAATCTGTGCGACTGTTGATCGTTTCTGACCAATAGCAACGTAGATACAGTACAATTTTTTGGATTCATCATCCCCATCATTGAAACGTTTTTGATTGATAATTCCATCAATGGCTAAAGCAGTTTTACTATTTAAAAGATTTAAATTTTATATTAACTTGATTATATAATTCGAAATTTTAAGTAATTACCCTGTCTGTCTGTCACCAATAATCAACTCACGTTGGCCACGACCAATTGGTACAAGGGAATCTACGGCTTTAATACCTGTCTGCATAGGTTCGCGTACGGAGACACGTGGAATAATACCTGGAGCCTTAACACCTACGCGAGCTCTTGTGCTTGTATTGATAGCACCTTTACCATCAATAGGATTGCCTAAAGCATCAACAACACGTCCTAAAATTTCAGCACCTACTGGTACGTCAACAATTGCACCAGTTCTTTTGACAATATCTCCTTCCTTGATCAATTTGTCGTTACCGAATACTACAACACCAACATTGTCGGGTTCCAAATTAAGAGCCATGCCCTATTATCATATAACACAAAACAAACAGAATATTCAATATAAATACTTGTCTAATAAGAATCACAAATTTTTTAAAATTTACCTTTAAACCAGATGAGAATTCCACCATTTCATCGGCTTGGATGTTTTTTAAGCCATATACACGAGCAATACCATCACCAATGCTCAATACACGACCTGTTTCTTCTAAATCAGCTTTTGGAGCTGCTCCCATTATTCTCTCCTCCAAAATGGATGAGATTTCTGCTGCTCGTTGACTGCATGATACATGGAATTTGCGGGCAGCTAAAGAGGCAGTTGGATATGCAACTCTAAGTACCTATTGACAAGCAGACAGACATTGATTTTTTTTTTTGCTTAGATTAATTTTATCAAATGCGAATAAAAATTATAATGAAAAGGAATTTTATAATCTTACAAATGAAACTAAACTTTACTGTGTTATAATTTTATGCAAAATTAACAATTCATTGACATTTCATAAAATTTTCACCAAATTAGATCTTATGTTCTTCTTATGATTACATAATACTATTTTCTTGTAAGGTTGCGTAACGCAGAAAAATTCAACAAAATTTTCAATTTTTATTAATTATATATATTTTTGGAAGCAAAATTAATTAAGGATTATTTAATTTATATCACAATTTTTTTCTTTCATTATGTAACACATAATTTTCAATGAGCCGAAGACATTTTGTCGGCACGTCACTTTAATATATTTTTAAAGAATATTTTTGACAAATAGTTTTATAGAAAAATATTATTAAACACTCTAATATTAATTTTATTTAAATTTTAAATACCTTTGAGGTGGTTTTTGGTAAATTGCGAGCCACAGAGGCGGCTAAACGTGCAGAAAGAAGCGACATTCTCTTAAACACTTCTCTAGACTTTTTGAAAGATGGTGGTCGTCAAAGGTAGATAGAAAAAATTATAAACCGCACTGAAAAATACTCGCAATACAACTGAAAAATTGTGTGACTACTGAAAACGGAAATAACATAAATACGAATTAAGCAGCCATTTTGTATAGACATTTTACGAGTGGCGGAATATTTAAAATATATCTATTGGTATAAATATTAAATAAATCTATTCATATAACTATTTAATATTTTATTTTAATAACAATAAAATTAATAATAACAATTTTTTTTTTATGTATAAATATTTACGAATTAAATTGAAATGGATGTTGCAAATAATCAGCAAGTGATGGCAATAAAACATTATCGCTTGTATTAGCGACTTGCATTACTTGATTACTTATTTGATCATCAAATGAGACCATATTCTGATTATTATTTAAATAATTTTGTTGAATATTTTCTTTACGATTACCTTTTAAAAAGGTATTTGATATATCTGTGATTGTGTGACTTTGACTATTGTAATCATAGTTTAAACAAACATCATTTATTTGGTGATCATGAACAGTTATACTGTCACCATAATCCTGAGATGCTATATTGTACTGTTGTGTAGTATTTTGTTCATTTATATTAAAATTTTCATTTGATTTTGGCTGTACAAAACCATAGTTATTACTTTCAGTAGATACTGATTGACTATCAATTAATTCTAAATTTGTTAAAATACTTCCGATATTATTATATGTATTAGTCTGTATTATACTATCATATGGCTGTTGATATTCTATTTGCTGTTGATTACCATTCCAAATTTCCTAAATAAATCAAATAATACTTAAAAGGTTGCACAAAAAAAAAAGGAAATAACATCACATTTATTTACCTGATATTGGAAAATATCTTGATTAATATTGCTCATTTGTTGAGTTTTAATGTTTGGAATCGGCATTTGCATTATATTATTGTCATTTATTTCAATTATAGAAAAATATTTATTTTTTCCATTGCTACTATTACTATTATTATTTTGTAAATTTGATATATCATTTGAGCAGGATGGAACATTTTGCCATTCATTATCAATAATATTACCTAATCCGTTATTAATTATGGCAAAGTTCGGATCCAAATAAGGATTATTACAGTTATCACTGATAATATTTTGATTTGATTGCATATTGTTGAAATTTATAGATTTTTCAACGAGATTTACATTTTCAAAATTTTTGAAATTATTATCTCCTCTTGATGCATTAGTACTACACACTTGTGATGGATGCAAGATGGCACTTGTTAGAGAGTTTGCAGGCGCGATTGGATACATATTCAATTTCGTCAATTTTCTCTTTTTATTTAAATTATTTTCGTTGTATTTATCAATTTTATTATTATCTGAAAATTGAGTCTGAACTACGGAATTATTCTCTTTTGGATTATTAACAAGTTCAATTAATTGTCCGATATCATTTTTCAAAAATTTTTTAATTGTTCGATCAACTGCTATTTTGCCATGTTGCAACTTTTTATGACGTCCCAAGTGAGATTGTGTTTTGTAAGTCTTAAATTTATGGAATAGAAAATGTAAATAAACAAAACAATTATAGGCGTATTTCACAAAACTATACCTGAGCGCACATATCACATTTAAAAGGTCTTTCATCAGAATGTGTCGCCTGGTGAATTTGCAATGCACGCTTTGTAGAAAATTGCTTGCAACAAGTTTTGCATTGAAATTCCTTTTCCTTAAACATTTATTATAAGGATAATAATTATATATTTTAATTTTATATATGTGTATACTTACATTGCCATGCATATAATTATAATGTTCTTTCAATGCTGCTTGTGTGTAATACGTTGCACCACATTGATCACAAATAAATGTTTTTTTAAATTCTGTGTGTAACAATATATGACGATCTAAATTTTGTTTTAATGAAAATTTCATTCCACAAAAAGGACATGATAAAACTGCTTCTCTTG
Source organism: Ptychoptera albimana (assembly GCA_961205885.1). Classification (NCBI taxonomy): domain Eukaryota; kingdom Metazoa; phylum Arthropoda; class Insecta; order Diptera; family Ptychopteridae; genus Ptychoptera; species Ptychoptera albimana. The sequence continues at coordinate 6,113,671 of OY540804.1, forward strand.
TATGAACTCGTAAAACATGTTGCGATAACTTTTGCTTATTATCAAAATAAACTCCACATTCATCGCATACAATACCATCTTTTTTGTGTCCCGTTTCTTGAATATGAAATTTATATAATTTTAATTTCATAAACATTTCACTGCATTGGCCACATTTGTACGTTTTTTTATCTATTTTATTTTAAATAAAATAAAAAAGTTAATTATTTATAAATCAAAAATTTTATAAAACGTTTTACCTTTATGTTTTTTGTGTGTATCCAAATGTAATTTAAAATGTTGCTTTCGCGAAAATGATTCTCCACAAATATCACAAACAAATGGAAATTTTTTGATATGATTTAATTTATTATGAGCTGCGATATCAATTGGTTGCATACCACGTTGATCTCCACAATCAGGACAGATCCCAGGATGATTTTGAAAATGCACCACTAAAGATTTCCGTTTTAAATAATTCTTATTACATATTATGCATGAAAACTTTTTCTTTTTTCTTTTATTAATACTACAAACAGTTTGTACATCGGCATTATCAGTTTGAGATTCCATGTTGCTTATATTAGAATATGTGATACCTGAAGAATCGCTATTAACTTTATTCAAGGCATTTTCTGTTATCTTATTATCAAAAAAATTGTCGGTAACAGACGAATATATACTTGTATTGTCATTGTAATCATTATCATCAGAACTGTAATTGTCTACAGAATTCACAATAGATGCATCAGAATTTTTAAATGAAATATCATCATTATGCTTTTCAAATAGTGCTATTTTATTATTCAAATGCAGGCGGTTATCATGCTTAAAATTTTTTTTATATTTCATTAAAGAATTTGCAGCAATTAAAAAGTTCTGATTATTAACTTCTTTATTAACATTTTTACTTTTTTGGAAAGAATCACATATTGACATTTGAAATATTTTACTTAAACGTAATTGTAAATTTTTCCTGACCAAATGCTTTTTTGAATTTATATTTAAAACGTTTCTAATATCAACATTTTTAAGATTCATATAATCATTAAAAGGTGAAATATTTTTAAAAACACAGAACTTATTTCGTTCTTTTAAATCTGTGTTCAGATTGCCAAGATTTAACAAAGTTGCAAAAGCCTTCTCAATATTTAACAATGAATTTTCGTATCGTATATATAAATTACTTATACATTGCGTTGAATTATTCACTTGCGATTTCATGCAAAAATTGGAATATGGTAATATTGATTTACAGGTTACATTGCTAGTTTCGTTGTCTTGATTTATATTTTTGTAAGAAACAAGATAACTTTTATTGGAATATGAATTTTTCGTTTCATAAATATTATGGAATTCATTAAAATCTGTTTCGCGACAATTATAATTATAAGATACATTAAGATTTTCACTAATTACATTTAATATATAGCTTATAGCTTGTTCACGATCACTTCCAGATAATTTATTAAAAACATTAAATAAAGAATTCACCTTTAAAACAAGAGTTTTATTTTTTTTTATAAATTATTTATTATTTTTCCAATAATAATATAATTAAAAAATACTTACTTGTAATTTGAATATATTTAAATTTTCCATAATTTCAAATACAAAAACATCGAAAAAGTAAACAAAAAATGATAAAATATAATTATGACATTTAGGCTTCGTTCAATAATTTTTAATTTTTATTTTTTTTTTCAAAAAAGCAATGAAAACATAATCAGAAAGTTTGATACCACATATTAAAGTGTTTTTATGAATATTTATTTAACTTAAAAATAATTCCAAATAAATCATTTAAAAAGAATTAGAAAATTTATTTTGCTGTCTTCTTTTTGGCAGCTTCCTGTTCAGCAACAACTGCGTTGTATTTCGAAATAAGAGCATCTACTTCCTCATTGGATAATATCTTGATTTTAGTTTTATTGTCCTCTCTTGTTAATGTGGCTAATTCAACTATTTTATAAAAAAAAAATTATTAAATACATTCTAATGTGTAATTTTTATAAAATGTTTTTAATACTTTTCTCTGATGTTAGTTTTGTAATATTAAGTGTTTTACTTAGAACTTTAACAGCTAAATCTAAAGCTTCTGACAAGGGAATTTTATCTTCGTCCAAATCTTGTTTCAATGTCTGGTTTGCAGCCTAGAATAATAATTTTAAACAATTATTTAATGCTTCAAGCGGATAAAATAAGAATTATTACCGAAGCATTGGATCCAATGCAAGTTGCACGCCATCCACTGTAATTGCCACTTGGATCAGATTGATACAATTGATAACCATAATGTTTATCCCAGCCCATGTATAGTAGAGAAACTCCGAATGGTCGTTTACCTGAAAATGTTTAAAAAGTTCAATATAATTTAATTGGTTTATTACGGTAAGTAACAAACCTCCATATTGAGTATATGCTTGCTTAACATCACATAAATAAGAAACAAGTTGTTCACAAGGCATTGGCTCCCCATACATCAATTGATGCCGTTGTGCAATAATTCTTAATTGATTTGTCAACACATTAGCATCAGCTGTGATTCCAGCTACAGAGCAAATCATATCTCTACAACAACATAAATCATATTATTACTTTACTATTCTCTATCATTTTTATTACAATTATGTACTCATTAAGTCTATAAATCTTTTCTGAAAAGATCGCAGCATCTAATAATTTGTTCGTATTTCTTCGTTCAGCTGCTAATAATATTCCATCTTGTGCTGCAATTCCTAAACAGGTAGCAGCATGCGATATCGCTTCCATAGCATACTCAACTTGGTATAATCTTCCTAGAATAGAATACATAAGAAAAACTTCAAATAAAATAAACATTTGTATTTTTAATTTACCTTCAGGAGAAAATATAGTTGTTCTTGAATCATATCGGCGAGCCTGTAATTAAAAAAAATGTAATTTTAAAATCTTTACATGACATGACATGACCAAGCAGATTCACATAACCTCAATATAAGCGGCAAATCTAATATTTGTTTATCAAAACATAATAAATAATTTGATTATCACTTACCATTTTATTTATTTATTAATAAAATGAATTAATGTTTTTAATATTTTGGATTTTACTTTAAAATCTTTACGATATTGATAAAGGACAACTATTAAGTCAAACAAAAATTAAGATACACTAATAGAAGACAGAATACTTATTTTGTATAACAAAAATATAATATTTTTATACATGAATGACATATACAGGCAAACTTATGTAAAATTAAAGATTGCAGCCAAAATAACCGCATCGGTTAAAAGTTTATTGTGAATGGATTGTTAATGCGTAATAAATACGTTAAAATATTTTAAACAATTTTATTTTTTTTTTTAGTTTTGATAATTATTTTTAACAAAACTATGATAACAATAAAGCACTTCCCAATTCAATGACACCTAATGAAAATGAAAACATAAATATTACACTATTATTTTTATTATTTTTTTTTTGTTTGCTATATATTTGCTGTTTTACGTTATTAAATATAATTTCTATGTGAAAACTGAATATGATAAAAAAGAATATAAAATGACCAACGCAATAACAATAATCATAATGATAATAATTGGAATAATTATTTTAATTCATAATAGTAAAAATTGAAATATAACAAAAAAAAAAATGGGTTTAACACTCTTCTAATGGTTTAACTGTGATAGGCTAATAACATTTCAAATTTTATTTTATTTATTTAAATGGTTCGTTGCATATTTTTAAAAATATTTGTCCAGTAATAAATATTATTATAAGATTTCTATATATGATAATATAAACTTGTAAATAATATTATTCTTATAACTGTTATCATATCCTATCTTATTTTTTTTCTTTTTTAAGTTTGTAATTGAAATGCTTTGTTAAATCCATTTCATTGTTTTAACGTAAGTATATGCTAAATACATTTTTTATTTTCTTAAAAAATTATTCAAAAATGCAGTTAATAATTAATCTAAAGAAAAATGTATTTAATGATATAAATGTTTATTCAAATTTATTTATTTATTTATATAAACGCATCGAACAGCATCCAACCATTTCAACTAGTATATGCTGTTTGAATATATATATATAATATTGTATAGGAATAGAATGGTAATAACCAGCTCTTCTCTATTATTTCTGCAGGTTCACATATATCTTCATCACCTACAAATATTAACTCATTTTCACTCACCTGTTACTGCAAATGTTAAATCTATATTTATACTTTTATTTAATTAAGTTTATTCAGTATGAATTGTTCTCTTCACGTGTGTACACAACAAACAATATTTTTTTTTCTTCTTATAAATAAATAAAATTAAATTTGATTATAAACGTGAATAATTATTATATTTAAATCGCGACAACAATGTTTTCTATTTCATCAAAAAATATAGTGAATGTGTAATTAGTGTTATTAAAATTAAAATTAACTATATATTAGTGTTGACACCCAGCTATTATGCTAATAAATCGTTTTTTTTTTTTTTTTTGTTAATCATAAACAACAAGTAAAAATAAATTAAAAAACATAAAAATAAAAATTATGCTAAATAATAATAATAATTACCTATTGTTTGTATAAGTTACACTACATACATATTATTGTAAATAAATATACAAAATGTTAATGCAAAATTCTTAATTTATTTCCAAATCATAATTTACATAATATAGATAATAAAAAAGAGTTTTTTTTTTTTTTGGTTTTTATGCTTTTTGAAAATCATTAATTCTTATTCTTAAAGAAAAAAGAAATAATTCAAAAATTTCCCTATTGTATAGTAATTTTACTTTCTATAATAATGTGTTGTGATATTTATGTGGCGACCTTTAATTTATAAAATTTTATTCAAAATATTTTCTATTGTTCAGATAAACATTTTTCTTAAATTATGATTAAGTGATGTTGCTATTAAAACAGTTCAATTAAAATAAAATAAATTTTCAAACAAAAATGTGGTTATTTCTAATAATTTGTATGAATTTATATTTAACGGTTATAAATGGATTCAATCAAATTGATGTAACGCGAAGTAATAATCTTTTTTATAATGGGATAATGGTAAGGTTTTTATCGGTTTTATATATATATATATAAAAAAAAAAAAAAAACATTAACACCAAAGTGCATTTTTATTATTATTATAATTATTTTAAATTTTCTTCATCTTTAAATAATAAATTAATATAACGGTGATTTAAAGTTTTTATTTTACACATGAATTATTTTGTACAATTAAATCAGAAAAAGAATTAAAAAAAAAAAAAATTCACGCATTTTGTATCTCATTATGGTTTTTTTTTTTTTTTTTTTTACATGAAGGATTGTTGTTTTTTTTTTGTATTACCAATGTAATAACAAGTCCTTGATCGTTTTACTATTTAAATTAAATACTTTATTTATTTTTTTTTTTTAATTTCTCGTATTATTATTATATAATTAAAGAAGGAGAAGAAGAAAAAGAAAAAAAACGATAAATACAACACCCTAAACTCATGTAATGCGTGAAATAATTTATATAAAAACTTATATTAAATTAGCGGAAGTAGCTTATTTTATTTCATTTTTTTTTTGTGTAAATAAAATACTCTTATGCGGTTTAATAAACAAACTTAAAAAAAAAAAAAAAATAATAATTAATTTTAAAAGATAAATAAATTTATTTATTGTTTAATTGTGCAGAATTTCTCCTCATGAATATAATTTTTTGTAAGTCGTCTTCTTTAATAATAATAATAATAATAGTAATTAAATTTTTTCTTTTATCATATAACACAAAATAACACTATTCCTCTTTAGTTTAAAACCAACAAAATCTCATTAAATTATTAATAAGAAAGGTATTAAAAATACAGAAAAAAAAAATACAAAATTTCACTTTTTTTTTTTTTTTTTATTTATAAATTTTAATAAATTTTATCCATCGTTGAGTTTTTTTTTCTTATTAAATTGAAACAAAATGTTATGCGAATATTATAATTTACCATGCTTACCTAAAAATTTATTAATTTTATTATCTAATAATAATAATAATAATAATAATAATAATAATAATAATAATAATAATAATAATAATAATAATAATAATAATAATAATAATAATAATAATAAAAATCTTCATTAACATAAAATGTAGATCATTTCTCATATATAATTATGATTCGTAACAATATTATTTTTTTTATCTTTATATAATTTTACTTTTGATTTTAGAATTATTATTTTTTTTTTTGATTATAATTAATTCATAAATAAAACAATTTTTAAGTTATTACAATGTAAGTAAATAAATAAATAAATAAATAGATAAAAATAGGATGTAATAAATTTTGTGTGTCAACAAAAAACAAAGCACAAAGGATTTTTTGTCGTTTTTTTTTTTTTTTAATAAATAAATTAAAATTAAAGCAAACAACCTGCAAATTTAATACATATGTATATCGCTTATATGTTTGTTATGTTTATAGATAGGAAGGAAATATGGTTATATACCAAAAAATTAAAAAATTTATATATATATATAAATAATCAAAAATCATAATAACTAATTTTTCACACTATTCACACAGTCGCTTGAATAATAATTATGTTTTTTTTTTTTTTTTTTTTTGTTATTATTATTGTTATAAATTTTTTTTTTTTTTTTTTTTGTCACTTATTTAATGTATCGACAAATATTAGTTAAAATTATAATACAATGAACCTTGTATTGACCTCATCTGTAATATTTATCACCGGTTAATTTCTCTATTCATAATTAGACATATTTTTGGTATTTTTATTGGTAAAATTAGATTTTTGAATTCATTAAAAACCTCTGACTAATCGTTGTTGATACAGTTGATACGCCACGTTAATTAAAATAAATTATTACATAGTTTAATTAAACAAAAAACTGTTACCACGAGTATAAATGTTGAAACTAAGTGTATGACTGACAAGTAAACAGTAATATTTATAATTTGTTACATTGGTGGTAATCATAGAAAATTAATTTATTGCATTAGAAAATCCGTTATTTATTATCACACGAACTTATATATATGTACTTTGTAAATTATTATTATTATTATTATTATTATAACATAATAATGTGCAACTTTAATTATAATAATAATAAGAAAATTTTAAATGTTTCACTACACTGATTACTAAAAATTAATTTTCTATTAATTCACAGTGTAAAAAAAAAAAAAGAAAAGAAAAAATGAAAATGTTTTTTTCAATCTTTATTAATTAATTAAACATTTTCAGATAAATGAAACAAATTTGCATGAATTCCTTGAAATACATGAAAAAATATTATTATTTGGAAATGATAATCATAAACAACGTGAGTATATACATATATATTTATATATTAAAGAAATAAATAAATAAATTAACTAATCTTTTAACCATCTTAAACATCTAAATCATAATTTTTATGTAATTAAATCCAAATATATAATACGCCTGTGATATTTTTATGTGTTTATTGTTTATTATTATGATAATAATATTTATGTAATTCTATTGCATGAGAAGGAACAACTTTTAATTGTCACACATCACAATTTTTTTTTTTTTATTTTTTTTTTTATTATTATTAATAATAATACATAATACATAAATTACTGTTTATTTAGTTAATTAATTATAACCGTTGTTTACCTTTTCTTTTTTTTTTTTTTTTTCTTTTTTAATAATCGATGTGACATATTATTATCTTAATCTTTTGATTTAATTTAATTTAATTTAATTCAATTACAAAACACTTTTGATTATACTTTTACTTTTTTTTAATTTATTTTTATTTTTTATTCATGACCTGTGCACAATGGGCGTAAGTTGGATGACTTAAGAAATGATATTTAAGTTCTGTTAAATGGATTTTTTTTTTAGTAAATAAACGTACAATTTTATTAAAATTTTGATTTCTAAGCTAATACATTTCGTTTCTTTAGACATGGAAACCATAAAAAAAAAAAAAACTGAAATAATTTCTCGATTTAAATTTATTTTGTTGGTATTTAGTTTTAATTACTTAGTTTTAATTTCTTAGTTTAAGAAAATAAGAAATATTTCTCTTGTACGAGAATCATGCAAAAATTTCTTGATTCAATTCTTTAATTTCGGTTGATTTAGAAAATAATTCTTTTCCTGCGTCATTTGCTTACGTTATCCTTACGTCAATTGTAATCAGGTCATAAAGCATTAATATAAATTTTCCAATTTACTCAATACTCTAAAACATATATAAGTATCAATTATTTATTTAATTAATTAATTAATAAAGAAAATGGAGATCCTTCCTTCCTTCCTTTCTATCATATTTCTCAAATCTCTTTCTTATTATCTCTCTTATAAATGGAAGTTTGTGCATGATTCAGACTGTGTAGAATATATATTCCACATCCTTAATTTTCCTTGTTATTAATTATAAAATATCCTCACACGATACTAATTTGGTAAAAAAAAAAAAAAAAAATTGTTAAAAACATATTTTTGCATAAATTTTACATTTTCCTTCTTTTTTTTTTTTCAAATAAATCTTTCCGCTGAATGAATCCAAAAATTAATCTATAACAATTCCATGTTATTTGCAAAAATTTATAAATATTCTAGTATAGAAATTTATTTTATTCAGTATTTTACCTACACGACTCAATTAATTCTGAACAAAAACATTGATTACTTTCAATTATATAAAAACCCGGATGATTTAATTATCGAAAATTCTTATTTTATTAATAATTAATTAAAAATTCACTTTTCTCACTATTCAGTTTCTTTTTTTTTTTTTTTACAATGATTTGATTTGATTTTTTTTTTGTAAAAGTGTAAAATTTCTGTACAAAAGTTCATGATCATGAAACTGAAATTCTAAACTGAAAATAAAAAACAAATTAAATAATTTTTATGTTAGGCAAAAAAAAATTTAATACAAATCGTATTTTTCCCATCATTTTTATTTAACTATTAGACAAAGATTAAGAATCAAAAATGTAATTTTAACGTAAAGCTAAGCGTAAACACAACATATTAAAAAAAATATATAATGATTTTGTTAAAGTTTTTAACAACTTTAACTAAATAAACAGACAAAGCGGTCATCGACATCTGAATTATTAATATTATTATTTAAATTTTTATTTTATTTATTTTAGCACAAAATTATCAATTAGTTAATGTTGTACATAAGGCAAGAAGAAAACGATCAATTGAAAAAATAATTAATTTTAATATAGGCAGTAGTACAGGTGATTATTATATAATTGCAAAAAAATTGATTTTTTTTTTTTTTTTTTTTTAATTTTCTTTTTTTTTACCTTTACCGTTTATAGATGATAAGATTCAGTTAAAATTAAAAAAATCACAGAAATTAATTGATGATTCATTTGTGTTTATCATACGTTATGAAAATTCATCGAAATTTTATGATGATTCAAAACTAACAGCGGATAATTTTACAAATTGTTTCTATCGTAATGAGAATTCAGCTTTAGATATTTGTGATGGGAATATTGTAAGTAAATTTATTGTAATAATCTCACGATTAATATATTTCCTCTCTAGTCCTATTCTCTTAACGATAATTATTCGAATTAAGAAATTTTTAATTAATTTTTAGCGTGGAATATTTCAACATAACTCAACGGATTTAGTTATTCATCCTTTACCACAACGTTTCGGTGAAAATTCCCATATTATTTACAAATCACGTTTGTCACAACCAAATAGAAAAGAAATGGAATCATTTGAACCGGATATGGATGAATTTAACACAAATTTTAATAATTTAAATACAAAAAAACTTCTGAATTCAACACAAATCAATTTCAATCGATCAAAACGTTTTATAACCAAAGACATTATACCAGAAATACTTTATATTGAGACTGCAATTTTTGTGGATAAAGATTTGTATAGACATATGGCGAAAAATTATCCAAAAAATACTGAAACTAATTTAATACGTTTTGTTCTTGCTATGATTAACGGTGTCCAATTACTTTATCACCATCCATCCTTAGGGCATCAAATTAATTTTGTGTTAAAACGTTTAGAGATTTTACATAGTGACCCTAAGGAGTTGAGACGTTCAAGTGACATCGATGTATTCCTTAACAGTTTTTGTTTGTGGCAAAAAAAATTAAATCCTGTTTCTGATAATGATATCGTTCATTTTGATCATGCTGTGATTTTAACTGGCCTGGATTTATATGTTGTTAGTAAAAATGGGAAAATCAGCAGTCAAGTCGTTGGTTTGTATTTTTAATATAAATTTATATTAGTTCTGTTTAAAATGGTTAAATTAACGTAAAACATAGGTTTAGCACCTGTTGCTGGAATGTGTACACCGACATCAAGTTGTACAATTAATGAAGGGAAACACTTTGAAAGTGTTTTCGTTGTAGCACATGAAATTGGGCATAAGTAAGTATAAATTGGATAATAAAGGGTTTTTCTTTATTAATGCCGAATAAACATTAGTTTAGGAATGCGGCACGATACATCGGAAAATAGTTGTGATCCAAGTCTGTACATAATGTCACCCACCTTAGGCAGCGGAAAAATTACCTGGTCGAAATGCAGTCGAGACTACTTAAATACGTTTTTAAGATCATCACAAGCACGTTGTATGTTTGATCATGGTCATTATGGAGCGAGTCTAGATCACTCAGCTGAAGGTATTTTACCTGGTGAAAGATTTGATGCAGACCAACAGTGTACGCTAGAAGAAAATTATTAACAAGATTATCTAAAATAACTAACACATTACTCACTTATAGGTATGCTTAAATATGGTAAAGATAGTATTCGTTCGAGATCACAACATTTATCGGATATTTGCCGGGATCTTCACTGCCAAAGAGATAGGTATACCTGGACATCTCATCCGGCTCTTGAAGGCACTAGCTGTGGTGATACAATGGTAATATTTTCTGTATTTGAATATTCATTTTTAATAAAATAATTTTTTTTCTAGTGGTGTAAAAGCGGAGTTTGTATATTAAAGGGAACATTTCTGGAATCTTATTCCATTTCTCATCAAGTTACATCTGGTAATAAAAATATGGATAAAAATAATTTAATAAATGATAAAAAATTCGGAAGTCTTAAGCAGGAATATAGTTTAAATAAAGTAAACAAATTCCTTAAGATTTTTAATAGTTTTAATTAATTATGAATTCAAATGTTTAAAGTTGCATTTATGGAGTGAATGGGGTAATCCGACTGAATGTGACTCTGGATGTTTATATGGTGAAACTGGAAGACTGAGAGAAGGAAGCACTGGGCTTAAAATTTATTCTAGAAATTGCATAGACTATAGGTAAAGGATTCTTTAACATTTTCAATTTAGAAGTTCGATAATAATTAAAATAATTTTAGAACAAGTAGAAAAAAATGCCATGGAATGGATAAAAGATATGAAGCCTGTTTATCGAAGCAATGTTATAATATACCTAGAACTACTGTACAGGAATTTGCAAATCAAATCTGTCACAGAGCAAAAGAATTTGATATGGATATAAATGAAACTGGAATACAACAAGTTGGCGGAACACGTAAATTTAGAAGCAAACTAATGGATTCAAATATTGAAACCAATTTTTATTTCTAGCTGATGATTCGTGTAAAGTATTTTGTGAGACAAAATCAGGTACGCCAAAGACTAAAGGATGGACATTTCCAGATGGTACTACTTGTAGAAATCAGAATTCTGATTTTGATGACACTTTTTACTGTGTAAATGGAAGATGTGAGGTAAGTGTCTAATGGATTAAAGTCGCAAAAATATTTTCATTGATCAATTATTAAAATTCAGAGATTTTCATGTCAAAACTCTACAAGTAATCATTACAAGATGGATGCAATGTTTTGTCCACAAAATTTAGTACTAGAAGCGGATACACAATCTAGCGATGTTATTTCAAATGGCATTCATCAGGAAAATGGAAGAGATTATAAAAGCCTTAACACTCATGTAACTGAGTCATCGACTACACAAAATATAGGAACTGGTATTCACTTAGTTTATATTAATATTGTTACACACACTAATTTTACTAAATAAAAAGTTATTTCAGAATCCAGTCGAAGAAACCTGGACACTAGTTCTAGTTTTGCTAAACCTAAAGTTTACGATGAATGGAAATTAAGAAATTTGGACAGTAATAAAAATGAACAAGTGGTTGCTAGTCGAGACAGTAAAAAACAAGAAGTGGAAAATATTTGGGTAGTTAAATCAGGATGCCACTTTAGTTGTATTGATATGTCTAAGGGAATACAAATAGTTAATTCCAGACTAGATGGAACAACAAATATTCAGTTATGTTCCCCTGAAAAAATAGTTAGTATTAATTTATCCATGTTTAGATATCTCCATTTATATTTATTCCACTCATTTAAGGCGTGTGATGAAATACAAAGTGCTTTGTCATACTCAACGGATTTGTGTTCAAAATATAAACTTAAAGTACGTGGTCTGTCTGGTAATGGAATGCAAATAGCACCCAGTATTGAAGATCCTGATCGAAGTTGTAAAGTTGCCTGTCAGGATGAATTTATTGAACATCGATTTTACTTAGTTAATGGAGAGCAAGGATATTTTCCATTTGGGACAAAATGTTCGAAAAGTGAAAACCGTTATTGTGTAAACGGGAAATGTTTGGTAATCATACAATAAACTTGCATTTATTATTTTTATCTTAATAAGATTATTTAAAATAGGAATTTGGTCCGGATAATATACCTTTAAATGAATCGCACATTAGCTTAGCATTATTTAGAACTAAACGCGATATGCATCATAGGAGATATCGACGGCATTTTATTTATTATTCACCGATAAATATAACAGAGATTATAAATAGGCAATTACTTGATAATATTGTAGCTAATTTTAATTATACGCATAATTATGGTAATGTTTTAATTATTTATTATTTTGTATATTCCATGTGTAATGCCATTGAATTTTATTACAGACCATTCTATAAATGAAGATAATATAGACCTTAAAAACCCAATCAATATATCATTTGAAGATTACTAGTATTTATTATAAAACAAATTTTAAATAATAATTATATTTAATTAAATATCTAATCTTAATTTTCTATTTTTTTGAAAATATATGAATTTATCACAGAAAAAAAAACGAATTTTTATTTAAAATTTTTATGAATTTATCCAAAAGGTTTCTAAACCCTATAATATTCAAAATGAATTTTTGACAGATGCAAATTAATGTGTATAGTACTCTGAAAATAAATTATTATTTTTATTTTTTATTACATATTATGAGATTTATTTTTACTGGACATTTTTAAGTATTATAATTAATGATAAAATTAAAAAGAAATATTTTCAATAATTAAATATTTATAATAGTTATTTTAAATAATTATAATAATAAAATAATTACCAGATGTTAAAAATAATAATATTGAAATGTAATCTGCTTTAATATTTTTATTTTGTCTTGAATTTGATTCATGTAGTTTTTTCATTCAAATTGAACAACCAATCATAAAATCTCTATTCTACAGCAAAAGAAAGCCTTTAAATAGATCAACGGTTGATTATAAATTAACATTGTCCAGTTTGATAGCATTTAAAGTTGCATATTTGTTAAATTAAAACGAATTAATTATTTTAATAAAATGGAGAAACAGATAAGGAAAGTTGCAATAGATGAAGTAAGTAATATTTATATATATAAATACAATTTGTGAATATATTGAAATGATGCTAATTAATGCATCGGCTCATTCAAATCTAATGGGGCTTGTTTAGATAACGTTATTGTGTATTATGGTTTTTCTTATTTATTAAATCATTTTTATAATAAATATTAATAAAACACGTGTATTTTAATTAGAATGCAGTGTGATTATTGTGTAAAAGTTAACATGACATGCCTTTTTTCAGAATCTTAACTGTCAATTGAAAAAGCCCGTTAGTCGTGGATATATTCCGTTACGTCGTGCAGCTCTAGGAGAACTTGGTAACAGAGTTGCAAAGATTGTCGATAAGAATACAGAATAGTAATGAAAATGAATAATTTTTATATTTTTTCCGTATATATAAATATATTTTTTTATTTATTTCAATTTAGCTTTAAGGATCCGAAACAAACAGTAACCCATAGGAATATAAAACCAAAGGTAGATTCACACTGGAAGAAAACTGTTGAACCACCACCAAAACAAACTATTTATAAACATGTTAATGCTAACAGACCACCAGTAGGAAATAATGGAATTGCAAACCAGAAGAAAGTGTTAACCACAAGCATAGTTCAAACAAAACGTAAAATTTCTGAATATTTTAAAAAATAATTAAATATATTCTATTCATTTTCTTTTTCTTATAAATAAAGCACAAATTGTTCGTCAAAAAGTAATAGATGTCCCAAGTAAGTCGACGATTGTAACATTAAAACGTGAAGAAAGCCAATTGAATAGACGATCATTATCAAAAATAAGAGCTGCCTTTAAGAAAAATTCAACTGAGAACTTGGTGCCAAAAATAGAAGTATTTAATTAATATTCTTTGTTTTCTTTTCTTTTTTTTTTATTAACGTCGTAATCTTTTTAGGTTGAGGAGAAATGCATTTCAAAACCAGAATCACACTCTGAAAAGATTTTATGTGAAGTAAGTTGTTTATTCAGTGTGTTTTTGATTATTTTCTAATTTGCATTTTCTTCCTTTATATTTAAGGTTGAAAATATTGACCGCAATGATGAGTTTAATACATTTTTTGTATCTGAATATGTGAATGATATATATGATTATTTATATCAATTAGAAGAAAGATTTCCAATTAATAAAGATCATTTAACCAATCAAACTGATATCACACCTAGAATGAGATCGATACTCGTTGATTGGATTTCTGAAGTGCATTTGCAATTTCATTTATGCGTTGATACACTTCATATGTCGGTTGCAATTATTGATAGATATTTACAGGCAAGAAATAATTATTTTTATTTAATTACATTTTTTTTAAACATGGTTTTGTATTGGTTTAGGCTGTTCAAAATACATCCCGTAGACAACTGCAACTTGTTGGTGTCACCGCTCTTTTCCTAGCATCAAAATATGAAGAACTATATCCACCAGATATTTCCGATTTTGTTTTTATTACAGATAAATCTTACACCAGTCAGCAAATAATTAAAATGGAATTCGAAATATTAAAGGTATGTATATTAAGGAATAAATGAAAATTGGCAATAAAATGAAAATAAATTTGACGTTTAATTTTAGCAATTAAAATTCGAGTTGGGACGTCCATGCCCCATTCATTTCTTAAGACGATATTCCAAAGCAGCTAATGCAGGAAAGCATCATAATATGTCGAAATATTTTGTAGAATTGGCATTAGTGGAATATAACATGGCGCATTATGCACCATCATTGGTAATTACATAAATTTATAAAAAAAGAAAAATGCTCGATATTTACTAATTTTCTTATTTTTTTTTACAACAATAAACAGGTTGCTGCTGCTTCGTTATATTTAACTTTAAAATTATTAGCTGACCCAAAAAATAATTCTGATGACAAAATATGGAATCCAACAATACGGTTTTATACAAAATATACACTTGAGGATATTGCATCAATTGCGAAGGAATTGGCGGTGATTGTTCGAAATGCATCAACAAATACAAAACAAAAATCTGTATTTGAAAAATATAAATCAGCAAAATTAAATTCAATATCGTTGCGTGAAGAAATGACGGGAAGAGTACTTGATAAGATTTGTGACTCATAAGATTAATTAGAAAACAGTAGAATAAGCATTATTTTTATACTAACAAGGCTAATAATGTAATTAGCAAATAACTCCATTTTTTAATATATTATATTTCATATTGTAAGTTTTTGTTTTCCCTTTATTTTTTTTTTAATTGTTTTTGTCTTTATTTGAATAAAAATATTTAATTTATAATACCACAATATTTGTTTATTGCATATACAATGTAATTTTATTACGTGAAAATAAAATCACTAAAATTGGAATTTAAAAGATTCATTGCTGTTATACCTTTTTCTTTTTAAAACGGCTGGAGTATTGAAAGTAGTGTTGGTTTTAAACAAATCGCTGAGAGTTTGTTATTTGCCTACCCATTTGCAATTGAGCCACGCACACATCTTTAAGAAGTGTGTTTTATTTGGAAAATGAGAATTAACAACATTAAATGAGAGAAAGCATGCAAGAGCGGGCTTAATAATGTTTGAATGTGTTGCATGAGAACTGTGAAAAGTGTAATATTATACGAACACACACTACATAATAGCATGTATGGATATAACTCTCTTGCTTATTTTTTTGTATGAATTGTATGTTGTTATTTTTTAAACGCTGCTCGTTCTATTCTCATTTATCTGTTTTCTTTTAGTTCAGTTTTGTTATTTGGATTAAATTGTTGGAAAAATAAGTTTAAATCTTGTTTAAAGAATTAATTAATTAAAAACAAATAAAAAATATAAAAAGGTGAGTCAATTAATTATTTAATATAAATATTATTATTTAGCAAACAATTATAAAAAGATTTTGACACGTTTATTACTATTAAATCATTAGTAATAAATTTAATTAATAAAATTGTTTTTACACATTAAAAAAAATTATAAATAAGACGCGTAGCCGCCATTATGATTTTAGTTGTTAATTTCATGATTTTCTTTTGTTTAAAAATTGAGGAAATTTTTTTTTTTTTATTAATTTTTTTTATATATATATTTTACTGGAATTAATATAGAACCGTTATGAAAATATTTAATGATAATTGTGAAATAAATTGTTCACATTTTTTTTTATCGAGTTATTCAATTTTTTAAGATTAATGAAAAATAATTAGGCGCGAATGTTTACTATACCAAGATTAGGCATCCATGTTGGTTGTAAATTGCACGTACACGTATGCGCTGCGCTTTAATTATTCGTTTACTTTACATTTTACAATAGAAAAATACGAATTCGTATGTGTTCATAAACATTTTAGTAAAATAATGCGAAAGAGGAGGATGGCATAATTGACATAAATAAAAAATCTTGTAAAACCGCGTGTTAAAATAAGATGGTTATATTTTGTCATATTGATAAATAAATATGGGAATCATGCGCACTTAAATTAATTAATTTTTGTTTATTCTATTTTTTATTTATAGTGAAAAATGGCTCGTACCAAGCAAACCGCTCGTAAATCTACTGGAGGTAAAGCTCCAAGAAAACAATTGGCTACAAAAGCCGCCCGTAAAAGTGCACCATCAACTGGTGGAGTTAAGAAACCCCATCGTTACCGTCCAGGTACAGTCGCTCTCAGAGAAATTCGTCGTTACCAAAAATCTACTGAATTGTTGATCCGTAAATTGCCGTTCCAACGTTTGGTGAGAGAAATCGCTCAGGATTTCAAAACTGATTTACGTTTCCAGTCTGCAGCTATTGGAGCTTTACAAGTAATTTATTTTCTTTTTTCTTTGTATTCTTGTGACTTATTTTTTGTTTTCTGTTTTTTTTTATTATTAGGAAGCCAGTGAAGCTTATTTGGTTGGTTTGTTTGAAGACACAAACTTGTGCGCTATTCACGCAAAACGCGTCACAATCATGCCAAAAGATATTCAATTAGCCAGACGAATTCGTGGAGAGCGTGCTTAAAGTGGATTTTATTTTCATCTTATAAATAAAATTTATATAAATATTTTATTATATTATAATATCAGCGTTCTTAAAGTAAATTGTTCATTGTGGAAAAGTAATAACATCGTGGTCGTTTGTTTAACCCTACCGAATTTACAAATTTATTGCAAAGTATTACTTATTTACCATCTTGAAAATATTTTTCTGTAATGCAATTACGTTTGGATTAATGTTTAAATTAAAATCAGTAAGAAAGAAAAAAAAGAAGAAAAATGTAGAACAATTAAGCATCATCTTTAAGAAGGTTTAATATTATTATAATATTTATCATTAATTTATGTTATCTTATAGTTTTTAAGACTTTTAATTTTAATATATATGATTTATACTTTTAACAACAAAACTAAAATTTAAAAAATGTGTAGATTTAAGTGACAAATAATTTTATAATTTACCAAAATTATATTTCGATTTTGAACTACATTTATTTTGTTATAATGTCCACCAATCGTCTTCCGATGATGGCATTTTAAAGGTAGATAATATATATAAATGTGTAGTAGAAAAGTAATAATTTAACATACAGTAAAATGTAATTATATATTAAATAAAAAAAAAAAAAAAAATAAGAATAAAGGTTTTGATTTAAATAAAAATTATTTATTTTCTTTAATATGCAATAAATACCAATCAATTCTAGTCTAAAAATAATTTAAATAATTCATTGCTTTTCAGCAGCTAGTTCCGCTATTCTAGCCTCCACAGCAGATGAGTCTAATCCCTTATCCTTTTGAAAGTTTAATGTCAATCTTAATTGTGTCTCTTCTAAACCTTGTACACGATCGTATAGATTTTTTTCCAATTCACTATCAATATCGTTTTCCTCCCGTAATATACAGAAATATATTAGGAATATAGCAAGGCTTGCAGAAATCACATACGGTTGATACCAAACATGATTTATTTTATCTGCACCGCCGCTTCTTGATTGTTTTGCACTCCATGTAGCAGCTTTACTACCGAAAAATATTGCTGGTTTATCATCGTCAACTTCTATAAGTTTTTCATTCTTCTCAAGTCTCGCTAATTTTGTATGGCATGCATTTATTCCACTGGTTGTCAATGGACGAACTAACCTAAAAAATATAATTTGTTGAAATTTAATTAAAACTCTCGATTATGCAATCATTTCTTTTTTTAATTCAAGAATTGATTATGATTTATTTGGAATACTTTATAAATGTAATTAACTGTTGAATTAAACGATTTGTACGAAAAACATAAACAATCAAATGATTACCCACCATTGAATTTTCCTATTCAGCAAGTGCCTTAAAATATAACTCATTTTGTACTCTATTGAATTTATTAAAAGCTTTCCCTTAAATTAATTATTAATTATAAATTAATATTAAACTAATTTACTATATTTATTTGTTTTTATTATGAAACTGTATTTTCGATTATAAAAACGTAAATAACAAAATGTCAGCGACAGCTGTTGTGGTCATGTCAAAAAGCATTTATTTATAAAATTGTTTTTGCAATAATAATCCATTAATGGTGCACAATGAGACGCTCCTGTGCCCCCTCATATCGTAAAAATGTGTGCTCTAATGTTACTAAGCCAAACGAGAAGATTCAACCGAGCAAAATAATCGTTCAAAATATTAATACAAATTGCGTTTCAAATCAGGAAAATAACGATGCCAATATTTTATTGAATAATAAATTAATATTTAATGTTGTTTGGGCAAAACAGAGTACGAAAAAGCATAAAGTATGGGAAGGTGATGGTGTCGTCGAAATTATGGGAAATACAATTGTTCTGAAAGACGTTGATGGTAAAATATTGGGCACTTCTATATCATCGAAGGCAAATGAATTGATAGAAGGAACTATATTATCTATTGGATCTAAAGAGGTTGAACTACTTGAAAAAGCATCATGCATTGTAGCACATCCACAAGAAGATACAAATGAATGTAATAAAAAAATCCAAGTATATGTACCACCCGTAAAGAAACCAAAAGTAGAGTTAAAACAATTTAAGCAACCTGTAATTGCTGATACGGAGACGAAATCTAAGGTACATTCAAATAGTATTGCATTTATTTTACCGGAACCAAGTATAGAACACCAGGAAAAGTATAATTCATCTAAACGACCAGTTAAGCAAGTAGCAGTTATACCACGTTTAGCTAAATGTCTACTAGATCATCAACGCGAAGGTGTAATATTTATGTACGAGTGTTTAATGGGATTTCGAATTCCTGCATCAGAATATTGTGGTGTAATTCTTGCTGATGAAATGGGTTTAGGAAAAACGTTGCAATGTATAACTGTATGCTATACTTTGTTGAAGCAGGGACCTTA
The DNA here is from genome assembly GCA_961205885.1 of Ptychoptera albimana. Taxonomy (NCBI): domain Eukaryota; kingdom Metazoa; phylum Arthropoda; class Insecta; order Diptera; family Ptychopteridae; genus Ptychoptera; species Ptychoptera albimana. The sequence goes on from OY540804.1 coordinate 6,133,675, forward strand.
CGGAAATAATATTGCGAATAAAATTTTAGTAAGTAATGATTTTGCTTGTTCTAGATAACCTCTAATTGAAAAACTATAAATTCTTTAAGATTCTCACACCCAGTAGCTTAGTTGATAATTGGAACAATGAAATAACAAAATGGTTAAGAGACGAAAGAGTTTATACGTCAACAATAGACTCAAAGCACAAAGTAAAACTCTTTGCTGGATCTGCTCATATTCCATTCTTAATAATTTCGTATGAAACCTTAGTAAAACAATTTGATGAAATTGAGGCAATACCATTTGATGTAATTGTGTGTGATGAAGGGCACCGTTTGAAGAACAATAATATACGTGCAGCACAACTCATAGCAAAATTCAATTGTAAACGACGAATATTATTAACCGGCACGCCTATACAAAACGATTTACAAGAGTTTTATTCTCTTATAAATTTTGTGAATCCTGGTATTTTCGGTACATATCAAGAATATAAAACAAAATATGAAACTCCCATTGTACAATCACAACAACCAATGGTTTTATCATGCTATCGAGAACTAGGGGAGTCACGCGCTAAAGAATTAAATGACATCACACAATTATTTATATTACGTCGTACTCAAGATATAATTAATAAGTATCTACCGAACAAACAAGAGTTAGCTATATTTTGTAAGCCCTCGGAATTACAGCAATATATGATTGAAAAAGTTCTAGAATTTTATGAAAGTGAAGAGACTACCCATACAGAAGCAAATCCATTGCAAATTATAAATATATTGAAAAAGATTTGTAACCATCCGTCACTGATTCAAAATGAAAATGCTTCCAATTTGGTTAAATATTTAGTTACATTCTTACCATCATGGCAAGAGATGGGACCGTTTGACTCAACAAAATTATCTTTGGTACAAAATTTACTTGCAGCACTGCTACAGAAAAAGGAGAAAATTATTTTAGTGTCATATTTTACGAAAACGTTGGATATGTTAATGGGGATGTGCAATCATTATAATTATAAATATTGTCGTCTGGATGGAACAACAGCATCATCGGAACGTGGTAAAATTGTTGAGAAATTTAATAAGCCGGAATCCGAAACTTTTGTATTTTTATTAAGTGCTAAAGCCGGTGGAGCAGGTTTAAATTTGATAGGGGCCTCTCGTTTGGTTTTGTATGATAATGATTGGAATCCTGCAACAGATTTGCAAGCCATGTCTAGAATATGGAGGGATGGTCAGCTAAAAGATGTGTTTATTTATCGACTGATAACAGCAGGTAATAATCAGTTTGGCTAAATGCTAGATTAAAATGTTTAATAAATTTAATTAATTTTAGGAACAATTGAGGAGAAGATATTTCAACGTCAAATCTCAAAAACATCACTAAGTGGCTTTGTAATTGACCAGGATTCAAAGAACAGTAAAAATTTTAAGTTCTCCAAGGAAGAATTGAAAGACTTATTTAGTATACAAGAGAACTATGATGTTTGCTTAACACACGAACTACTAAAATGTAATTGTGCAGGAGATGGCATAATACTTGAAGAATATTTAGATAATAAATCCAACTCAGATGATGAAAGTAAAAATTCATTTAAACTAAATGTAATAAAAAAATCAGATAAGCAACAAGCGATACGAATGGATGAACTTATGCGATGGGAACATTATAAGTCACCATTGGAAAATAACATACTAGAAGAAATTTGTTTAACAGAATCAATTGAGGATGTTTTATTTATTTTTCGTAACAAAAATGTTTTAAATTAATTTGATTTTCAATAAAATTTATTATTTTTAATTATTTTGATTGATAAAGCAGTTATTTCATTTAAGCCAATTATCCTTAAGAATATGATTATAATTTAAAAAGTTATTAATTTAATATTCATCGTTCTCCAAATATATGTGACTACCAAATCGACCATACAAATGAGATTTAAGATCACCCATTAAATCTTGTAGTTCCTTTCTCTTTGTTTCAATTTCTTTTATTTCTTGTTTCTTCTTTTCTTTCGATTCAGCTAATAATTCCTAAAAAATATAATTATTTAATTTCGTTCAAGCAATAATATATGTACGATTCTCTTTACTTGTGTTGTTGATAAATTATTAGCTACAAATACTTCTCCTACAAGGAAGGGAATACGTTCATCTTCATCAAATAATTCAATTTCATCACTGGCTTCTTCTAAATTCTTTAAATCATTTTGTTTAAGTTTGAGTTCCTCTTTTAGGTCCTCCAACTTTGCATTGTGCTTAGCAAAAACGTTTATTTTCTGTTGATCCTCATATGTAACATGAACATCTGAATCCTTCAAAATAGAGGTTATGTTTATTAATCACATTAAATCAGTAAGTAGTAACACAATATTTTTGTAAAATCTGATAATACTAACTGGTTGAAATGTTCCTTTACTTCCATTTGCTGTTTTTGCAGACATTTTAATATATTATTTTAATAATATAAAACCAGACGGTCGGTATAGTTTAATTTATAATAATGACAGATTTTTGCGAGACTGAGACAACAATTGAATATTATTTTGATACAAAAATTTCTGTGTTTCTCAAAATATTTCTATTAAATCTAATTAATAAAAATCTAATTTAATTTAACATAGTTTTAATAAAATACTTTTTAATTAATATTTTAGTTTAATTATGGTAATGTTTTTACATTTATTTATAGAGTAAAGATTTGAATTTTCAAATGATTGCCATCTATCAGATATTTTTATAAACAATTTGAAATTTGTTGTTATTTGTTGGGTAATTTATCCTCTAGGATAACAAAAAAAAAAAATTCTTATCTTATTGGTTTATTTTATTATTTTTCCATTTGAAATTTGTATTGGATTCATAAAATCATTATTAACGCTTTAACAATTAATACAAATTAACAATTAAAACTGTTAATTTTCTGCAAAGTAATATAGCTTGCAAGTCAATAACTTCAATCAATAATCGTGATATAAAGAAAGTATGTCATCTTATTATATTTAATTTAAATTATGATTTTATATAAAAGAAATATAAGAAGTGATTCAATTTAACATAAAATATAATTTATTTTTCAAATACTCTTAAAAAAAAAAAAAAGAAGTTTTATTACTTTGTTTGCCTTTGTTTTATCTCCATCATCTCGTCATCCGTGGAGAAAGTGCTTAAGATGAGTTGGCTTAGTTATTAGATGCCTAGCGCCTGCGCTTTATTACAATGAAATTGATGAGATCTTTGACCTAACCAGCGTGCATCTACTTTATTATTTCTATGGCACTCAATTTTACTGTAAATAGAAATAATAATTTTGTGTTTTGAATATGAATTTCCCTTTTTCTAAACCAAAATCATCACCAAAAATCAAAAATTATGATGTGAATTTTTTACAAACATTTCGTCTGTAACTTGTACTTTGTGCTTTCGTTAATTTTTCTTTTTTTTTTTTGTTTAATTTTCAGATGAAACATTTTGCAATGTTTGCGCTGATTTAACTTTCTGAATTAATATGCTGGTGGCTTTTTTTTTTAAAAGTTGTTCCCTAAGATTTATAATTTTTTACTTTTTAATAGTCATGAAATTACTTCACTTGTGGTTTTGTTACTCTTGTACAACCAGAATTTTCAAGAGAACTTAAAGAAAAGCACACTTAAAATAATGCAATTAATCCAGAATAAGAATATAATATTAAATTCTAGATTTGACCATTGAATTGTTACATTTAGATTACATGTTAAGTGTTAAGACAAATAGTTTAATTAACAAACGTGTTGATAACAAACGTAAATATTAAATAACAAATGAATTTATGTCGTAAAGTAATTTAAATTTTAATTAAAAAAAAAAAACTATGCATAATATTATTTACCAGTGATTTTATTTTATAAAATAAAATTTATTTGAATAATAAGAAAAGGAAAAACCTTAATAAAAAATTTCTTTTTCTGACAAACACCAACAACAACAAAAAAGAATTAAATTATAAACAAACAATATAAAGAGTTCACTGAGTTCATTGTACAGAAATTTTAAAGTTTTTTTTTTTTTTTTTTTTTTTATTTTATTTCAAACTTTTCATATTTATTGTGTATTGCAAAATTTAACATAAAAAATAATAATTATTTTATTTTTTTCTCACTCTTTCTATTTGTTTTCATATACATACGTTTAATATTGTGAAATAAATATATTTGTTTTTGGGGACTAACATAATGGTGAACATTGAACATGAGAAAAGTGAAAATAAATTATTTAATTTAATTAAATTTAAAAACGAATTTTATTTTTTTGGTGATGGATTTAAGAATATTCATCAACATTTATCGTGGTAATTTTCTTTTTTCATTTTATTTAATCTCTTAAAGTCTTATCGCTTGTTAATTAAATAAATCAAAAAAAAAAATAAAAAATGTTTGTTTGTTTGTTTAAAAAAAAAAAAGAAGAAGAAGTAAAAGAATTTAATTAGCAGAGAAGTAATTTATTGATTATTTAACATAATTTATAAATTATAAACTAACATGAAAGGCATAAACATAATAAAATAGAAATAAAAAATTAAAAGTAATAATATTAAAAAAAAGGAGAAGAAGAGAAGAATTAACAAGATAAAACATTAAAGGTAATTAATATAAATTGTAAAAATTAAAAATTATTTTATTATAATGATGAAACTCTTTCTAATTACCTTTTTTTTGACTTTGCTTTTCTTCATATATTAAGTTTTAATGTTTTTATACATTGTTATGTTTTAATGTTTTGTACCTCTTCATTAGATTTTGATTTTTTTTTTTAGTTTACATTATTCTAGTTAAATCATTTTTAATATTTACTTTAATAAAAATAAAAACAAAAAGAAATTGTTTTGTACCATGTTGTATAAGTTAATGTAAGTACCTCTCTTTTTCTCTACGCACAACATATAATCACATAATTACATTAAAAGTATTAAATATAATAAAAGTAAATTAATAAAAAAGAAATGAAGAAAAAAAAAAAAAACGCACGTAATAAAAAGGGAAATTTTAAAATTTCTCATGTAATTATTAACAAAAAAAAAAAAAAAACAATTTTTATTTTTTCATTTAAAATTTCTTCTAAACACAATAAATATTCCCTTGAATGAACAAGATAATAAAAACAGCACAGTGTATTTTGATAAAAAAAAAAAATTAATGTAATTAATTTTAAATAATAATAATCATAATAATAAGAAATAAAAATAAAAAAAAAAACGTTCATTTTACCGTGAATACAAAATTATTATGCTTTCATAATTTTTTTTTTTTTTTTTGCGACACCTTCCATTTTTAACGATAATTTCGAGTTACAATTTTTTTGTTTCTTTCGCTCTAATTATTTACTTAAATGGTTTTTTTAACATTACTTATATTAAATTAATTATTATTACTACTGTAAAGTTAAATTATTGATATTAGAAATAAATAAAAAAATTATTTCCGATTTTCTTGATTACATTGAAGTCTTTCGTTTAATGCAGCTCAGTCTTTCAGTTTAATGAAAATTTTCATCGTTTTCAAAGATGGACACCAAGTGTATGTAGTAAATAATTATTTTATTTTCACTTTAAAAGAATTTTCTATAATCTCATCAAATTAAATTAAATTCTCTAATATTAAATTTAGACAAATAGAAATTAGCATTTATTAACATACATCTATGGTTATTGACTTATAAATGTTATAACAACGTTGTCACTACTGTAACGTTAAAGCCACATTTATTATTTTTAGTGTACAAAATACTTAAAATGTCAATGACAGTACCAATTAAAAAAGAAACGTAATTATTATGTTTTTTAATTTAAATTATTTAAATTTGCAAAGAAGTACTTGAAAAATCATTTCAATCAAAAAATATCTGCATAAAATTATTTATTATTATTATAAAAAATTAAAAGAAAATTTTGTTTGTGACCCCAAAGTAGGGTCAAACAGATAATTAGTAAAATATATAAATAAATTAATAATAAAGATTTATATTAAATAATTGTAATTAAATATTGCGTAAAAAAATCGATTTGTCAAATAAGCAAATACGCATGATGTAGTCTCGATAAGGATACTTTACACTTTAATCTCTTAATATTATAATCAAATAAGAAAAACCACATGCCCCGTGCAATAATGAGGATAATATAAAGTTTTTATTAAATTTGTTTTATACGAGGTTGCGTAATTTATGTGGGTTACAAGCTCTACACGGGCGGGAACAGCTGCACACACAGACGAATAGTGACAATAGATAAAATTACCATCAGTCATCTTTCCCTCAGAATTCCTTTAAAACAAATATCCACAAATATATGGTAGCTTAGGCAACTCATACATGAACCGAATTTTTAATTTCTATGCCAATCCATTTAGTTTCTTGATTAAAATTTATTTTGTTGGTATTTATTTTTAATTTCTTAATTTAAGAAATTTTTTAATAAAATAAAAAATATGTAACTAGAATCATGTAATATTTTCTTAATTCATAATACTCTGTGGATAAAGCTTAAAAATGTCAATTTTTCGATATAAAAAAATAAATAAATAATAAAATAAAATAAAATAAATAATTCTATAAATAGAAATCGTATAAAAATAAAATTACAAAATTAAATTAAAAAACATAAACGTTGATGATTATGATGCTGAGTGTGTGTGTGTGTGTGTGTGCGCTGTTACTGTTGCAGTCACAATCACTTTTCTTTAACAAAAATAATCTTCATACATTTTAACTGATTAAATGAATGTTTCTAAAAAAAAAAAAAGAAAAAAAGTTGCACGGTTACTTTCTATACTTAAATGTATTTATTTATTTATTTATTAATTATTAGAAATAATTAAAATAATTTTGTTAAATGAAATTTCAATTTATTTATTTTTTTTTTTTTTTTGACCTTAAAAACAGAATAATCATTTAAGGATTTATTCAGTGTATTTACTTAGTTAAAGAAACTTTCACATAAAACATTTTATAATAATTTTAAAAGAAAAATTATTATTCTTAATAATAATAATAATAATAATAATTTAATTTAAATAATTAATTAATATTTAAAAAAAAAAATATAATTTTAATAACAAATTTATGCGATGACATGAATTTATGTGATTTTTTTTTCAAACATTACTTTCGTATTTGTTTCGTTTTACTGTTTTTTGTTATTTTGTAATTAAACTTTTTCTACACATCATCAAATAATGAATAAATTTTAAATAAGTATTATTGAAAAATGTATAATAATTAATTTTTGTTGTTATTGTTGTATAAAATTGCAAACATTTCCATTTAATTTTATTTTCTTTGAATAAATAATGTAAATGGAAAATCAAAATTATGCTATTTCGATATATTCTTAACTTTTTTTCTTTCTTTTACATATTTTTATGAGGCAGAGCTATTATTCGGTTTAAAATATTTTTAAAATAATGCGGCACTGCAACAAAAAACTAAATTCTGTTGTAAATAACCGTCCTATGATCAACAGTCCGCTGTGATCAATTGTCCTATGATCAACCGTCCTTTGATCAATCGTCCGGAGATTAATTGTCCGGCTACGTATTATTCAACCCTATTTTACCTCAAAATCTGCGATTTTAATGAAATATCCTTTACAAGAAGTTTTTTTTTTACATTTTAAAGAATTTTAAATAAGTTTCAACTGTGGTGATTTGCGATTTATTGAGATTTTAAGCCATCTGTGGAGTATTTAGTTGAAGACAGAAATTTACATAATTAAAAAAAAAAATTATAGCGCATTCAGGTTACTTTTATCAACACGACAACTTTTTGCAACATATCGTGCTTTACATATCGACAGAGACGATTTCTATCTACAAAATCTACTGAAATGATAGGACGTTGGAAAGCCTCCAAACAGACTTTAAAGTTATTATTCCACGAGTAAAGAAGGTTTTAAAATTTTTATCTTTAAAACAATTAGCAGCTTTTTTGTTCTAAAATACTACACTGAGTGTTTACAATCCGTAAACTACTTATATTGCTTTCTGTGGCGGTTTATTACCATATCGACAAGATGATTTTTTGTAAGAATTTTTATTAAAGCAACTCCTTACCATAAGAAATTATAATTCACTAAAAAAATGTGTACACAAAAACAATATCAAAAAAGCAACAAACATATAATTTGTCATGAAATAAAAAAAAAAAAAAAAAAAAAAAAACACGGAAATAGATTTTAATAACAGGTAAATAAATTAATTAGTAAACAATTATGAATGACTGTTTGACATTAAATAATAAACGTTGCATAAAACAATGAATTGTTTTTTTTTTTTTAAATACATTTATTACAAAAATAAATACAAATTTCCAGGTACATAATAATAATTTCAAAAAAAAAAAAAGAAACAACACAACACAATAGAAATGTAATATAAAAGACATTTTCTTTTATGCAAGAATTTGAATTGTTAGAACAAAAAAGAAAAGAAGTGAATTAATGACAAAATTAACACAATTGCACCTTTTTTGTTGTTGTTGTTTTTTATCTTATCGGATATTTTCAACAATATAAATGTTTTCAAAAAAAAAACTTTTTTGATTTCAGAATTAGAAAACGTTTTATATTGGCTAGATAGTAAATTTGCTTTTAAAAAATTATACAAAACCAATAGGATTGGAGTATAAACCGAAGGGATAAATGGAACTACAATGATTATATAAAATGTGATCGAGTGTAGAACTGTTAATTGAGGTTTCTTTGAAAAAGTTCTATGCCTCCAAGAGGAATAATAAGGAATGGTAAAATTTCTAAAGTTTATTTCCGAAAGTCCTTTCTATCCAAGATGACTAATAAGGAATAAAAAATTAAAATATTACTACAAGTTGTTTTAAGTACTTTTAAGCTTAATAAAAAGCTTAAGTCATACAAGTGATTAAGAACACTTTAAAGAGTATTCAAAAGTATATTGCTTTGAATCAATATAAAATGTAATTTTTAACGAGAATTCATTGTTTTATTTTTATCACATTGCAGTTTATACATTTGTATGCCATTTTCTTCTATATTTTATTTAAATTTATTATAATGGTAAATAATTAAAAAAAGAATTAGAGAGCGTTTTATCGTAATATTTCATTTGATTGACTTCAGTTTATTATTATTGCTTTCATTCTTTCTTTCTTTCTTTCTTTATTATTATTATTACCATTGGTTTATGTTTTGATTATAAATCAAAATCTGTTTTGCTGTTTTTTTTTTTTTATTTATTGATATTTGATTGATTAATTTTTATTTATTTGATGAATGCTTCAGTTAATACCCTATAATTCTAAAATCATTAAATACTTATATGATGTATTTATATTAATTTATCAATTAGATGGTTTTTTTTTTTTTTTTTTTTATTAAATTAAATATGTTTGTTGTAAAATATATATTCGGATATTATAAAATAATTTTGCAAATTCTAGAAAGTGATAAACGTGATTTAGAGAAGGTATTTTGTTAACATAAAAATTATGTATTTATTAATGATTATTACTGTTTTGTTAAATAAATTGTACTTTCTTTAATAATAATAATAATAATAATAATAATAATAATTAAAACGTTACACTTTACATTTAAAGTTATGACAAGCTTTTAAAACAATTAAAGTTGCATCAAATATTATTACAAAGAAAATTAATTTACATGTAACTAGTTTTAGCTAGTACATGCATATTAATATTTATTAATATAAAATTAATTATTTATGTTTAAGAAAAAAAACACAAAATTTTTCATTTAAATAATAAAGCTGTTTATGCTTTTTAATATATTTATTTATTTACTTCCTTTTTAGTTATATTTATAGAGAGAATATATGCAAAAAAAAAAAATATTTTTGTTTTTACATATGAATGCAGTTTAATGAAGTTTTAAATGTTATAAATATGTTTTTTTTTGTGAATTCAGGTCATAATTTATATATTGACTTAATACGTATTATTATTTTTTAATGGCATACTAATAAATAAATTCAATTAAATCTTATTAATTCTTAATTAAACAGATAATTTTGCATGTTTTTATTTAAAATAAATGCTGCAGCTTGGATAATTTCTGTAGCTTTTAACGAAGCAGTTGTTTAACCAATCAAATTGCTTGTATGACACGTCAAACTGACTGAAATAGACGACGTTACGCCTTTTGTAAGACACAGATTGTTGCTGTTTTATGAAAATAAAGCATCTCTAGCCGGTTGTGTTTGATGTTTTAAATTTCATTCAAACTTCCAATTAGAAAATAAATCTCATTTTTATTTTAATTCACAATAATCATCATTAAATAATAATTTTTTTTTTTTGGTTTTTCTAATCAAAATTAATATGTTTTTTTTTTTTTTTTTAATTATAATCATTTAAACAAAATATATAATTAATGATAAATTAGAATTAAATTAAAAAATTTATTTTACTTATTTACTTAATTAAAAGAAAAATATTTCTAAATGATATTAATTATAATTAATATTAAATTCATAATCAAAATATTTTTTTTTTTAGTTTCCACTATTCTATTGTTTGTTTGTTTATTATTTTTTTTTTTTTAATTTTAATTTTATTTATAAATATTAAAGTTATGTTTACATTTTCATCAACAGAAAAATAATAAAACTTAAGCACAAATAAATAAATAAATAAACAAACAACACAACACAACACACGAAAGAAAAAGAAGAAAAAAAAAGCTTTTTTCTCCTACCAGTCAACAACAATTTTTTTTACCAACAACAATATCCCACCACTACGCTTTTTCAATGTAAAAAATTAATAATTTTTTATAATGTTGATGCTTTTTATTTTTCTATAGCGCAAACGCAAGTATATAGCGCAGTCGTGCTGGTAACAACTTTTATAATAATAATTCTAAAAAAAAAAAAAAAAAACTTTTACAATTTAAACTTAAATCAAATTAATTTTATTAATATTAAAATTTTAATAATTTGTAGACGTTTCGCGACTCTTCCTCAGTACGGACGTGATTCTTTTTTTTTTTTTTTTTCTTCTTAAATAATTCTGTTTTACTTGTTATTGTTGTTTGGTTTTACAATTATTAGTTTAAGTTAAGTGCTTCGAAAAATCGTGATTATTAAGAACTTGGTTATTAGAAAATAATTATTAAAATGGACAAGGACACTGATTCTATGGCAACAGTACAAATGAAACCAGAGTATGCTCCAAGTGAGGTTTATAGTACAGCTAGTGAACCACCACCGGTAATATAATTTATTCATTTTTTTTTTGTTTTTAATTTTTTAATCATTTTTATAATTGTTTTTTATTTATTTCATTGCGATAATAATTAAGAAAAATATTATTATTATTATTATTATTATTATTAGTTAACAGGGCCAAAATGTCATATTTTATAAAAAAAACGCAAAAAAAAAAAAAAAAGTTTATCATCAAGTTTTGTGTTATTTTGAAAATAAAAAACACAATTTTCTCTCATTTATCATCACCAAGAATATTTTCAGCTATATATAGTAAAAAAAAAATTAAAAAATTATTTCAACACAATTATAATTTTCTTATGCCTCTTGTTAACCTAGATTAAATATTGATACAGATTTATATTTAAATTGATCGTGATCATTGATGTTTTATTTTTTTTTCTTCTATTTTTTAAATCAATATTTATTTACTGGTTTTCTATTTTGTATTCTGTGCTTAAGAAATAAAGGTCGTCTTATTTGTCTACCACATACAATCGCATTTGTATTATGCATAAGAAACTATGAAAAAAAAAAGAAGCTTTTATTTATTTAAAAGGTGTTTTTTAGAGCGAACAGTTGACACTAAAAGTAGATTTACCAGGAATTTCTTTTTATAACTTAATTATAAATATAATTATATTGTCTATCAAAAAACAATTAAAACAATTAAAAATTTTTTTTTTACATCTTCTATTTTATCCATTAATCATATTTTCACATAAAATAATCAACAATTTAATTGTTTATTCTAACGATAAATTGTTATTATTTAATTTTTATTATTATAAACATTTTATTCTGGTTGTTTGAACAATTAACAATAAAAGTACTTTTATATTATTCATGTATAACAAAATAATAATAATAATTATGCTAAAATTATAATATAGTAATTATAATTAAAGTAAAAAGAAAACAAAAAAAAAAGAAAAAAAAAAAAAAATAGAGAAAGAGAGATTTTATAAAATAATTAAATGAATTTTCTTCTTGGTTTAAATTTCATTTTCATGGTAAAATGAAGGTGCAATAATAATTTTTATTTTTATCGCATTTGGTAATGTTAGTTAATTTTAATGTGAAAGTTTAATAGTTTACCTTTAATAGCACCATTAATATTAATTTCTTTATTTAGAACAAGTTTTTTTTTTCTGTAGTTTAGCAAAATTAAATTTAATGATTTGAAACAAAAACTTTTAGCAAATAAATAGAAATACGCGAGAGTAGGAGATTTTTTTTTTCGTTATATGCATCATTTAACCTACAGCAATATACTGTATCCTTGAAATTACTAAAAAAAAAAAAATTTGCTATACAAATTCATCAAAAAAAAAAACAGAATTTCTGTTTTTGTTCTTAATTTTATTTTCGCTTTAAATACATGTATAACGATTTATTTATTTTTTATTTTTTTTTTAATATTTAAGTCACGCTAGAAAAAGGATACAATTAATTAAAATTTATTATTATTATTATTATTTCTTAACCATATTATTTATAAATAATTAATTAAAAAAAAAAAATTATTTATTGAATTTTAAATTCACTAGAAAGATTCAATAAATTATTATTCTTTTTTTATTTATTTATAATTTTAAATACGCACATTAAAAATAATATTATTAACACTAAATTGTTTATTAAAAAAAAAAAAAAACAAATAAAAATTTGAGAGAAAAAGCGCGTGATTGTAATACAAAATTTTAATAATTTACATTAATGGTTAAACCAAAACATTTGGCATAATATCAAATGGGGGAATATTTTATTATTATTATTATTTTAACTGAACAACATAAAAAATATTATTTTATTTATCTAATTAACTCTAAAAAATAAAGAGTGAACGGTTGGTATTATAAATAAATAAAAAAAAAAAACAAAAAAAAAAAGGTGTAAACGTACAAAGAACTAAGTTGAGGTGAAATAAATAACAAATCAAAATTTATTGCATTAAATGCTTAGTCATTTAGATTAAGACATCCTTAAACAATTATACAGATTTCTATCATTAACTTTTAACTTTAAAATTCAGCTAATTTATAATCAACAAAAAAAAAAACTCATTGAAATTAATAACTATGATGCCATATCATCAGCTTAAAGGTTAATACATTTTAATTATGATAAGGCACTTTCATTTAAATATTATTATAAATAAAATAAAAGAATTATTTATTATAAATGTAGGTTGAAATTTGTAAACAAAAGACTTCAATGCCTCTTGCTTAACATAAAAACAATGTAAACATTTTTTGTTACAGAGTGGCAAAAAAAAAAAAAAAACCTTTTCTATTGTTGCAGTTGTTGCAATGTTTTTTTTTATTAGAATGTTCTATTCAACATTAATGACCGGTTATAGAAAGATTAACAAAAATCAAAGAACAAAATTCTTTGTTAAAATTACGTTAGAATTCATCAAAACTTTATATTAAAAATTAACAATTTAAATGATGCCACTGTGCTTCTAGGTTAAGAACAAATTTATATAATTATTAAATCAATTAAATTTTTTGTTTTAATTATAAACGAAGAGAAAGAAAAACAAAAAAAAAAAAAAAAAAAAAAAATGTTAATTTAACTTAATTTCATACTATAAAAAAAATCATTAATATTAATTTAAATTACACAACTTTTATCATCATCATTGTTATTTTAATCTTTTCTTAACATGCAATTTGCTATTAATTTATTTAACAAAAAAAAAATTAATCTCCATCAAACAATTACGCAAATGTTTATATTTTGTTAACAAGAAAGAAACACAAATTTTTTTAGAAAATTATTAATATTGTTAAGTTAAGTTAAGTTAAGTTAAGTGTGGCATTGCTATATAAAAGTTATGCTTTGTTCTTGGTAATACAATAACTTTTGTAAAAACACTTTTTTATACATATATTCAAAAAAATTGATATTTATAGAGAATAATTAAAAAAAAAAAAAGTTTGTAACCTTAAAAATTCTTTATTGCTTCACCATAATTAAATTTTTTTTTTTTTTTTTTTTATTTATTTATTAATTAATTAATTAATTAATAGTAATAAAATTATTTTTTATTAGTGGCTTTGGTAGATTTTTTTTTTTTTTAGCTTAGCAGCTGAAAATTTTTTTTTATTTTTATCTTAATGACTTCGCTGTTTATTAGTTTTTTCCATCAATTTTGATTAGCTGTTGTGATTCATTATTAATTAGTTTATTGATTATGATTAGATATAAATCTAGTTTTAAGGGGAGAAAAGACACAATCATTAATATTGTTTGACTGTAATAAAATAAATACGATGCACAAGAAATAAATTATGCAGTTATGTAGAGAAAGAGAATGAGACAGTTTTGTAGCCAATCTAATTTGACCTGAATTGGTAATTAATGTGAATAAACAAAGACAGTTTTTTCTTTCTTTATTTATTTATTTATTTATCTTTTAATCAACTATAATCTAATTATAAAAAATATACATCATTCCTTAAGACAATCATTCTTTATCCTTTTTATTTTTAATTTTAAACGTCAAAGTAAAGACCGCAATAAATATTATTAATAATAATTTATAAAAAGAATTTGATGCGCATCTTTTGTTATTTTTGATTGTTATCATTTTATTTAATCAAATAAACAAGTTAATTATATTAAATTGCATGTAAAATGATGTATATTTATATATATAATCATTTATTCAAAAGATTTACATCATGGCTTTTCTTTTTCTTTTTCTTTTTATAAAAAAATAAGAAATAAAAAAAATTTCCTTTCTAAAATTTGTGTTATTCAAAAAATTGTAAATACATTCAGCACATGTACATACATATATAGAAAAAAATATTTTAGCGAAATGTATCTTTGGCTGTTTTTTTATTTAATTTATTAACAAAATGATTGAGTCACAAGAGTTATGTAATTTAAAATATTTTTCTTCGTCTTCCTCTTCTTTTCTTAGTACTGGTTGGTTAATGGTTAACCAAAAAAAAAAAAAAACTATTTCAAATACATTATTTATGCTGCATAATTATTAATCTTTTTTTTTTTTGTTGCAATTATGTTCAAAAAGTTGTTTGTTGTAAAGAGAAATTATAAAAAAAAAAAACGATTTTTATGTAAAAACTCATATAACGGTATACAAAGTTTATTTATCCGCCATTGCGACTTAAATTTCTCGATATTTCCTTTAACTATATTAATAAAAAAATAAATAAATAAAAACAAACAAACAAAACAACACAACACAAAAAAAAACTGGTTTTACATAAGTCAAATCAATGACAAAATATTTTTTTTTTTTTGTTTTTATTTTATTCTATATTAAAGTCATATTTTTTTTATATATTTAATATAATAAAGTTGGAGAGAAACAAACAAACAAACAAAAAAAACCAAAATTCACGATTTTCTAATATCTAATTAAAAAAAAATAAAATAATAATAATGTTTTTTATTTTATTTCTTCTGACTTAATTATATTCAATCTTGACTATAAATAAAAACAAATAAAAGTTGTTATTTTGCTTAATGTGTTACGTAATTTATTATTATTATTTTTTTTTTTATTTAATTAATGATTGTAAAATGCTTTGTGTTCTCTTCTCTTTTTTCCTTCTTCTTCTGTTAAACAAAAAAAAAAAAAAACAAAACAAATTTCGGTCAAGCTTAAATAAACAAAACTAACAAAAAAAAAAAAAAAAACGCAAAAAAATTGCACAAAAAATAATTTAATTAAACAAAACAAAAACATACTCAGTTCAGTTTCTTTTGTTTTATAAAGGTTACTATGTTATGAGAACAGTCACCAAAAAAAAAAAAAAAAAAAAAAAAATTAACAGTCAATAAAAAAAAGTATCGCAAAGTAAAAAGTATTTTAGGTAGGTAGGTAGGTGGTAATTATAAATATATTTGTTCCATTGTTAAATATTAAGCTAGAAAATATTCCAGTGAAATTTAATTGTTTCATGAAAGTAAATTTAATAAAGAAAGAAAGAAAGAAACATTTTTTTTTTTTGGTGTTTTAATAAACTAAAACATTTAAACCAGGAAATATAAACAAATTTACTTTAAGGTGTGTGTTTTGTCTTTTTTTTTTTTTTTAATATTTATAAAAAATAAATTGTAACCAAGGTTAATTAATTAATCAATATTAAAATGCAAATTTCTTGTTAAACCCACTTATCGTTTAATGTAATTGTTATTTATGCTAAACAATTATAAACACATTTTGAATTAATTTCATAAACACATTGATTTATGTTTAAAATAAATAAATAAATAAAAAAAAATTATTATTATGACTAATTTTCTGATAAATATAGTTTATTTGTAAAGGTGTTTAACGATCGAAAGAAGGAATTAATAAAACAGTAAACAGTAAAACAGCTATGCAAACATAATTGGTGAAAGTGTCATCATAAAGTGAGAATAGGCAAAAACTTTCTTATTTATATTTTTATTAATTTTGACAATATTTACTGATATATTTTTTATTTCTACGGCGAATATAAAATAATAATTTTTTTCTACAAAATTTCATTTATTTTTTTTTCTTTCTTTCTTTTTAATTATATTTTGCATGAGATTGTTTACAAATGTCATTATCAATCGGTTATTATTAAGTTAAAATGTCAAAATCATAAAATATATGTTATTTTAATTATCGTATGGTATAAGAAATAAATAGAATATTATTGTTATCAATATTAATGTTTATTTTTTTTAATTTAAAAAATGTTTTTTTTTTTATTATTTTTGGCGTAAGTAATTAAAAATGATAAGGGAAAATGCATTTAAAAAAATAAACAAGAAACCTTTCTTAGCAAATCTATCTACTGTCATGACTTTTGTCATAATTATCTCGTAACGTTTATCTCTAAATAAAAATTTGACTGTAATAATACCGAAATAAACATAATGAGAAACAAACGATCTATTATTTTCCTTTGATAAATGGAATAATTATATTATTTATTTTTATTTTCGTTTGCTGTTTATATAAATAATTCAAGGTCTTGCTTACATTAAACATAAAATAAATTGTGCTTTTTTTTATTTTTATTAATTATTAAAAATATGTTAATTAAAAATTAAAAATAGATTATTCTTTGTTTGGGGATCTATTTATTTATATATTTTATTTAAATTTATATTTGAAACTATGTTAATTAAGTGGTTTAATGTTATAATTTAATTAATTCTTTTTTTCTATTTTAGGCATACAAAATGCGTCCAGCTAATTCTGTACAAATTGCGAAAATTATCGCATTGACTGTAATTGTCTCATCATTTATAATTGGTTCATTTATATTGGGTGCTACATATTTACAAGCAAAAGCATCTTGTGATCAAGTTCAAGTTCTAGATGCAATGCTAGATAAGGAATTAATGCTTGAAGCTATGCAACAGGTAAATTTTTATTGATTTTTTTTTTTTTTCCATTGTAGATAAAAAATAATTTTTTTTTTTTTTATTTATTTATCTTTCCGGTATATACTGCAAATTATGATAATTAAAAAAAAAAACAATAAATTATTTTATTATTATTTCCATACAAAATTCAAGATTCAATCTATAAAAAAAAATGAATGTGTTGTTAAAATGTGTATTTAAAATATTATTAATTCTAATGAATATCCGCAAGAAAGGTCATCGTGACCTCTGAACGTGTTTACCTTTTAAATTATTATATTTTCAATATATTTTTTAATAATAATATTCGCGTTTTTTATTCGCTAAAAAAAAATTGCTAAATGCGCATTAGAATTTTTTGGGTAATATTTTTTTTTTTCTTCTAATAAACAACAAACATGTGCTAATATGTAATTAAAAATAAAAATAAAATATTTTTATCTTATTAAAAATATAAAATAAAATTAATTAACTTATCATGCTAATTGATTTAATTTTTTTTTTTTATTAACAACAACGACTACGCCGCATGAATCGGTATTTTTTTCTTTTCTTTCTTTCTTTTTTTTTTTTTCATTTTTAATTAATAAATTAATTATATACGAGAAAAAAATTAATTCAACGGATAAAAGATAATTAAAATATGTCGTAATAATTAATGTTTTATATAAGTTTAATCTTAATACGTTTTATTTAATAAAAGAAATTTGTTTTGCTTGGAAAAAATACGGAAATACGGCTTGGAAACCTTACGTCATGTTTTTTTTTTTTTATTTATTTTTTAAATAATTATTGCATATTAATTATTGTTGTTTATTAAGACAAACATTTAATTACATTTTACCGGATACATTATAGTTATTTTTTTGAATTTTCTTTAATAAATCGTTAAATAATTTTTATTGTTTAATATAGTTGTAATACCAAAGCATCTTTGTTACAAATTGTATTTAATTTTTCTGTATTAAATAAACCAAATCAGGTATCTGGTACATTAACTACTTTCTATGAATTTTTATAAATCATTGTTTGCTTATTTATGATAATAATTAATTAACAATGTTTATTTATATTTTTTTTTTGTCATTTATTTTAATATTTGTTAGAATTAATTATAGGAAGAACATTTACAAACAAAAACATTTCGTTCATTAATAACCGATGTAATTACAACGAATGATTTAACAAAAAATAAAAAAATTGTAGGCATGTAAATTATGAAAATTACTATCGTGACCACAAAA
Source organism: Ptychoptera albimana (assembly GCA_961205885.1). Lineage (NCBI taxonomy): Eukaryota > Metazoa > Arthropoda > Insecta > Diptera > Ptychopteridae > Ptychoptera > Ptychoptera albimana. Next base: position 6,152,527 of record OY540804.1, read on the forward strand.
TTATAAAATAATTTTTTTCGTTGATTTTTGTACATTTTTGCATTATATGTCCGGTATTATGTCAGCATATATACATATATATTTTTTTTTAATTTTTTAATGTTATAAATTATATATTTTATTTTCGATTGAATATTATACAGTAATAATAATAAGAACAATAATTAATAATTCATAATTTTTATTTACATTTTATTGTTATAACCATGAAACATGGTAGATGTTACATAATCCTTTTAATTGTTTTGCTTAAAATATCACGAAATATAATGTAATAATTTAAATGTCGTTAAACATAACCGGCAAACAGTTTTATTATAATAAAATAAAATACAAAACAAAAAAAATGTGTGAAGAGTTTGATTTTTGTTTACATAAAATGGCTGCATTTTTTGTTTTGTTATAAAATGGTGGATTTACGTTGTAGATTTACTAATTAATTTACCACATGCAATAAGAAAATATTTATTTAAATTTATTATTAACAATAGAAGACAACTTTCACACCTTGACTTTAATTTTTAATTGTTTTTTTTATTTTTTGTATGTTGCGTAAGTGAAATACAGATGCAACAAATTACAACAATATAAAGAAGAATAACAAGATGGAAAAAAAAATAATAAAAATAACGACAGATTTCTGTAGCTATGGTTGATTAATTATTCATTATGTTTTTATGTTGATAAAAAAAAAAAAGTTCATTCACTTTAACGTAATTATTCAGTTCATTCAAAATTTATTATAATTTTATTATTATTAATCATTTGAATAACTATATAGATTTTTACCGCATTTTATTGTTATTTTATAAACATTTTTTTTATTTTTTTATTTGGTACTCAAGCATAGATTTTATGATTTTATTATTGTTAAATTAAAATTTTTTTTTATTTTTTTTATTACAAATAGTTATCTAATGAATGTTTGTTAAATTTCTAAAAAAATTTATTTCAAAAAAAAAAAACTTAAATTACGACAAATACTCATTTGTGATGTAAATATTTTCAGATCAGATATAAAATTTTATAGAAAAATTAATTAAAAACGTTACTTATTTTTTTTTTTTTTTTTGAATAACAATTGCTTACTATAAATATATTCATTATTGCATTGTTTTATAATTAATTAAATATTAATTAGGAATGTTTTATTTATTGAAATTAATAAAATATTGAATAAAAAACTACAAAAAAAAAAAAAAAAAAAAAAAAAAAACGTCTACTGATTGCATAATAATTTTGTTTAATTAATTAATACTTAATTAACATGTTTGTTTGTATTATTATTTGCATTTCATTTAATAATTATTTTTATAATCAATGAGAATTAATTTAATAATGGAATATATATATATTTTTTTATTTTTCTTTATTCTTAACTTGATTCTATTTTATTATCGCTTAGCAGCACGCATGAATGACTTAATGATTTTATTCCATTTGAAAATTACTTTGTTTCATGATTGCATTAAAGTTGCAATAAAACGAAAACAAAACGAATTCAAAGTTAAATAAAAAAAAAAACTTTGTATTATCAGTGGATAATTATATTTAGGATTAAAAATTTTTGGTTATAAAACAGTGAGATAACGAACAAAAAACCAAAAGAACGAAAAGTAAATCAACTTCACGATCAAAGATTGAACAGAGAAATAAAACATCCAAGAAACACTTTTAGTCAATAGAAAATGTCAGCTGAAATATAACACGAAAAATTACTTTAATTAAAAACTAGTTATAGGTCAATAAATTATTTATAGAACAGGTTTAAATTTTCGGTTTTTTTTTATATTGATATAAAATCGCGTTCTTTGTTACCAATAAAAAAATACCATAAGCAAGGCGATAACGAATAATAACTCGCTGTTAAAGCTCATCTTTTACGTTTAAATATCAGAATTTCAATATGAAGATTGTTTCTACCAACAAACGTAAAACCTTTAAACACAAAATTCAATTAAGGTAAAATCATTTCACCTTTTTAATTAAATTACAGAGAAAAAAAAAAAAAACTTTTAACGTTATTCCCTTTCGCTTTGCGCTTTACAAACCGAATAATAAATTATTTTTCTATACAAAATCATCACAGAATTTCATTTAGAAATTTTCTTGATTAAATATCATTTAATCAATTATTTTATTTAATTAAATAAAACTTTCTTTTTGTGTAGCTATTATTTAGATATTTTTTTGCTCTCTCATTACTTTATTTAACATTTTCATACATAAAAGTAGCAATAAATTAAAAAATATTATGCATATTGTTGTTGTTTTTGTTGTCAAGAGACACAAATCACCTACACTTTGTTTAATAAAATTTCTATAATTAAACTTTAGTTTAATAACAAACAAACAAAAAAAAAAAAAAAGACCGCAAACATTATTTTTAAAGTACATCGGATACATCATCAGCAAATCACCACCAAAAGAGCGACACAATGATTTTGTGAAAGTTTCTTTTTTTTGTTAATAAAACAGAAAATGATTCAGGCTAAAGTGCTGAAAGGTTTTTTTTTTTTTTTTCAAGTCTTTATTAAGATTATTTTACATCGTGATTAAATTAATTTCATTTATCATGTAAACCACATAAACCATTGAAAATAATTTTCATGTTTTCCTCAACGAATAAAGAAAATGATAAATTAAATTAAATGCTTGCATAAAAAATAAAAATTAGTAAAAAAAACAATAATTAATATTCAAAATGCATTCAATTAATTCTTTTTTTTTTTTTTTTTTTTTGAAAAGCAACGAAAAAAAGCTTCATTAAATTTTTTTTTATTATTTCTCTCTTTTGTTAGTTTTAATAGTTATAGTAGTGCGTCATCAAATTTATTTATATTATAATTAATTGAATTTTTTTTATTATTAATTAACATCAAATTATATTTCATCGAATTTTCTATTAATTATATTTCGATAAATTTCGCTTATAAAATGTATTTTGGGATTCACTCAACTGAATAAATTTTAATTCAATCAAAAAAAAAATAATTAATAATAATAAAAGAAAAAAAAAAGTGAAAGCTAACTTGTTTTCTGTTATTATTATTATTATGTTTCGTGTTTATGTATAAACGACTACATATAAAATTATGTTTTTTTTTTTCCTTTTTTTTTTCTTTTTTGCTACTGCTGCTGCTGCTGTATTATTATTTTGCCACGAGTTATTGTTTTGTTTTTAGTTGTTTTTTTTTTGTTCAAGTATCTTTTGTTTTTTACGCTTCCATTTGCTTCGATTTTGTTCTGTTACGTAGCTATCGTTATGCTTCACAACAATTGTTTTTTTTTTGTTTTATTATTTTTAAATTTAATTAATTTTATTTTTAATATCATTTTATAGAGAAGAATTATTTTGTTGTTTTAGAATTTTTTTTTTTTTTGTTTTTTTATTGTTTTTGTTTAGTTTAATTTGCGTTCAAATTTAATTTAATTTAATTAAATTTAATTATTTGTTGTTAACATACTTAAATAACATTAATGTATTGATTATTTTATAGTTTCTTAAATAACAATTGTATATCCGGTATTTTTTTTTTGAATTTCGAAAGTAATGATGAAGAAATTTTAATTATTTATTTTTATTTTTTTTCGTGTAATTAATTTCAGGATACGCCAAAAGCAGAAGCATTACAAGCACATGAAACAACGTATGACAATGGAAATGCAATTGATGATGAAAATCTTACAAAGGATATGAAACATGATGAGGATGTTAATAAAAAGCCAATTGAGACAAACAATAAAGATGCTGAAGCGGTACCTGAAAATGATTCTTCATTCTCGGAAAATGACGAAACTGAAGAGTTGAATAAAAATCGTGTTCACATTAAGCTCCCATTGGAATTTGACTTAAGCGATTTGGCTAACGCTATTCTTGAAAATAATCAAAAGTAATTATAAATTGTGTAATTAGAAAATCGTTGCAATTAAAAAATTAATTTTTTTTATTTAGATCACGCATGAACTGTGTTGTTGAACGTCGTCGTGCAGAAGAGTTTGTTGATGCACCAGGTAGAACAATGCAATTGCCATTCGGATTAAATTTGACTACCGAACCAAAGAAGCAACGTATTACTGGCGAACGCATGGTAATCTTTTGCGAAAGTGGCACCGAAACCAAAAATGAAGATTCTGAACCGATCAAACAAATTGTTATGCCAATTCAAGCAGTTCCAATTTCATACAGACCACAGATGCAACAAATTCCATTCGAATATATTCAAAGAGTACAGCAGCAGCAGCAGCAACAACAACAGGAACAACAGCAAATACAACAACAGCAACTACATTTTCAACAACAATTACAACAATCATTGATGGGAGCACAACATCCAATGATCCGTTCACAGCAAACTCCAATGATGGGACCACAACAACATCCAATGATGTATGGTCGTGTACAAATGGTACAACCATCTGTTCATGAAATGCCACCACCACCACCACCACAAGTCCAGCAAATGCCGCCACATATTCAACAATATCAAATTCCTTTCCAACAAATTATTGCCCATCAAATGCAACAAGAGCAACAAGAACATCAAGAACAAATTCCCGTCCCATCACAAGAAATGGAACCACCACGTCCAGCAATTGAACAACAAGTTCGTATTCAATTACAAAGTATCCCAACATTTGGACAAATTTCACAAGTAAGAGGAATTCAAATGCCAACACAAGAAGCACAAGAGCAAAATCCACATGTTCAAGTACAACAAGTACCATTGGCTGAAGCCTTAAAACGAGCTGGAATTACGCCAGAAGACTTAAGGAATATTCAACGTATGGCTGAAGAACGTATTCAACAAGAACTTCGTGAATTAGGAGCAGCCGATGATTCATCAGATTCTGATTCTAGTTCCGAGGAAGATGACTCACAACAAAGTCAAGAACAACAACAACAACAACAGCATTCAATCCCACCACAATTTTTACAAATCGGTCGTAGTGCCTTTGGACGTAGTTTGGCTACTCCAGTAAGAATCCCTGTTCCAATGATGCAAGAGCAGGCCAATGAAGCTGCAGCAGCTGCTAACTCTGAGTCTGAAAGACCACATTGTAAGATTATTGAATTTATATTTTGATTTGCTTTTACACTAATAATAATTCATTTTTCAGATGTCCACCCACGATCAGTTCGCAGTGTCGACAATGTATTGCATCGTGAAAAACGTATCAAACGTTGTGCATGCGATTGCAATTGCTAAGTCAACATTTTTATTATAAAATATATAATAATAATGACGGTTAAGCCGTTTACCGATATAAATATATTAAACGGCCAGTGAAAGCATAAACTATTTTAAATAAAAATTAAAGAAAAAAACAAAATAAATAAAATAAACCAGCACACGAATCAACATTCTTTTTTTTTTTTTAATTTGTGAAATTAATATTTATTTTTATTTTTTTTTTCAATAGATAACGCTGCTAGCAGTAAAGATTTATTTTTTTAACGTAAAGGAAATAAAGTTTATTTTTCTCACTAAATTAAATAAAATTATTTTTTTTTTATTTTGTAAAACAATAATTAATTAAAGAAAATTTCCTGAATAAAAACATGTGATTATACCTAAAACGTTTTTTTTTTTTTTTTTAATTGCTTATATTATCTTTTATTAATAATTATTGTCATATCATTAATTGTAGTTTCTAATATAATATAAAAAAAATAATATTTCTTTAATTAAATGTGTATATTTAGGCTCGATATCATTTAATAAATTGAATTGATTAAAAATATAAATGAATTTTATTAATTAAATTATTATTTATTTATTTGATTGTATGTTATACAATATATTAGTGACGTTGCATATAAAAATTAAACAGAAAACGTGCAGAGTGTATAAACTCCTATAATCCAATGTATGTAATGTCGAAACTTTGATTAAAAATTTGAATTTTTATGATACATCAAACAAAGAAAATGAATATAAAAATTTTAAAATGATTGAAATGATATTGCCTGTCTAATCGTCACACAATCAACTTCATCAATTTTTAATGTGTTCGTCTTAATATTTATTTCCTCCTCTTGTTGTATCTGAGTTTGTAACAAAAATCGCATAGTTGCTTTCGACTTGAAATTAAATTGAAATAAGAAACAGATTTATAAACAATTAGTTAATAATAAAGGAATAATTCAGTCACCTCAGCGAGTATTTGATTTAATTTCCCAACAGTTTCACGAAGTGTTGCCAATTCATTTATTAACGTGTCATGAGCGATATCCTTACACAATTCAATGCCTGGACGACGAGCACGATTTGCTAACCGCATCTGGCATAACGCTAGATATCCTTCCTTTTCTGCTAATTCTATTTCGATTTTTGTTATATTTCTCGACATATTATTTACCTGTTTTGCCGTTTCATTGTGAATCATTTGTAATCGATTTTTTACGTATCGCGTCTCAGAGATTCGTTTCGAAAAAGCTTCATTTGTTCTGCCGACTTGATTCGAAAGATCTTCGACAACTTGCTTTAACAGAATATCAACATAGGAACGTAATGGTGTAGCTGAATTTAGTTCCATTGCAGCATTTTGAATATTTTTATTAGTTAGCTCTTCCCATTCATCATTTGTGGAATTACTATAAAAAAAAAAAACAAGAAATTTATTTATTGTGTGCCCTAGATTTACGGTTTTGGCATTATTACAATGGATTTAAAGGCTGAGTGCCATGATACACACTCATTCCGATTTGTTTTTCCCTTAAAATTAAATTTGAATTATCGATTCGAATCGATTTCTGTTTATTCGATAGATCACGATTTAAAAGATAAATTGATGCACGAATACGACGAATTTGTTCATTAGTCTGGAAAGAAAAGAAGTAAAACAGTAAACGTAATTAATTAATTAATTAGTAATTTACCTCTTCTAATGTTTTGTTCAGCAATTGCTGACATCCGTTGATTACAGTTAGTTCGCGTTTGAGTTCCTGATCGACCTCATCATTAACCATGTCTACGCCTAAACGATTCTCTCTAAGAATAATACATTTCTGGCAAATTTTCATTGCCTTTTCCTTCAAATTATCAATGGCGTAATAAATGCGTTGTCGATAAGCTTTAAGGGCTTCCTCCTCTTTGCATGCTTTCTTTTTTTGTACTTCTAATTCTCCTTTCAAAAATAGAACACTTTCCAAACGCTCTTTTATACGAAAATCGACCTCTTTTTTAAATTCTACAGTTATCCCCCTAGTTTCTTCGATTAGTCTTTCACTTTCATTTAATATACGATCGCCCAATATTTGCTGATCCTCAGAAATTCTATTTTTCTGTCGATTATCAAAGCTCCAATCGTCAATAGTATATCGCGGAGGCGCAATAGGAACAATAACCAGATTTTCATCAACAAGATTAGTACCTAAAACAGTCTCCTCTTTTAAACTCATTTTAAATTTTTTAATGCTTTATAAACTGAATTTAAATATTTAATTTTTAATAAATATATGAAATCAATATCAGTAGAAAAATTATAATGATTGGTCTGTTAAAAAAAAAAATTGTAAACAAAATTAGTTACTATCGTAACAATGAATTCTTATAGCGATTCTAGTGACATCTACGTATCCATAGAAAATCTACGTTAACTTGCATATTAAAGGCAGCGTTGTAAATTATGCAAATAAATTTAGTATGTGACTAGCTTCACAGAAGTAGATTATTGAAAATTGATCAAACATCAAAAAATGTCTGCCGATAAATGTGTTATTGATGTGTCGTAATCAAAATTTATTTTTAATTATAATAAATATTATTGAAAATAATATTTAAATAATTATAAAACATTGTTTTTAAAAATATATTATTTGGTATGTAGTATAATTTATTTTTTTATTCTTCTACCCGTATTATCAATATAAGTAAAACGTAGCCATGTACAATCTTTAGAAAATCAATAAACAATCCTTGTTTTCACTAAATTTAAATTAAATAATATTAAATTTGAGAATATCTTTTTAAAAAAAGATAAAACTCTAACTATTTGATATTTATAATACATTTTTTATATTGATTTTATATATTTTAAAGGTACAAGAAATAAATTTAAAAAAATGTCAAAGCGTTCCGCTGATGATTCAGGTGGTGCCTCCGGCATTGCCCAGCCACCAATTAAAAAAGTACAATTTGAGCCGCATTTAATTGGTCCTGTATCAACTCTAGAAGAAATGGACATAAATGTTTTAAAATTCCAAAACAAAAAATTAGCTCAAGTAAATTTATTTTTATCTATTTCCATATGAAACATTTTTTCATAAAACTTTATATTCTAGAGAATTGAACAACGTGTAAGATGCGAAGCGGAGCTGCGACAAAGAATAGAACAATTAGAGAAACGACAAACACAAGATGATGCCGTATTAAATGTAGTTAATCGCTACTGGAATCAATTGAATGAAGATATACGTGTATTACTGCAAAGATTTGATGCAGAAACTGCAGATGAATTTGAAAATAAAAGTATAATATCTTAAATTAAATTAAATTTTATATAACAAATTAATAAAAGAAAATCGTTTTGTTTAGATGAAAATGAAGTGACCACATCATTTTTAACACAATTATCAACTTGGGACAAAGAGGAACTGGATGATAAATTAGCTAATCGTGTTCAAGTGTCAAAAAGAGCTGTGGCTAAAATTGTTCAAGTCATTGATCGTCTTATGCAAAGAAATGAGAAAATTGCTGTCGCCCTAAAACGACCAGAAGAAGTTGAACAGCATCCAGCTATTCCAATAAATATAGACGAAACACTACGGCAAGCACATATTGAAATAATGGCGGAGAATAGAAATTTACAAAGTTTAAATACTTCTTTACATGAAAAATATCACACAATCTCGTTAAAAATGGCTGAGTTGCAAGATTTAGTGACTGGAAAAGAAACAGAAGCAGCAGAATTAAGAAATCAAATAGATGACTTACAATATGAACTAGAAAAGGTTCGATGTAGAAATGATAAATTAGAGAATCATTTAGCTGAGGCTATAGAAAAACTTAAAGCATATCATCAAATGCATGGTGATGCAAATAAACAAGGCATGATTATATTTATAAATTATATAGTTGTTGAAATTTTAATTTAATTATTAAATATTATTAATATTTTAGTAGGAAAGGCAATAACAACAACTAATGTTGCGACACAACATTTAGAAGATTTAACAAAAGAACTAGAAGAATATCGTGAATTAGCTAATAATCGTTTGCAAGAGCTTGATAAATTACACCAGACGCATCGTGAAACATTAAAAGAAGTAGAAAAACTCAAAATGGATGTAAGAAAAAAATTATAAAAATTTATTAGTTTGTTATATAAAAACATTGTTTGCTTTACAACATAGATACGTCAATTACCAGAATCTGTCATTGTTGAAACGACTGAATATAAATGTTTACAATCTCAATTTTCCGTACTATATAATGAATCAATGCAAATCAAAACAATGTTGGATGAAGTAAGAAATCAATTGCAATCAAGTAAAAATCAACATTTAAGACAAATCGAAATGATGGAGGTAATATAAAACCAAAAATATATTAAAAGTGGATCGTAAATTAAATATTCGTTTTAAATATTCTAGAGTGAAGAGTTAATAGCACAGAAAAAAGTACGCAGTGAAATGATACAGATGGAAGATGTTTTGGCACAAATAAGAAAAGAATATGAAATGTTACGAATAGAATATGAACAAAATATGGCAGCAAATGAACAAACTGCACCTATTAACAGAGAAATGAGACATTTGATTACATCATTACAAAACCATAATGGTCAATTAAAAGGTGAAGTACATCGATATAAGAGAAAATATAAGGATGCCTCAACAGAAAACACAAAAGTAAAAAATTTAATAAACAAAAATACGATAAAAAATTTAATTGAATTGTTTTCAGTTAAGAAAAGAATTAGAAGAAATGGCTGGAAAGTTAAATGGTTCACAATTAAGAAATTCACAAGACCATGAAATAAAACAAGAAGGAAATAATACAGGGATCAAAGAAGAAATATGTGAATGTACGTCAGCGATAAAAGATGAGCCTGGAAGTGGAATGAAGGGTATTTTAAAATTGATGTTTTTATTTGCAATATTTATAATTTAATTAAAATAAATATAATTAGTTGATTCTGATGAAAATGATGATGAAAACGAAACAAAGGAAGGTATTAAAAAAGAAGGTGGTGCTGCCAATAGTAAAGTAGATAAGGGTGCTTCAGGATCTACTCCAAATGATAAAAAAGATGGCACAAATTCAACAGTTAAAAATGAAAAAGATCCAAAAGAAGCACAGCGTATTAAAGATTTGAAAATTGCTGAGAGCGAAATGGTTCGTGATTTGAAAGCACAATTAAAGTAAGTGGCTATAAGTTTCTATTTAATTTAATTTGATACAGAAATAACTGTTCGTTAATTATAGGAAAGCAATGACAGACCAAAAGGAAATGAAACTTTTATTAGACATGTATAAAGGTGTTTCAAAAGATCAACGTGATAAGGTACAATTAATGGCAACTGAGAAAAAATTACGTGCTGAAATGGAAGATTTGCGAATTCAATTAAAAAAGATTCAAGAAAGTAAGCGGGAGGAGCGAAAGAAACTAGCTGATGAAGATGCATTACGCAAAATAAAACAGTTGGAAGAACAGAAATATGAATTACAGAAGCAAGTGGCAAATCAAAAACCTATAGATGGAACGTGGTCACATTATAGCCGTCCATTTGTCGGATCACATGTAAGCTGATCTGTTTCGTTTAAATATTCTAATAATCATCGTAAATAGATTCTATTGCAGGAAGAGGAAGCACTACTTAATGAGATGGAGGTGACGGGCCAAGCTTTCGAAGACATGCAAGAACAAAACTCAAGATTAATCCAACAGTTGAGAGAGAAAGATGATGCCAATTTTAAATTAATGTCTGACCGAATAAAAGCGAATCAAATGCATAAATTATTAAGAGAAGAAAAGCAAATTCTTGAAGATCAGGTAAATAAATTAATTAAATTTAAATGATTTGATTGTTATGAAACATTTTCTGATAATTCATTTATTAAATTTTTTAGGTTTCAACTAGAGACACACAAATAGAAGCTATGCACATAGTTCTCAGGAAGCTAGAAGAAAAGGAGCGCATATTGCAGAATACTGTCACAACAATTGAAAAAGAGCTTGTCCTAAGACAGCAAGCAATGGAAATGCATAAGCGTAAAGCCATTGAATCAGCTCAATCTGCAGCAGACTTAAAACTTCATTTAGAAAAATATCATTCGCAAATGAAAGAGGCACAGCAAGTTGTCGCTGAGAAAACAAGCTCTCTGGAGGCGGAAGCATATAAAACAAAAAGACTCCAAGAGGAGTTGGCACAATTTAAGAGAAAGGCGGAACGCATGAAGAAGATCGAAATGACTGGTACAACATTCGATGAAGTAATGCTAGAAGAAATTAGAGAATATAAAGAGACGTTGACGTGTCCATCATGCAAAGTCAAAAGAAAAGACGCTGTATTATCAAAATGTTTCCATGTATTTTGCTATGATTGTCTTCGAACGCGGTACGAGACTCGTCAAAGAAAATGCCCCAAATGTAATTGCGCTTTCGGTGCAAACGATTATCATCGTCTTTATTTATCCACCTAAATAATTTAATTAAGTCTCCTTTTTTTAATTTGTGAACTAAAATGTTTATGATGAGAAAAGTAAAAACGTTTCTAAAAAACATTCAATTTATAATAAATATTTAAAAAATTTTTTTTTTTTTGGTTAACACATTATTAATCTAGAATTAATACAATTTATAATTACATATTTTTAATTATTGTAAGAAAAATATAATTTTATTTGAGTATCAAGTGATTTATTTTTTATTTTTATTTTTCATTAACTGGAAAATTTAATTTCCCAAAATAAAGATCTGATATATGTGTAAATGGACCTTTATTTAAATTTATTATGTTAGTATTTATCCATAAAGTTTTCCCAGTTTATCGTAACGTCGTTTAAATATTTCTGTTGTAATTTTTATAATAAATAATCTGGCGGCATTGTAAATAATATTTGACAAAATAAGATTTTTTTTTTTTTAAATAAATTTTATAAAATATAAAAACCGTCAATTATATGGTAAAAAAAAAAAAAAAATTAATAAATAATAAAAATTACTTTTCTCTTTCTAACTGTAGATTTTTTATATTTTGTATACATTTGCAAAGTATTTTGCAGTGCTTTCTCTGTTATTCTGCTTGTTAAATATTGCAATTATGGTATTCTAACCAGTCTGAGTTGAATACGTTTTGAGAACACTTAAAAATTGCATAGTACAGTCACCCTTCTTAGGCAATGAATTACAAAAAAAAAAAAACTAAAAAATTGTTATGCATACAAAACGGATTGAACACTGTCTTTTGAAGCATAAATTTTTTTTTGAATACATTTTCAATTCAATTCAGTTAGTTTTATTCGAGCGTCCGTATAGTACAGTTAAGACAGTGTCAAAGTTTAAAATCTAGTACATCCAGCCCTTAAAAAGTGTTTTTTTTTTCTTCTTCTTTTATTAAAATTTAATTAATTGTAGGGAATTGCATCCCATATAAATATTTGTTTTATTTAGAAGTTTTTTTTGTTTATTTTTTTGTAATAAAGTACAAAAAAAGTTTTATGTTTTTATCATTTTAAACACCACACCAACAAAGCAAGGCCTTAAAGGAAATTATAATAAATATCCTAAATTGTGTATATACACAGCTGCACTAAAAGTTGTTAAAAATAAAGAAAAGGGAAAAAAAAAATAAAATTAAATAACTCTGCCGGTTAATAAAAATTTAATAAAATTGTTTTATATACTAATAAATTAATTAAGAATATTATTGAAATTGTTGGTAGAACAACTGAAAAAAGAAAAAAAAATTAAAATTTAAATAAAAGTGATAAATATTAATAAAAACCAGTGGTTCGTCTTATGAAAAATAGCGGAAAAGGAAAAAAAAAAAAAACAAAACAAAACAAACATCGATACTTAGCACCAATTATAATCGTGGATTAATTATTATATAGAAAAAGAAAAATAAATAAATTATAAAATAGAAAAATAAACTGTTATCGTTATCATCGATTAAAGGTAAATATTATTTTATTGTTCTTTTTTTTTTTCTATTTAAACCAAAAATAAATAGATAAAATATTTTTTTTTTTTTTTTTTTTTTTAAATGGAAATATAATAATAATAATAATAAAAAAAAGCGAAATGTGTCTCGAATAAAGAAATTAAATAATTATTTTAAAATAAAAAAAAAAAAAAAATTAAATTCGACAGATGTTGAGTTTCTAATTCATCATCTTTTCAGGTATAAATTCGTCTTATGTTAAAAATCCCCTTGTTCCATGTTTTCTTATATAAAAATTAACCTTAAAATCTAAACAAGAAACCACTTATTACCCATGTCCCTAGTTTATTTATTATGATATTTGCTTTAAATCTGCCCTTTTATTTCCCTCAAATTCTGCAATGAAAGCTGAATAGGGAAACTAGAAAATTAAGCAAAAATAAAAATTGTACCTTTCTTGTGTAGATTGTTGTTGTTGTTGTTGTTGTTGTTGTTTATCCTTAATAACAAAAAAAAAAAATAAAACAAAAAATTCTTTTGATGGTGACATGTCATGCATCGTTTTTACTGTGTTTCTTTGAGAAGAAAAAAAAAAATGTTAATTTAATTTGCATAACAATTACGTGAACATTTTTTTTTTTTATAATTATTTGTTTGTGTTTTAAGGTCGTTTTCAGTTTTGTTTTTTTTTTTTATTATTAATTATTGATAATTTAATGAAAGAAAATAAAAAAAAACATTTCAGGGCGATGTATGCTTTTTTTTAAATGAATTAAATATTGAATTTTGTATCAATCATATGGTTTTTGGCTTATGTCTCGTTTATAACAAAAATTTCTGTGAAAGAAAAAAAAAATTAAAACCACTCAATGTCCTGTCAACACTATGTGATACGAATGCAATACGAACACTAACACAGATAGCAGAAGACGAGTACAAAAAATAAGCAAAATCAATAAAATTATGAGAAAATAATTGCAGGAATAAAAATAAAATAAAACCAGTAAATTATGACCAATAAATGGTAGTTAGTTATTCCATTGGAATTATATAAAACTTCTATTATTTTAGAGCACTGTTTGTACAACACTAGTAAAATTGTCATGTGGGTGCTGTTATCGGTGGTTAAAAGTTTTGGAACTGGAACATTATATATCAAATATGTGTTATGATATACATTTATATGTGGAGCATTCATATTGTACCGTAGTGTTTTTACCGCACTGAAAAATACTAACACATTCAAGCACCAAGAACCAATCAATACTTATATTCACTCCGTGAGAATAAAATTCAAAGTACAAAACTAACTTTTACACAAATATATATTAAAAAAAAAAAAAAAATACCCCACAATGAACAGAGAAACGATGAAACTCATTTAAAATAAACAGAGAAAAGCGCGCGACGCTTTTGTGCTATATTTTCTCTATACATGTGAAATTAGAATAATTTTTGCGTTTATTCGTTTGTTGCCGCCACCCTTATGTTTTTAACCATCACGGGAATTTAAAATCATTTGACATAAACATTGAACTTCTTGCATGCAAAAAAAAAGAAAAAAAAATTGGAAAATATTTTCGAAAATTTATTCATGATCAAATTTAACGAAAGGAAAATTTCAAAGTAAATATTTTTGGTTTCTTCTTGATAATTGAAGAACAGATATTTGGAAAAGGATCCTAAAAATATCTTTGTTATGAAAATACACATAGCAAGTGAAAATATAAAGAAATATTTTTTTTTTTAATTTATTAAAGAGAAAATAAATGTAATAACCTTCAGGGCAGATGTTTTAAGTAGGAGATTGGTGATGCTGTTACCATTTTTAAAATCCTGATTCTGGTCTTTCTGTTTTTTTTTTAATTTTATTTTGTCTTATTTTTTGTGACGAACATTGATTTTTTTTTTTATTTATTTATTCTGGTGGGCGTTGTATTAATTTGCCTTTATGCTATTTTGCAAATTGAAATGTTTTTGTATTTTTTTTTTTTTTGCAATATATTAATTTATTTCAAACAAATGTCATTAGTTTTTGCTTATATTTTTCAATTCTAAAATTCGAATTTTTATGTTTTAATTATTTATAAATTTATGATTGAAAAATGAAAAGAATTTGCTGAGGAGAAATCACTAAATTGAAATAGAAAAAGAATTTTTTAGGCTTTAATAATATTCTTCTGTAATTTCATTTAGTTGGTTAAATTTTGTTTAATTTATTCAAAATAGCAAACTTCTAATATGCATGGTAAACATTATAGGGGGTCTATAACATAAATACAGAATTATATTATGTAGAACAGAAAAATGATATAAAATGTTGACTGTGGTTATAAGCGCACACCTTCCTAAAACCTCACCATTTATTCTTCTTTTATTTTAATTCAGCAAATGTTGCTGATGATAATATTTTTGTTAATTATGATAATTTTTGCCTTTTTGTTTTTGTATCCGTCCTAACTATTTTTAATTAAATGAAAGGAATAAAATTTTATTTGTTGATTTTAAATTAGGTTTTCGCTTGAATCAAGGTTTTTATAATTTTTTTTTGTATGTTATTAGGAATTTAATTAGGCATTTTTGCTACATATTTATCAAGCTTTAATAATTGAAATTAGTAGTAGTTGTTGTAGCAATTAAGATGTAATGGAGATATAAGGTCCATTTGAATATGAATAATCAAATTTTGTATAATCAAGGTTAATAGATAGATATTTTCGTTACTTTTATGTACTTAAAGGTTAAATGATATATTGAACTTGCAATAAAAGTTTAAATAATTATTTAATATACAAATAACTTGAGGTCAAATAAGAGTTAATATCTGGTAGAAGCTGTAATGCATTAACATGGTTAATTAACCTTTAATGTAAAATATCAATAATAATTTCATAACATTGGTGGAATTTCTAAAACATTTCTAGGAAATGAATTAATATGAAATGAAATATATTAATTATTAAATCTGATAATTTAAGCATAAACAAAACTGTTCTGATTATATAAAAATAGAATAATAAATAAATTTGATTCTCGTTTAAAATATTATATTTGCTTTAATTAAATTTTATTTAATGCTAACTTTTTGTTTTTGCTGCTGTTGTTGTTATTGTTGTTGGTAAATTAAATTTATTAGAATTAAGTCTTGTGAACAAACCCATATGGTTTGACTTGTACAACATAAAAATTAACAAAAATTCATTATACACACGCACAGCTTATTTATTATATTGCAAGATATGATGTCGCTTTTAAAGAAAGAAAAAAATAAAAAAAATTTTTTTGTTGTTTTTCTTCTATTTTACAACAAAGCGATGAAACATAGAACAGAAAAACCAAATAATATTTAAGCATGAAATGCACATCACACATAGTGTTGAAAAGATTCTTTTTTCTGTTTTTTTTTGCCTCTTATTATTAAACAAAGTTAAAAAAAATGTATTCCCTAAGGAGAGATTTTTATTTTATTTTATGTTTTATAGTTTCATGCTTTTATTATTATTGTTATTTGCAAAATATAGTCACCCTATATATCTGTTTAAATAATTTATTACTTTTAGTTTTTAGTTTTCAGTGTTCAATTGCATCGTTTTTTGATAAAAATGTATTTTATACTCGAAAGTTAAATAAAGGAAAAATGTATTTATCGTATTTATCTTTACCTATTTCAAAGTGATTAAGATTAATATTGACAATAATATAGTTACTTTATCTTTTTGAATTAAGAAATCTTTTATACATTTATAACAAAGTCTTTGACAGCTTCAAAAAGAGTAATTAAAAGATATCGTGTGCTAATAAATTTTTTCATAAAATGAACATTTTCTCTGGTTAAAGAAAGTTAATTCCTTTTTTTTTTTTTTTTTTTTCAATTTTCTTTTATTTACTCTTTCTCTATAAACCACATTTATTTTAATTACTATCGTATAAAACCTTGAAAAGAAATGGAAACATAACAATAAGTCGCTTATCGTAAAATTGGCAAACGCCCATGACACATGGCATGTATTTAAAACTGACTTTTATATATTGTTTTGTAATTCAACAGTATGCTCTTTTGTGGCTTTTTTTTTTCTTTCGCTAGTTACTGTAGAATTTACTGCAGATGAGAAAATGAATAATAATTTTTTTTTTTTTTTTGTATAATAACAAATGTCACGTTTTATTAAAATTATTAAAATGTAACAGAAACAACTTTAAAATGATTAAAGATCATTTACCTGATATTAGTTTTACCATTTATTATTTATATATTATGTTGCAATTATTTTTATTGCTATTAATGTTAACAAAAAAGCATTTTCCCATGGAAACTAAAATCAACAATATTGACGTCATTGTTGCCATGAAACAAATATTAAATCTGTGTGTTTTATTTATTCTTTTGTTTATTTCTATTGTTATTATTCGTTGGTTACTTCATTTGGTTTTGGCAAACATGTTATAATTACGATTAGAAACTTCCTACCGTGGTGGTGAATAAAAAGCAAAGCAAAAAGAAAAAAAAAAAAAATAAAATCCATAAACATTTATGTGGTTGGTTTTTTTTTTATCATAATTATTATTTTTAACTAATAAAATGGTTTTTTTTTTATTAGAAAATAAAAAAATAAATGTGCATATGGTAACCATAAAACAATTGAAACGTACTGATAAGTCTATACAAAATTTTGAAGGTTAGTCCAGTAGAATTTATTTCACAAAATATTTAAATAACATTTAGCATCATCTCTCATATTTTTAATTGGTTTTAATAATGTTTCATCGTATTATTTTTGTCAACCGTTGTAATGTTGCTATTTTAAAAATGATTTTCAGTAATTTAATGAATGTGTAAAAAAAAAAAATGTATTTAAATCGACTGCGGAAAAAACGATTTCTCAAACTGATCATAAAAAAATTTAACTATTTTAAGACAGTACAATCACAAAGTGAATGAATAAAATAAAAACAATTTTCATTATCATCAGTGTGAAATTTTATTCGCGTTTGATTATTCCTTTTAAACCATTTTATTGTTAAAGTGTAATTATATGCTGCACGAACGAATTATTTTACAAAAAAAAAAAAAAAAAACAATTTTTTTATTACGAATGATTGGGAAATAAAATTAAAACACCATTAAAAACAGTTGGATCGAAATCATTGCTTTCTTGCATATTTGCATTATTACAAAATTTTTTTTTTTTTTTTCAAGATTCAAATAATTTTGCATGTGTTTTGCTGTTTTTCTTATTTTTATCTTAAAGTCTGGGTGAATTTTTTTATTTTTTTTTGCCTTTTACAGACGGTTGTGGCATAACTCAGCAAATTTTTATTTATAAACTGTGTTAAGTGTTTACCTTTTTTTGTTTGTGTGTGTGTGTGTGTGTGTGTGTGTGTGTGTGTGTGTGTGTGTGTGTGTTGCGTTAATTTAATACAGTTCCAGCCAAAATAAGTAACAAGGTTTATAAAACGCAGAAGAATGTGTAATTAAAGAAAATATATTTCGCAGTCATACAGACTGGAGTATTTAAAAGTATTTTTTTTTCTTTCTATTTGCATTTTTATTAATGCATTATTGTGACACTCGATTAACTAGAAACGGATGATATTTTTCGTTAAGAAAATTAGTTAAAAATAAACTTTTCTAAACATTGTCAATAGTATTAGTGGACAATGAGCAAAGTGTTAGTTTAAGTCTAGTTTAGTTTTGTTTAGTTTAATTTAATTTAATTAAATTGAATGAATGAATGCAGGGAATGCAGTTTCGTGAACATGAAAAAAAAACAAACAAAAAAACGAAGAAGAAAAATAATAATTTTATGATTTCAAAAATAAATATAAAAAAAAAAAAAAAAGATTCCAAAGATTTATTACAAAATTCTTTTTGTTTTAAAACAAATTTTTCCGTTTTTTTTTTTTTTTTATTAGAAAATTGTTATTAGAAAAAAAAATCCTTTCTTTATGTGTACGGAATATTATTGTTAATTTCGAAACATTTCCTGCGTTTACTGTCATAATAAAAAACCATTTAGATCTTTCTAGTTAAGACACATTAAAAGGATTTTATTTTTTTTTTGTTTTATTTCCATTTCCTCCTTCTCTAAGTTTTTGTTTTAAATTATTTTTTTTACTTTACTTGCAGATTTTTTTTTTTTTTTAAATTTACTAACTGAGAAAGTTATGCGCAATTTATATATAGTTCTTTCCGAAGACTGTGTGAAACCTTTTCAGAAAGCTCACTTTTAAATAGTTATAAACAAATTGAGAAATTAATATTAATGTTGTAATAAAAAAAAATTTAGCAAAATGAGTCATGTACCTGTTTGTTTTATTAAAAAATATTGTATCCATTGTAATTAATATTATCCACGGTCAGTTAAAGTTATGTATTGTTGTGATGTGATTATATTATTATTATTATTATTATTATTCTGAAAAGTATTGTTGGTTTGGTGAAAAATTGAAGATTGAAGACAAAATAAAATTTTTATTGAATAATCTTGGTAAAGGTGAAGAAGAAGGAGAAATGAAAGTTACGCTGTTTGCTTAATAAAATAAATAAATAAATAACAGACGCGAGTTCAATAAAATATAATTTAATTTTTTTCTTTTTTTTGTTTATTGTTTTTTAATGTTAATATTAATGTTTTTTTTTTTGTTTAACAGAAATGATAAAGAAATAAATTACATTAAAAATTACTTGAGCTGCGGTGAACAGAATAAATTTGATTAAAAAAATCTTGAAGGCGATCGTATTGATCGTATGAAAAGTTGATTGATTTTCGATGAGGTGTTAATTTTCTATTTAATTAACTTATTACCTACGCATCAGATTCTTATTTATTTATTATTTGTTTACTTTCGCATTATCTGTAAATTATTTATTAATTCGTTTGGCTACTTATACCACTAAATTGATTTACTTAGTTTTTATTACAATTAAGCAGCACTAGTTAACAAAGCAATAGGAAATTATAATCAATTTTTAATTATTTGATAACATTATTGTAGAAATTTTTTTTTTTAATTATTAATTATTTTTATTTTTATATAATCTCACGTTTTTATTTTATTTATTTTTATTCACCTAACAAACACGTGTATTACTATGTGTAACACGATAAACAAAAAAAAAAAAAAACTTCCTAATGTAATGATTTGGTTGAGTGATTTTATTACCTTTATATTAGCATGATATATTCTTCTTTTCTTTCTATATACAACTTAATTAATTTATGCTTCATTAAATAATTTTCTTCTTTCATTATACTAATTTTTCAACAATGAAAATTTATTTATTATGTATTTGTTACACGTGTCATATTTTATCTTATTTTATATATATATTCTTTCTTTACCCATGCAATTTTTTTATAATCACTTAAGTAAAAATAAATTATGAGAATGCTGAATAATTAATTTAAACAAAACAAAATACCGTCTCACCATCTCACAAAATATCTGAAATAAATGTTGAAAATTTTATAATTTTGTTCCTCTTTATATTATCATATATGTAAGAAGATAAAGCAAGAAAAGATTAAATTTATTTTTAAATAAAATTCTTTGTTTTTTGTTTCTGAACTTGTTCTACAAGAATATTTTATAATTATCAAATATTTTTTTTTGGTTTAATCCTATCTGGCAAGCTACAAGCTTCTGGCACATTTAAAAGTTCTATATTTAAGCATATTAGAAGTTTTTTTTTTTTTTTTTTTAATTCTTTCTGTGTCTTAATTTTCATTGTTTAGAAGTGTTTCGTTACATGTCAAGAAATGAAGAAAATTTTTTTTTTTTTATTTTATTTTATTTTATCTGTAAGCATAAAACAAGATAAAATAAATTAATAAAATTAAGTAGTTTACTGACAAGAAATGGTTTTATTTTCCAAAACATAATGTTTTTATAATAAATCATAATGAAAAAAATTTAAATACAATGCCGGATGCCCTTTTTTTTTTTTTTCTTTATGTTTTTCGCTCTTTATTGTAAAGATTCTCTTCCATTAGATTCCCATTTCGATGATTTTTTAAACGGTTAATTATGGCATAAATTGACTTTTAGTTTTTATTAAATTCTTTTTTTTTTTTTTTTTTTTTTGTAGCCTTTTGTTGTTGAAATTTGCTTTATTTGTTATTTACGTTGAACAACTTTTTTTTTTTTTTTTACAAGCAAAAAGATGAAATGTTTTTTTTTGTTCCCATAGGAGTATATTCTGTACCAAAGTTGTTCAACTTTTTAAAATGTGAATCACGATTTGTAACCATTTGTTTAACGTAGTAAAACTCTGACATATAAATTTATTTTAAAATCAGTATGAAAACACACTGACTACAGGAATATAAAACGTGATGCTCATAATTTTCTACATCTCTTTGCATTTATGTTGAATTTGTTGAATAGTTGCATAGTGACGAAAATAGTCTTAAGTGCCAAAAAAAAAAAAAAAAAAAACTATAATAAACAATCATATAAATTCAATATATTTATTTATATTACAACAAATTATAAAAATTATTTTATTTTTATATTTAATTTAAATTTTTTTTAAGTAGAGCATTTCTCAAAAATTTACAAGAGTTACAATAAAACAAAACAAATTAAAATATTTTGTTGCGGTCAATAAAAAAAAAAAAAAAATAAAATAAAATAAAACTAGGTTAAATCTGCACAACGAGAACTAAAAGAATTAACAAAAAATAAAAAAAAAACACAAACAACAAGCAGCTGTTTATACGTTTTTATCGCTCATGTAATTGTTAATTTTTGCTGTTTTGTGCTTTATTATGATGTAAAGTGCACGGTCGC
Organism: Ptychoptera albimana; assembly: GCA_961205885.1. NCBI lineage: Eukaryota > Metazoa > Arthropoda > Insecta > Diptera > Ptychopteridae > Ptychoptera > Ptychoptera albimana. Next base: position 6,174,434 of record OY540804.1, read on the forward strand.
ATTTTTATTTTCTAATTTTAATTCAGGAAATTAACATAGTTTATTATTATTATTATTATTTTCTTTCTTATTTAAATTTTATATCAATGTAAATTGTTTTTATTATGTTGATTAATTTCTCTTATTCAACGTACATAAATAGTTTTACGTATTTAACAGTTAGCTACATCTATTATAATGAGTCATATGAAATAAAATGTGTGGGGTGTTATTAATTAAGGAAGATACTAAGAACTTTATAGCCTACATGACGCCCAATGTGAAAATTAGAGGCAAAATGATAAAAATTAAAAACATTTTTTTTTTTTTAATTAAATTAATAGAAGAGGCAAAAGCATTATTTTATTAAGATCACACACAAAGATTATGTTTTGTGCTTGCCTTTTTACTGGCATTTTGCTTATAGCCTAATATGTACACAAAAAAAAATTATTCACCGGCTTATTAGCATTATTCATACTTGTAAATTCAAATTTTATTAGAGGTGTAAACCCCAGCAACAATTTAATGCAAAGTCATTTATATTGACGGTTTATTGCAATTAATAATTTATCTAATTTATCTGATATATGTGATTATTTTGTGATTGTATAAAAATTTTATAACAACAAAATGAGAGAAAATGTTTTGGTTTTTCTATGCATAACATTCCTTGTTCTTGAATGCAGCAATACACCGTACACTTTAATTAAATATTGTTTGTGTTTTCTTTCATTTAAAATTACTATTTATGTATTCAATTTTAAAAATAATAATTTTTTTTTTTCATAAAACATTAATAATAATATTAAAAAAAAAAAAAAAAAAAACGGAGAAGAAGAAGAAGAAGAAAAATAAAAAGAAGTTTGTTTGAGAAATCAATGACCGCGAGTTTGACTCGAACAAGATATAACTAACAACACTAACAATTGTTTATTGCAATAATAGTTAAAGTTTAAAATAATATGTATGAGGTGGTAAATATTAGAAATGAAAAATAATAAATAGAGAAAGGAAAAATATAGAAACACTTGTACAACTTATTAAACATAACGATATGTACATTAGAATCGATGAAGGCGTTCTTGTCACTTTTGTGTTACATTTATAGATTTATTGCTTCAACCTTTTTTCTATAAATTTGTTATTCATTTTATTAAACTCATTTAAACACAATTGTTACTATTAATAATATATATTTTATATATTTTAATCATTTATTTTATCTAAAAATATGTTGTAAATTGCAGTGAATTGCTTGTTGCTGTTGTTGTTATTGTTCGAAATAAAAATGAAAGAATTTCATTCAACCTATCAATTAATTTTATCTTGGGAAAGAGAACAAATTTAATTAAATCTCCTAGATAACAGAATAAAAAATTGTTTTTTTTTTCATATTTATATATTTATGTACTGATATCACCCTAATTCAATTGATTAAAAATGACACGTGCTAAGCTTATTGTGCTTTTTCTCAATTAAATCACACAATAAAATTGTTTAGTAAATAATTACAAATTTCGGTAGTGAATATCAATAAATTTTGTTTTTCAATTAATAATTGACAAAATTATCTGAATATAATTTGTGCACAGTATTAAAGAGAAAAAAGAATTAAAAAATTATTAGTGGAACATCTGGTTGTATTATTGTTGTTACTCTGGGGATATATAGTTGGATAAATATATTAAATTATATTTTACTGTAGGAGCAATGAACATAACTTTCAATGTCAATAAAAAGGATCCTTATTATTATTATTATTTGTTGGCCTATCCTCAATACTCAATGCTTAACCTTTTGTAATCAAAGAATTGTTCGTTACTCGTATTATTTTTATCATGACGGTACAAATATTTATTAGATTTAGAATAGTTGCTACGAGGGTTGCTAAAATATAAATTTTTATATTTTTATTTTTTATTTCCTATTGTACATCATAAAGTTAAATTAAAGCAACTGAATCTAGTGTTTTTTTTTTTTTTTTGCAACATTTTTTTTTTGCTACAAACTTAATCTCGTATTCTAGAAAGTTTTCATATTTTCTTTTATAAAGTTAGACTCCTCTACCATTATATATGTATATAATCTTTTATAAAAAAAAAAATTATTTTTATTTTAATTTACTTTTAAATTACAACTTTTTAATTTTTTTTACCAACAATTTTTGAGATTACAAGAGCAAAAACATAAAGTATTATAAATAATAATAATAATATTATAAAATGTTTTCACTTTCTGAATTTTAAATATTTTATATTTTAAAGCAACGAATTTTTATTATTTTTTTTTTTTTGATTTATTTAATGATTGAATACAGGCAGAGTAAGCTGTACTGGAATTTGACTTGCATATGTGAATAATTTTTATCGTTTTTTTTTTTTTTGTGTGTGTTGATTATTTAACTTTTTAATAAATGCGTTGGTATAATTTTTTTAAAATAAAAGCAAAAAAAAAAATTAATTAGTTTATTTTAAGGTTTTGTTTGAAGTATTAAAACTAGAAGAAAACAAAACAAAAAAAAAATGTATGATAATATGCTATAATATAATTTTTCATAATTATATTTTCTTGATAATAAAAATCATAATTATTGGAAGAAGCAAAAAAAAAAAATAAAAAATAATAATAATAATAAATATTCTAATAGGAATAAAGAATCCAATTATTTTTAATTAAATAAAATAAACAGAAACTAAGTTTTAAGTTAATTATAAAAAAATGTAATTAAATTTTATTTTAAAAGCAAAAAAAAAATAAAAATAAAAATAAAATAAATGTAATGCAACACATAACATCAGACTGCTATAAGTTTACTTGAAGATTTCAAAGGTAATGAATTGAGGAAATGAGAAAATAAAAAATTAGTCACATAACAATAATTAAAATAAAAAAAAAAAAAAAAAAAATCGTCAACTTGGTCACATTTATAATAATAAAACATTTCCTTTAAGTTTATGCATTTTGAAATGCATGTTTCTTGTTTTTTTTTTTTTTTATATTTAAAAGCAAGAATTAATTAAAAAATAAAGAACGTATATATATATATATATTGTAGATAATTATTTTAAATTACAAAGCAACGAAAGAAAAAAAAACGTTTAGCGGTGATAAAAATAAGGAAAGCAAAATATAAAAATCATTAAAAAAAAAAAAAAAACTAATGATTTTACTGAACACAAACGTTTGTAGTTTGAAAGCACTTGCTGTCGTGGCCTTAATATATGCATCGGTTAGAGATTGGTTCGATGCGGATAAAAACAAACATGATAAAGTGAGAACCGGAATGCCTTGAAAGGTCATCAATAGATATATTATAGACGGATGGTCGTCATTTATTAAAATTATTAGTTTCATTTAATTTGCTGGTTAAATAATAAAAACAAAAAAAAAAAAAATAATAACGAAACATGTTTGCTGGTTTATAATTGAATAAATGTCTTACATCTTGCTTATATAATTACAATAAATCATTAAAACATAAGTAAGTGCAATTTGTTGGCTTTATTTTAATGGGGTCCACATCTGTCACTCATCGGTTGTCTTTAAAAGTTTTTAAGGTTTGTGTTTTTCACAACATTTATTATTTTTTAAAAACATAATTCCCTATTAAATAAAGTCTTTATAATTATTTAATATTTTAACATGCAACTGGTTATACTTTTTAGGCGATATAATACTGAAAACTTAATTAAAATTGACATAATTTTATTATATAATTAAAATGATCTGTATAAGATGAGTTAATATAAAAAAAATTTGAAGTTTTTATATTTTTAAACGAATTGTCTTGTTATTCATTTTAATTCTAATTAATCTAATCAATTAGTTAAAAGCAATATTCAATCATAATTATTATTGTATATAATAAAGGAAACTAAACAATTTGTATTGAATTTGACTGATATTTCCCAATTTAGATTAAATATACAAAACAATGCATTAATCAAAAATAATATTTTAGTAATTGTTGTTTGTTTATGAGGGAAAATAATGAAAACGAAAAAGGCAAAAATCAAATTAAAAATGACGCTTTAAGGAAGTAATAAAATATTTTTTTTTTTTAAATAAAATAACAATTCAACAAAATATGAAATGATTTAAAGCAAAAAAAAAAAAAAAAAGAAAAAGTAATAATAACAATAATAATGTACATTTGTAGTTAAAATATTCGTTAAACAATTAAATTAATCTTTGTATTATTATTAAATTTTAAATAAACATAATAATAACAACAAAAATCAACAAAATAAATAAAAAACATATGTGTATATGTAAATGAATTAACGAAATAAAAGGCACAATATGTGTTTGCGCTTAAATAAAGTCATATATTTATTTAATTTTTATTTATAGTTAATTTTTTGTTTTGTTTTGTTTCAAAATTATTTCTTATTATTAAGAAAAATTAAGAATGATTACGCATACATCAGATGTACTTAATGTTTGCTACATGAACAACAATAATAATAATAATAATACGAATAATGCGCCTTACACCGGATGAGAATGTTTTTTCTGTCGCATTTTATATATTTTTTTTTTCGTTTTACAAATTATTTAATAATTTTGATTATGTTTTTTTTTTTTTTGTTTATTTATTTAATAATATGTGGGTGGGTTTTGAATGATTATACTGTACAATGTATAACAAAAAAAAAAAAAAAATTGTGTCAATATTCAAAAAAAATATATAAACGATTATACCGCGATCGTATTTCTATAATAAAAATAAAAATATAATTAATTGTACTAAATAAATTTATAGTAAAATGTGCAAATTTTTATTAACATTGAAATGTTATATTTCTTTAAAATATAGACGGACAGTTGACCCCACTGTTTTTTTCTTTCTTTTTCTGTTTGTTTATCTATGTCTAATATTAAATTATAGTTGCGTGTTAGAGAAGTAATTTAATTTTTGTTGTTGTCTAGAAAGGAAAATAAGCAACAATTTCAGATGAACACATGTCAATTAATAATTTTTTTTTTTTTGTGTGTTGTGTTATAATTTTCAGTTAGACAGTTTAATAGTTTTTTTTTTTACTTAATTTATTTAATCCTTATATGGTAATGACATTCATTGAATAAAACTAAGCATAACAAATGCCCTTCTACCAGTGTATTCAAAGCACCAACCAAAAACTAGAACACATTTTATTGTTTGTTATAATTTCTTTAAAGTTAAGGATGTTGAATAGTGAGGTTTTGAAGTTTATTCTGTTGAGGTCGCATAATCACATGCTTGCAATGTAATAAATGAAATAAACAATTTGTTTAAATAATTCAAAGTCGTCGTACGCCATATAAAATTATGATAAACAGTAATGTTAAATAAGATAAAATTTGTATATTGATGTAAGAATATGAATATTAAAATAAACATGTTAACATTGTTTACATTAAAACTGTACACAGTTGAAAGAATTATGTCACATTTTATGTTACTTCTGTTTACTTATCAACGGGTTCATAGCTAATAGAAAATGACGATATGTTATGAAAAGGGTTATAGACGTTTTTTCATTGTGTCATATTGTTAACTTTAGTTTTGTCTTCTCCCCCATGGACTCTCTAATAATCATAATAATAAAACATAAATTACCTTAACGTATGTGTTAAAATGAATTAAATTTAATTAATCAATTATATTACTTATTATTATATTAATACAAATAAAAATTATAACCGTTAATTATTGGCAGTAATCTCAGTGAATAATTTAAAAAATTGTTTTAATTTTAGTTGGAAAAGTATTAAAAAAAAAACTGTTACAGACATGAATTGATAAATTAGCAATAATAATAAATGATTAAGAATTGTTATCTTATCATTCAGTTCCGCACAAGCGTATTTAATTGATTTTGTTTATTACATTTATAATAAATGAATTAAATAATAAATTTTTAAAAATTATTTATTAATATATTTTTTGTTATAAAAATCATAACAGCCCAGTACGCGTCTGTATTAATATGTTACGTTACATACCTTTATGAATTTAATTTCTCGTTACAGATTTGATTTTTATATTTATTATTCATAAATTATAACAATTTTTTTTTTTTTTTTTTATGCTTCTTAAGCAGCAAAATCAAAAACAAAACGGTGATTTTATTTATTTATTTTTTTTTTTTCGTGTAATTTAATTTCTTATTCATATATGATGCACAGCCACAATCATCTAAGCAGTGGTAATTGACTTAAGGATGTTGTTATCGGCTTGTAATATATAATGCTTTGTGCATTTATCAAGGAATTAAAAATTTATGTAATTTTACCAATGAATTTCGTAACAACATAAAATGCTATGAAACCATAAATATGCCCGCATTTATATGTAAAATACTAAACATATATAATTACTTTATTTTCAAAATTTCTTTTCTCTTCAATAATTAAAATTGCATTTTAATTTTTTTTTTTTTGTTTGTTTGGCTTATTTACGTAATTTGAGAAGGCTGCTATTAAAATCTTCTGCAACATTTACCAGTACCGTTTATAGTTACATGTAATTGAATTTTGAATTTTCATTGTAATAAATGTCATCGTCAAAACATTTTTTACTGTTGCTGTTAAAAATAGTTTTACTGCAATTCATTAAAACGTAAAATAGAAAATCATAATTATAATTCTCAGCATATAATGTAAGTCATAGTAAACAATCTAAAATAAAATTGTGTAATTTCTGTTATAATGCAATTTAGGTGACAAAGAAATGAAGCAGTTGCTGGTGGTGTTGCTTAAAATGAAATTCATAAATAACAATAATAATAAAAATAAATTTATTTTTGTTTTGATTATATATTTGTTTGACTATGCTCGATGTGAAATTTAATTTTTTTTCAACATTTTTATTCTATAATTCATTAAATGTCATCATTAATAATTTTTTTTTTTGTAAAATTTTTTAATTTTTGTTACGTACACGTTATTTATTTAGTAATTTCAGAAATTAAATTTTGTCTCATGATTATTAATGCGCTATTAATGCAAAACAAAACAAAACAAAAAAAAAAAGAAACACACGAGAATGTAATTAAAGAAAAAAAAAATCTGTCTTCCATGAAGGACGATTGAATTAACTTACTTTTAAAAAAAAGCAGTGTGAAGACAATGTCAAAAAAATAACTACAAACTAAAAAGATATGTAAAAAAACGTAAATTATCATTAAATTAAAATATATTGTTTTGGTAAGAATAATTAAATAATTCAAGTTTAATAACTTATAAAGACGATGTGTTCTGTCATGTTGAATATTTATGTTTTTTTTTTTTTTTTCTTTATAATTATTAAATATTTAAATAATTATTATGACCCCAAATTATTTTTAATTTTTTTTTTAAATCATTTACATAGAAAACAATCAAATTATTTTTATCACTTTTTTTGACAAGTTTTCTATTGTTTTTGTTATTGTTGTCTTAAACAACTCACCAACGATCTTTTGTTGTATAATGCTCTTAAAAATACATTAAAAAAAACTTTAGCTAACCTTGAAAATGTCATTTGATTTAACAATTAAAACTCCTTAGAAGATTATATTCTAGATATATAATACTGTCTTCATAGATTACAAAGAAAAATAAAATCTTTAAAGCTGCTTAATTGCAAGTTTTCGTTGTTACATTTTTAAATTGTTTTTTGTTGCAAAAAAAAATAATTTCATTATGTTAAGTAAACAACTTTAATTTAACTGAAATCTTAAATATGGGAATTAATTGTTTTGAAACATTGGAATTAATTAAATTTCTGACCACAACAGAAACATTTATTTCATTTTTTCTTATTAATTTATCAAATTTGCTTGAGCAAAAATATTTATTTATATTAAAGAAATGGAAATAATTATTCTGCTTTCCCACACTGTACAAAAAATTCATAATAACATCGAATTATTTAAAAGAATTTATGCGTTACGACTTGTGTGTGTCTAATGCTAATGCTTGTTTGTCGCATGAGTACAATTCCCATAAGATGCTTTTAAATTTATTATAGCTGCGATATCCAAAACCGAATTTTTTTTATTATTGCCAAAAATTGCAATAAGAAATTAATTTAATTTTTATTAAACATGCAATCGTATTGTGTCTTAATAATAAAAAAAAAAACTAAAAAAATTCAACAATTTCCTGATTAAAGTTTTTCTTTTTTTTTTTGTGCTTTCGTTATTCCTGTGTGGATATATAAAATGCTGCGGGCGTTATTTCTTGATTTTTTGTATGCTAAATTAATATTTTATTTTTGCTTCTGTTTGAATGCTTTTATTAGTGAATAAATAAAAATTTATTTTTACACCCTTAGTATTTTGTAAATTCAAAGGAATTAATTATGTTTTTTCTGCCACACCCTTTAAACAAAATAATTCGCACTGCTAAAGAGGATTTTTTTTTCTCACGTTCTTGTTAATTTACCCTTATGCGCTTAAAGGGTTTCATTCGAAAATACCAATCAGAGATATTTCAGATTACACCTACAATTTGTTTAAAAATACATTTTTAAATTTGCATTTTCAATTAATTTTTTTTCCATTTTTATCAAATAGAGTTATGATTGGGTTAAAGTCGATGAAGATTTTTTATATTTTATTACACAGAGAATCCTTGAGATTTTTTCGTTTACACTATTTTTCCATTAAAATTCAATTTAGTTTCAATTTTCTATAAATTCTTTTTTTTTTCTAAAATAATAAAATAATATTTATTACAAATAAAATTAAAGATGAAACTAATAAAAAATTGGTTATGGATTACTAAATATTATTAAATTTATAGTTTTATTATTGCAATGAAATATGATTTAGATATTCAAGGTTGCTGCTGCTGCTTGTTTTTACATAATATGTATTGAATGTGGTTAAAAATATCAAATGTCATTTAGTTTTTATTAAAAAATTATAAATAAATATATCCATCCATATTTATCAGATAGATAAATATCACTGAAATCAAAATATGTTTAGACATAAAAACAATTTTATCAGGTATCGCGTGCCTATTATTTTATTGTTATCTTATTTGATATATTATTCCTCTTCCTTTAAGAAATAAACTTGGCAATTAAGTGTCAGTTGGTTTATGTCTTTAAAATTGATTTATTGTTATCATTCATTATTGATTTATTTCACCTAAAAAAACTATATAAATATTTCACTGATTTTTCGTGTTCTGTTTATTTTTCTTTATCGGGGTTTTTTTTCTTCTTAATGAAATTACATCGAATTTCGTTATAGTAATTAAAAGAAAAATAAAAAAAAAACAATAAAACCATTTCCTGTACTAGAAACACTTAAAATGAATTTTTTCCTTTTATTAAATTTTTAATTAAAATTAATTATTTATTGAGATTATTTAATTTTATTCTTTCTTTTTTTTTTCTTTTTCACTTTTCCAAGTTAAATGTCACGTTTTTGTAGCACGAAAACAAAAACCGTTTATCCCAAACCGTACATTATAAAAATGTGTGAAAAATGGAAATTTATTCAATTGTTTTATTTACTTAAGCCAGTAATTTGATAAATATCTACTTTAAGAATATTAATGTAATGTTGCGATTGGACAAGCCGGAAGATAATTCTTGTCTGAATTGTATTTGAAAACAATTAATAAAATACAAAAAGAAATCACCGAAATTTTCTCCATTGTTTGTTTTATATCACGTGTATTCTTTATTTTGGGTAATAATTTGTTTGTTTATTTGTTTTTTATTTACATTTAAATACAATGTAAGTACTGTTGTTAAATGAAAGAGTAAATAACATCCTGGCGACGACACATTCTTTCTTAACAAAGAACAAACGAAAAAGAAATTAAACATTAAAAAAAAAAAAAAAAAGTGAAAAGATTATGAAAAATGAATTTCGTTATAATAAAATCCGTTGAACTTAGAGCACGTAATAAAAACTTTTTTTTTCTCTTTTTATTTTGTTTATTTCTTTAAATTATACGAAGTTTTAAATTTTCCCTAAATCTCTGCTTTATTTTTTCCTTCTTCTACGTCTTATTTCATTTTTCGTTGGCATTTTATTATCAAAACATGGAATATCGTTCTGATAAACAAAATGAAAAAAGAAAAAAACTTCGTTATTAATGACAATAATAATAATAATACAAAAGAGGATTGAAGATAGAATTTTGAAATATTAAAGCAATTATCGCAATTGGTATAAAAAAATATGATGAGCTCTCTAAAGAAAGTATACAAAAAAAAAAAAAGAGAAAAACTGTCATAAAATAGACAAAATAGACAAAAAAAAAAATTTATTATTATTTTCATCGAGAGGGAAATGAAGAAATAAAATAAACTATTATGCAGAATAAATGTCTAGAAAATTTCATTTTATTACAAAGCAAACAAAGATGCTGTCTACCATCTAGACTAGTTATAAAATAATAATAAATATCTATCAAGATTTATATATTTATTATTATTATTATTTTTTTTTTTTTCGTAAGTAAAATGAAGAAAAATATTACAAAAAAAAATCTTACATAATGAATTTAGACTAAGTGGAATATGAGAAATTATTTTTATAATAATTTAATCATGAGAATAATTGCTAAAGCGTAGGTGGGTGATGTTTGCATTATATTACAAAAAATGTAACTTTTGTTGTTGCGTTGTTATTAAAAAAAAAAAAAAACTGCTTATTCTTATAAAAACTCAATTATTTTTTATCAACTTTGTATTAAATTTTATTTTAAATTGTTTATCAGAAATAAATTTGTATTAAGTTACAGGTTAAAGTGGTTGTTGTATACAAAGGCAAAAAAAATAATTTTTTGTGAATTACTTTTTTACTCCCAAATGTTTAATTAATTTAATTTTGTTTGAAAAAACTATAAAGATTTGTATTTTGTATATGTTTTATTGCTTTTTTTTCCCCCCTTATCCGTATTTAAATAATAAAACTAAATCATTATTGCAGTAATAAAATGTTAAAAGCGTATACGGGTCACGTGGGATTATGATAACATGTCCAAAGTTGTAAGCTAATAATTGAATAATTTATGTGTTTATAAATTAAATAGGAACCTTCGGACACATTATGATTATGTATGTGAACGATTTTCAGTGCAAGTAGTTACCAATTAAATGTTATTATTATTATTATTTTGTTTATATTTATCCGTAAATAAATTTGTTAAATTTGATTAATTGAGGAAAATTATAGAAATAATCGATTAAAAAACATTTCTATTATTAAATTTGATAAGGAAATTGATTTAAAAATATATTTTTGATATTTCTATATTCGTTAAGCATAATTTCCTATTAATCTAGTCTCTAGTGTTATTTGTTTTTTTTATTTATTTTTATTAATCCAATTCTTATCTCGTGCAAGCAATAAAATTTTATTTTATTTCTCCTCTTATAATTGCCTAATAATAAAATAAATCTTTCACAATAATATTCAAAAACTTTTCTAATAGCAAAAGTATATCTTTCTGTGTTAGATAAAAAAAAAAAAAATGTTTTAATGTTTTTTTTTTTTTTTTGTAGTTTAAAAATAAAATGAGTACAAATCAATTTTAACGAGAACATAAATAAATAAATAAATAAATAAATAAAACAAAATCGATTAAAATGTAAAAAAAAAAGAAAAAGATTTAATGCTTTGTTAAGATGATGAAGAAGATGAAGATGGTGAAGAAGTAGCTAGAAATTAAAGTGAGAAAACAAATCATAAAACACTTGTTATATTATTACCACAAAAAAATAGCCAGCAACATATAATTTTCGTGTTTATTTATTAATCACAAAAAAAAAAAAAAGAAGCTTTAATTGAATACTAATGCCAAGTAAATAAAAAAATAATTTAATTGTAATAACAAGAGATACTCGCACTTTCTTTAAACAAAAACAACGAAAATAAGTAATAATAAATCATAATAGAAAAAAATAAAAAATTTGTAATTAAAAGAAAAAGAAAGAAAATAAATTTGAATTACTAAAAAAAAAAAAGTTTCTAACATTAATTTACAGAGAAATAATAAATAGAAGAAAAACTATTAACCGCCAACAGCCAACCAACAACAAATGAAATTATTAGTGCGCACAGCAAATGTTTAAAAATATTTGTTTATGCATCACTAAACATTAAAATAAAATTTGTGTTTTTGTTAAATGAAATTGTTTTTTTTTTTTTTTTGCATTATTATTTTATGTAAGTGAAATTGATTTAACAACAATAAAGTAATAAAAAAAAAAAAAAAAATTGCAAATCAATACATAATTTAAAGTAAAAATTCTCTTGTTTGCGTTGTGATTTTCACATAATTACAAGTCGCGTCAATTGAATTGAGTTTATTGTTTTGCTGTTTTTTTTTTTTTTTTTTGTTAATTATCCGATTGAATGATTTTGTAAAATTCAATAATATCCGTTTTTTTTTTTTTTTTTTTTGATGTTCTTAAATATTATATTGTGTGGATTTATACGATAAAATTGATGATTTAGTCTATTCATAATTAGTTATTCGACAAGTTAGCAACACTGACTTTTCTAGTAGTCTTATATCAAATCCTTGATGGTAAAATGTGTTTGAAAGGATAATCACGGTATAATTTAATACTTTAATATATGTACAAACATATTTAATTGTGAATTTAATGGTTCTAGAATCAAATTAATCTTGGAATGGTCACATTTACATTAATTTTATTAATATTATTACGTGTAATGGGATTTATTACTTGTTAAAATGAGCAACATTCTAGTTCTTAATAATTTGACCGTGATAATTTTATTTATTTTTCTTAAAGTACTTAAAGATTATAGAATAAAGAAGAATTTACATTTCATAAAAAAATTTATTATTTTTTTTTTTTTCAAAAATTTCGTCGTAGTTTTGGTATTATAAAATTAACTCGTTAAGAACATTTTATTTAATTTTTTGATCCTTGTAAAAGCCTTTGAGTATTATAAGAACAAAAATATTTTTCTTATTGATAAATTTTATCTTATGTTATCTAATTGCTAAATAAAATAAAAACGTATTTATGTGTGAAACATAATGAATAAATATTAATAAAAATGTTTTTTTTTTCCTTTTTTTACAGTATAATGCATTGATTTGATAACAAAAGTTAGTTCCTAAAACAAAATGTCATCTTTGGATGTCATAAATATAAGTGTGGAACCAACATCTTGTGATGTTGTAGATTCAGGGCAAATATATGATAATATTACCACAACTGAACGAATGATTGTAGACTCTTGTGATTTAGTTGAAGGCTTCGAAAAACCATCATCGGAGCCTCCAATTAAAATATGTGAGGATAATAAAATTGATGCTTGTGAAAAAATTTTAGACTGTAAAATGACTACGTTAGAATTTAGTGAAACTTGTAATGGATTACTAAAAGCAGGAAGTGGTGATGGTAGCGATAGTGGTGTTGAAATTGGTAGTGTATCCGCATTGGGAGGTTTACAACGTGCCCTAAGTAATAATAGTGGAGGTTATGCAAGCAGTTGTGGAGGTCTTGAAGAGGCTATCGTTGGAACAGTGTCTTGTGATTCTAGTATGATAAGTTACTGTTCGGATGTCTGTGATAATAAAACGGTGGCAACAATATTACGTCGTAATTCGGCTACTGGAGAATGTGGGACTAGTGAAGGTGGTAGTGAAAGCTCATCTGTCACAGGAGGTCCAATTAGCGCTTTACGGAAAACAAACACGAGTTCTGCAAAGAAAAAAGTAGCAATGACTGAACCTATAAATTTGCGAACACCGCCGTCTAAAAGATTAGTAACATTGACTACTCCACCAACATCACGCTCAAGGTCGAGAACTGCGTCCGCTGGTCGAGCAATTAGTACACCTCCTAAACCGGCAACAATATCAGGTGGTCCAAGTTTAGCTACACGTGAACGAGCACGTTCTCGAGAAAGTGTAGCTGCAGCTCCTAAAAACTTGCCACCTTCACCTTCACATAAATCGACCCAAAGTAAACGCCAAGTAAAACCCGATTCACTCCCTAGTGGATTCAAAGATCCTGCTTCGCCTGCGATACAACGTATTACTGGGAACTCAAGAACACCATCTGTTACAAGAGGCCGAACACCAGGAGCAACACCAACAGATGATGGTAGATGGCCTTCGATTGGTGGTAAAAGTGGTGTCATAACTCCTCGTAATATGCGTGCAGGATCTGCTACTCCTGAAACATTAATAATTAAAACCAGGGTTGGACCTCTAACTCTAGATAATAAAATGACAACAATTGATAAATTCGCCACACTTCCTCGACGCCGTAAAGAAAAATCTGCTGACGATTTAAATAATTGTAGCACGAGAAGTAATTCAAGTACACGAGAACCGCATTTAGCTCGAATGACAGCGTCAACGATGTCAATGTCCATTCGAAAACAATCGTCAAAAGAATCGACACCTTCAAAAACTTTGCCACCTTATCTTAAAGCAAAAAAACTCATTCCAAAAACAAAAATATATCACGAAATAAGTGTTCAAACAGCCATTACCAGTAAAGATGTTGAAGATGCATTCTCAGGTATTACAAAAAATGTTAAAATTGATGCCATCGAAGTTGCAACTAAAGAAACTCAATCTGACATCAGAGATAAGGAGTTGGAGAGATTGGAAGAGCAATTAAAGGTCATGACAGCCAATTATAAACATTCGCAAAAATCTTTAAGTGAAAAAACACAACAACTTTCATCTATGGAACAAGAACTGTTGCAAGAACGTAATGAGAAATTAGTTGCACAAAAAGAACTTCAAACTAATGCTGATCGAGTTCTCGCTATGATTGATACAGCAAATACGGTACACGCAGAACCTGAGGATGGCGGAGGTGACAGTTTACTGATGCTGGAATCACAAATACAATTTTCAGGACATATACTTGAAAAGCAACAAAACGAAATAAAGAAACTTCAAAATATGTGCAGAGGATTACAAAACGACATGGAAAAGAGTTTAACGACGCAAAAGTGTTTAATACAACAAAGAGATAAAATCGAAGTAGAATCAACTGAATTACAAGAATTTCTTCAAATGGAAAAATTAACTTTAATGGAAGCGCTTAAAGAAACCGAAACTGATTTATCTACTCAGAAAAATAGAACTAATCAAAAAGATAACGATTTAGAACGTTTGCAGGAGGAATGCCGACATTTAGTCAGAATAAGTGAACAGAGAAGGTAATACGAAATTTTTTTTTATATAAAATCAGCAATCATCATTGTTTTGTAATTATATTTTTAGGCAAGAGTATCTGGGACTACAGTCAAAATACTCGGCTTTAGAGTCAAGAAGTAAAGAATTAATAATACAACAAAGTGCTGCGGTCTCTGGAGCATCTGTAGCACTTGCTGGACTTGGTACTCGTTTAGATAGTCTTGTAGAGCAATTGATTGCTTCGTACAATATTTCCGAACACGAACTTGAGGTAAAAATTCGATTAAATTTACAATTCGTCCCATTTTATTTATCTTATTCACCACTCGTTGTAAATATTTAACACAAATTCTGTTGTATGTTATGTTTGTGTATTTAAATCGTGCAAATTTGTTTTTTTCTATTTTTCTTTTCCATTTCATTTCATTAAATTGCAAATGCGTAATTTTTTTTATTGTTGTTGCTATTATAAACCATCAAAAATCATCTCTACATTAAAACAATAAAAATTTTGTTTATTTAAAAATTATTAAATAAATAAAAATTCGTTCATTTAGTTCATTAGATTGATGTTCGCGTATTTTCACTGTTTGATTTTCGTTTTTTTTTTTTTTTATTTCTTTTTAATTATTTAATTATTGTTGTTTGTTTTATTAAAATTTATAAACAAGAGAACATTAACAGGGTGTTTCATTTATGTTCGTTGTGGTGATTTAAAGCTTGTTTTGCATAACAAAAGCTTTGTATGTAACAAATCTCTATGCGTTAACAAACAATTATTTTTTTCTTTCCTAATTTCAATAATAATTTATAGTCACTTGTAGTGAAAGATTGGGCAATTTGGCTTTTACCATTTAAATTTAGTATTTGGCTATCATGATTTGTTTATGCTAAATAGTTCGTTTCGTTCAATCAATATAAATTTTATTGAAATGCGAAAAAATATAAATGAAACACTCTGCACAATTTTTATTCGCACCACCACATTTTTCTATTTGGAAATTATTTTTCTTTTTATAAATAAAAATTAAATTATTATGATAATAAAACATGCAGATGCGATTATATTATAAATTTATCATAAACTGTATGTTATAAAGACGACATTGGATTTGTTTATCAATTTATTTCAATTAAAAAAATAAAAAAAAAAAAATTTTTTTTCGTTTTCTTTTTGTTTTATTAATTATTATATTATTTTAATTAATTATATTAGAAATTCTTTTATTTTTGTCACTCATAAACACTCATAAATATCATTGAAATGAAATTTATTATTTTATTCTGTTTGCAATCCTCTCCAACCCTTTGAAGAAGCGACTTGTGTGGTAAGTAGTTTATGTTTGATTGTTGTTGACTTTTGTTTATATTTTAATTAATTTTTTTTTTTTTTTTGGTTTTGTTTATAAGAAAAAGAATTTGTTTTTAGTCTTTATCCCGTAATGCACTAACGTTAGTACATTGAATGTGTGTTTATAAATTAATAAAACTATTTGCATAATAATTCTGCTCATTATGTCAATTTTACATAAAATTTTTATATATTTTTTAATTTAATCATCGTTTCATGTCATCTGCTTTTAATTAATTGAAAATAATTTTTCATTTGATTTTTTATTGTTTCTTTTGTAATTTTCAAACAGATAAATAAGTTTCAGTTGCATGTTTGTTGAGTTTTAGTGATTTATTTCATTTGAATTTTTCTCTAGCTGTCTTTGAAAATGTTTTTCTGTTTTTTTTTTCTTATTTCTTTCATTCAATTTTGCAGATAAAAGTCTTTACAGAAAAATAAAAACGTGACATAATATAAAATAGTGATAAACTTTAGCTAAACATATTTCTTTTCTTAAAATATTTTTTATTTTATTTTGTTTTCATCTTGTGGTTTAATTTAGTCTATTTTGTTAATTTTTTTTTTCTTTCTTTTTCTATAAATCCTGTTGAATATTTTTTACGTATATTATTATTGTTTTCTTTCGAATTTAAACGGCGTCGTCTAGTATTATGTGTAAAGTATAATATAGACAATTGGACGCCACCATGGAGAAACCTTTTTTTTAATAAAATGATAAAAACATTTTATTTGATTATCTTATATTATTATGTATTATTTATTTTTTTCACTCTGTAGTTTTGTTTTATTTAATTTAACTTAAACTTAGGCGAAAATCGTATAGACTTGGTTAAATAATAATAAAAAAAAAAATATTTATAGTGTAATAAGGAGGATAAAGAATTTTTTGTTTAATAAAATTTTTATACGTAATTTTGTGTTTTTTTCCCTTTTTTTTTTAATTGAAGGACGTAGTTTATCACAATGAAGCATACACGCATAGTGGAAGCAGTGGTGATGGCAGTCCTGAATATGAACATATAACAACCAAGTTGAAAACGATCGATGAAGGATCATTGTCACCGCAGAGAGGCCATTCGTTTATAGCAGCTGTGATTAAAGCAATTCGAAATGCAACATCAACTGGTAAACATAGTTCTGTGGGTGGTATGAATAATGGTTGTAGAAAAGACACTGTTTCTGCTCCTGGCGGTAATTAAATCTTTCAAAACCAATTTTATTGAATATTTATTGGTATGTTTTGTTAATATTCCAGAAGATTCAGATTCTACAGAAATGCTGGATTCTGAAACTGAACCATGTCTAATGATGGAAAATGTACTTGAAGATGTAACGATGCCAGACTCACATTCGCATAATCTGGTTTCAACATCTGGTATAATGTTGTCACAAATTGAGTTACCATCTGACTTGGTTAAGCATGATGATTCGTTTGATAATTTATCACAAGCAATAGCGAATAGACAACAAATTGAAAGGCAAACTAGTCTTATGGCGAATCGTTCAGTTCATAACAGTGTTATAATAAAGTATTGTTTCTCGTTTACAATCAAAGTAATTTGATTTAATAAATTTTTTTAATAATTTTTAGACAACAATCAATGGATCAAAGTATATCAGATGATATAAGTGGTCATGAATCAATTGCTGATATACCATCCATAAGTGAATATTGTTCAGCTCAATCATTAGTTGATCAAGTTATAGAAGTTGATAATTCAGTGACTAAATTACTTAAAGTATTACGCATTATCCAATTAGATAATGATAATTGTATACAACAGTTGATTATCGAAAAGTACATAAACAATCTAAAGTTAATTATAATAATAATAATTGATGATACTACTATGTGTGTTTGTTTTGTATTTATAGGAATAGATTACAATTAAATAAAGAAGAAACATTGGAGAAATTAAAGGAATGGGAAGATATGGATATAAGACTGAAAGATGACTTACGTGACGCGACACAACAATTAACTATTAAATCAAATGATTTGGCAAATAGTAAAGCTGAATTATTGAGACATCGCATTGAGATTGATGTAATTTTTTTTAAATTTATTTCTTTATTGATAAAAACCAATTTGATTATAAATTAAAATATTTTATTATTTTAGAGACTGAACGAAGATATATGTAATTTAAGTACGTTGTGCAGTCAGAACAATGCAAAGTCTGCAGCCATTCGAACGGTAAATAAAGATGAAATTTTAAAAGCTTTGAAAATATGGCAAGAGAATGGACCTTTGCCTGAACCTGACCTTATAACACATATATTTGCCGCATGTAGTGAGGTATGTATAACATTTAAAATGATTAAAACATTTATTATGTTTGCTAGAAACGAATTTGTATATATTTCATTATAGATTCCAATGTTACGAGAAAAATTAACTGATAAAGAACGTTGTTTAAATGATATAACGAATAATATGTCACCGACACGTGTCGTCATGGCAGCTAGCTGGCATCAAGTTGTAAATGAAGCAAAACGTCAATATGAAGCAATCGATCGTGCTTTAGAAGTAAATAATTAATTTAATCATTGTGTATAATTAAACTATAATTATATTATCTATTTATATTGTAGACATTAAACAGTATACAGACGATTGTTGAACAATGTCCTGCTCTTTCACAACTACAACGTGATCTAGAAGAAACTAACTTCCAATCAGCAGAGACAATTCCATTTTCAACAGCATTATTACATACAAAAAATGAAACAACAATTATAACACCAGATTTTAATGCAAATGCTGCAACAACAACGACAACAACATCAACAAATAATGCTTTACTAAACGGTGATAATACAGGAAATCATGTTATTGATTCAACCGCCTAAATTAAATGAAAACAAAATTTTAATCAATAATAAAAACTATTTTATTAGTTATTGTTAAGAGACAAAATTATTATTTATGCGATTAAGTCGAATTAAATAAGATAAAATAAATAAAAAAATAAATTTGTGATTTTTGTACATAAAAAAAAAATAATAATGATAATATTACCTTTAAAATAATTAATTAATTGCTTATTACACGTTTTTTTTGTTTGTTTCTTTATTTTTGTATTATTTACAATTATTTTATTTTAGAATATATTCCTTGTAGATTTAAAGTTTTTTTTTTTTTATCTAAACGTAATTATGAGCATTTCTTATTAATATATGATAATATGTTTTTTTTTTCTATTTTTGTTCTTAAACATTTCCTTTAAAATTATTATTAAACATTTTAATGAAACATTTTAACTAACTTATCGCATATAATTAGTACATATAGTTAGTTTATCTAATTATTATATTTATAGAAAAAAAAAGTCAGACATAAATTAAGTAAATTAGTCTTTTAAAAGAATTCTTTTCGAAAAGGAGAAGGAGGATAATTAGGAGCTTTTTTGTGTTTCTGATTTTAAAACGTAAACGTCCAAATTATGAAAATACATTTTGCTTACAAAAATGTTTTATTCTGCGACTACAAACTAATTGTTACTAATAGACATGTAATTTGTTATAAAACATATCGAAATAATGAACATAAAAAAAATAATAATTTTTATTTCTGGTTGAAATTTTGATGCACAATTTATGTTTTCTGTATTAATTTTTATTATAATTATTAGTCATTATTAAATGATTATGTTGCGCCTTAGATAAATCCTTCTTTCGCTCAATTTTATTTATTTATTAAAACTCATAATAGTGGATGTAATCGATTTTATTATAATTTTAATAAAATTTGTATTTCATAAATAAAATACGTTCATTTTTGTCAATCATAATAATGTTTTATCTTTATTTTTCAATTACAATTATGTAAACAATTTGAATTTTATTATTTAATATTATGACTAACTAATGATAATGATAATTTTTAATAAAAAATAGAAAAAGAAAAACAGAAAATAATGTCAATTGACTAAATAATTCGAATTTATAATTCAATTAAGCATAAAATAAATAATAATTAATTAAATAAATAATTGTGTGTGCATACAAAATAAAAAAAAAATAAATAAAATATAAAAAAAAAAAAATCCAGAGAAGTAAATAAAACGTCCAAATGTATCATTCATTGTGTGTTCAATAACATTATTTCTTTAATAATTTCTCTTTTTTTTTTAAATAATTAAAAATGAATAAAGAGATTTAAATTTTAATTTGTTTTTTTTAAAAGAAAACAAAATAATTTTATTAGAAATGTAATTGCCTTTAAAAAATTCTTTTTTTTTTTTTTGTTCATTATATTATTTTATTTATGATTTTATCAATTGTCTTAAATCAATAAAATTATGCTCATTAATTATTATCATTTAGTTTATTGTATAAAAGAAATAATTAATTTTACGCAATTACATTTTAATTAAAAGAAAATAAATTAAATAAATAAAAAATAAATCTAGTGCTATAAATGCCATAAAATTGAATTAAAATGAAAAACAAATTTGAGAATATTATTTAATCATTTTATTTAATTAATTATAAAAGAAAAAACTTTGCCTCGCAACACAGGTAAATAAATTTATTGAAATTTTTTTTTTGTTTTTTAAATAAAATAAAACAACAATTATATAATAAACCCCATATTCCACAGGTAACAAATTAATATTGAAAAGTAATTTAATTAACAAAATCTCCCTCATCTCTATGATCTGTACCATATGGATGAATAAATTCCATTTCACAAAGAGCACAGAATGTTATAAATATAATATAAATGGTCCACATTATTAATCCGACACTTCTTCGTCCTTGAAATTTTGTTAGCTGCATTGTAATTAATGTAAATGATAGTATAGAGATAAGGAAAAAAATGCAATTATTTCCCATTGCACCATCACGTGCCTATAATAAATATTAATTAAAATAGAAATATGAATAAATAATTTTCATAACATACGAATGCAGTGCCATCTTTTTTATTATGCATACATTTTAATAAAAATGTTGCGCCCATGCCAATCAGAGTGTCTGATAAAAAAACAAAAAATTATATATAAAAAATTATATATATATTTGGCTAAAACATACTAAACAAAGGACCACCATAGCATGCAGCAAATCCCATTCTTTGGTAACCTTTCTTAGCTAGCGCAATATTTGCTATCAAATCTAAAAACACCGGAATATATTTAAAATAAAATTTTCTAGATTTTTTTTTTATAATTACCTCCAATGCTGTTACCCCAAGAAAGAACAGTTATACCAAGCATTGAGTGTGTTAATTGCGTTATAAAACCTAACGTCTCTAAAATACTAACCACCTCATTGGCGACAATAAATATAACCATAATCGAACCAAAAAAAGCCAATATTGCAAATATCTGCAAAAAAGAAAAATTAATCCATAGAAACTATGGCAACTATCTATAATAAAAAAAATTATTTACAATATGATAACGAGGCGCTGTATCTGTGCGTGATGTAACAAAGATTATAAAACTAAAAAAAATGCCAATAATAATAACGACCATCCACAGTTTGATCGAAGATGAAACTTCCACATTAAACGCTGTTGTACAAACACAAAGAAAAAAAAAAAGAGAAAATAAAATAATAAAAATTGAAAAAAATTATCAATGTCTTACATTCGGTAACAAAAAGTGCTAATAATGGTAACGTAAAACAATGGAGCATATTTAAAAGTTTCGACCATCCATTTCTATCAATAGTGTAATCAACAACAGGTATAATAAGATTTAACACTAACATTGCAGGTATCTAGAAATGGTTTTGTTTGAATTTTTTCTTTATTATTTTTTTTTTTTTCTTTAATGTGAATTAATCAAACCTTAATAATGTTGAATATCTTTCCTGGAATTCCAGCTTCTTCCCATTCTTCTTTATTAATTGGATATATATCTTCAAGAAATTTATTAAAAATTTCATGATTTCTTGTTGGACCGGGAATTTGTGATAATCTTTTACCACCAGAATCCATTACTTGATTGTCTTTATCTTTTATATTGAACTCTGTTGCTTTTGTTAATTTATTTAATGTCTGCTCAAGTTCGAGTGTTGCTGAAAAATTAAAAATTTGTTTAATCGTTATTGTAATTTTTTTTAATATATTCTTACGTCTTCTTTCCAATTGGCCTTTAGCACCTAAATAAAATAAATATATGAATATTAATTTCAGAAGTATTTATTTTTTTACATACTCTTTGCTCTTTGTTTATTAATTATATGCTCTATAATAACATAAAATAAATATACTATATATATTAGTATAGTTCCTGATGCTTCATATACGGTAACCACTTGATCACCCATAAACATAAATATATAAATGCAAGAAAATATAAAAAATAATACATCCCTAGTAAAATTATTTGAGGATAATTGAAATGGTTTTATAACAATAATTGTTCCAGAAATTATAGCTATAACAAATGCAGCTGCACCTAATAGTTCAGCGTACATCATTTCTGTATCACCTTCATAATCAACAATTGCCGTAATAATATCTGGTGAACCGTTACCAAATGCTAATAAAGTTATACCCGCTAAATTCTCACTTAATCCCATTACTTTTGATAAAACAGTTAAAGCTGGACAAAAACTTAAAACATAAACAAAAATAGAAAAAGGAAAATTTTTATAAAAATTATCAATACTAGCTGATAGAAATTACAATTTGTCTGCAGTATTCCCGAGAATTGTAAATAAGTACATGAGAAATAAAACCTGAGAATATGAAATATAATTTCGTTAATCTTAGCAATGGATAAAATTTTTTTTTAATTTACTTACCAGCAACAATACACCTCCATAATGTGGTACAAAATTTGGAGAATCAATAGTACAGAATATAAAATTCATATAATCAAATAAAGCGACTCTTTCATGACACTCATCTGTAGCCAAAACAAAATCACATTTTTCTTTTTGTGGTAATTCATTCACCCTTTCACATTCTTCCTACAATATTAAAAAAAAAAAAGAAGAAAAAGTTATTTTGAACATTTGATCGAAATTTCTCTATACTTACAAATTGTGCAATTGTCACATAACTTTCGTGTTTAGCACTTGATGGACTTAATGAAAAATTTGTCTTACCATTAAGCTGTTCATAAAATTTATTATATCTATGCAAGGCATGAGCTATTGGAAAAAGTCTCATTTTTATTTATTTCAATTATTTCAAATTATTTTAAGTGAATAATTTTTATTTCTGTACGTTCCTTGCGATATATTTATTAATGAATAAATTACAGAAATTATCAATTGTTTAGAACATGTAAATAGTAATCCTTTATTTTATTTATTTATTTTTTATTTTTTTTTTGTTGGTTTTCATACAGGTATTTACACTCTTATCACATATAGATATAGAATATTTATTTGACAAATTTTGATTATGAATTATGTAAGAAACTGCTTATAGAATATTTTTTATATGAATCACAGAGCGGTCATACATCAGGTTTTCTTGGTCTAGGTTTGCTCTTATTGAAATTAAATCGTCTTTCACCATTTTTAACTGGATTATAAAATTGGAAGTGTATTGGAAACACCGTATAATAGAAATAAACATTTTGACATAAAATGATGGTTGCTAATTAATATTCTTTGAATACAAAATAATATAAAAACATTTCATTCAGACGTTTATCTGTCGATATAAAGTAATTAAAAATGAATATATATGGAAATTATTCTTTTTAATTAATTTGTGACATAACATTTTTTTTTTGTTTATTTTCATTTTATTATGTTTCGATAAATTCTTTCTTTTCATTTTCTTTTCTTTTCTTTTCTTTTTTTTATTAAACTGTTTATGTGAAATTAATGAGATAATTGTATTAATTAAGTGTTATTTTTAATTAATGAAAACCAATGAAAAAATGAAATTAAAAAATTTTAAACTATAAAAAAAAAAAAAAAAAAAAAAAAATACAGAAACAGAAAATTAATTAAAATATTTTTAATAAAGAAAATAATGAATCGATTCTGTTTCTTTTCGAATATAAAATTTGGAACAACTGTTATTGCAATCATTTTTATAACAATATCAGTCGCTGTTATTGTATCACAATGTTTTCCTAGTGAAATTAAAATAGGTAAACAGTTTTTATTAATCAATACATGTGTATGTGTGTGTGTGTGTGTGTTGGTGTGTATGTGTGTGGGTGTTATTATAATAGATACTACCTTTCCACTCTAATCAAACGTTTTTCTTTTTTTTTCTTTGTTTTAATATAGAAAATCCTTTTAGTGGTATAATATTAATTTTAGCAACTATACAATTAATTGTATCAACATTATTATGTGGTGGTGCCTTACAGGTAATTATTTAAATAATATCATTCAAAAAAAAAATTTTTTTTTTGTCACAACCAACCCAAAAAGAAAAGAAAAAAAAAAAAACAAATTAATATATTCCAGGGTATTCCAATATATTTATTATTCTGGCTTATCACTAACGGTGTAGCACTAATTATAGCGATATTGGGAACATTAGTGTTATTTGTTGTACTTCTATATAAATCAACATTTGAAGTGGCAATCATTTTTTTTATGACTATGTTTATGATGTTATGTAGGAACAAATAATACAATATTAATTATATTAATTTACCTTCTTTCTTTTTTTTATTTTTTTTTTTGCTATTTTATTTAATTATTATTTTAGGCCTTTTATTTTATATATGGACCGGTGTTTATTATCATTATAAGGAATTTGATGACTACGGATGTGACGATGATTAAATAAGTTTCGTTTTTAATATTTCAGTAATAGTTTTTTATTTATATTTAAAATTATTTATCAGTTAAAATATGAAGTTTGTAAATAAATGAAATTTAATGGTGGGATGTGATCACCTTTTATGATTTTTATTTTTTTTTTTTTTTATATGTTTTATGTTTTTTTTTTTTTGTCACTGTTTATGAATAAATTATTTAAATTATTTTGTATTGTCAAAATTATTATTATTGTTAAAAAAAAAAAATTAAATAAAAAAAAAAACACACACAAAATCGGTAATGGATTAAAATAACGAAAAGTGTTTAAAAAAAAAATTTAAATCAATTTAGGATTTTTGACACAATAAAAGTGAATGAAAAATCAATGAAATTTTTAATTTAATTATATATTATTTGACATTTACATATTCTATTTTCCTTCCTAGTATTTTTTGTTTATTTTATTATTTAATTATTATTATTATTATTTTTCTTTTTTTTATTGCAATAACACATACGTCTTTTCTGTCATATTATTAAATTTTTTTTTTTTTTTTTTTTTTTTTTTTTTTTAATATAATTAATAAATTTTGTTGCTTAATATAATAATAATAATAATAATAAAAAAAACACACACACAAAAAATTATTTGTTTAATTTAATAAAAATGTATAAAATAATGAAAATAAAAAATTAAATTTTTTTATACGACTTTAGTAAAATTAAAATAAATTTATTGTGAGTGTAAAGAAATAAAAAGAAAATGTTATGTTTGTGTTGTGGCTGTGATTCAAGATGTTCAACAATAACAATTTCTATTATTTTCATAATAATATCATTAATATCAATATCATGTCAAACGTATGAAAATCCAATGAAAACAGGTTAACGTATTTTATTGACATCCCTCCTTATAGATTTATATATAAAAAAAAAAAAAAAAAAAAATTTAATACTTAAATTTTGGTTATAGATAGCAGAGTAATTTCCGTTGTTATTACATACTCATCGGTACAATTTCTTGTGGGTATTGGTTTATGTGTTGGCGCTATGCAGGTCTGTCTATATATTCATTATATATATATTTAAATATCAACATATATATGTGATAATATTTCTATATATTTTCAGTTTATTCCATCATTTGTTTTAATATGGATTATTGTAAATATTATTTCAATTATTTTAGTTGTTATATTAACAACAGTTTTCTTCGTAATGATGGTCATGGATTCTGTTAAAATTGCAGTATACTTTTTAATCTTTATGCTTTTTTTATTTTGTATGTAATATTAATTATTTAATGTAAAAAAATCCTATTTAATTTTTTTTATCAATATTTTTTAGTTTTTTTATGTACTATGGTGAATTGTGTTTATCATTTTTACACAAATATTAGAGACTTTGAATGCCGTAGAAGACTGGCACGTCGTTACTGTAGACCAGATTGTTTCCCACCTAGAACACAACCATACGGTCAACAAAATTGTGAAGATTCACCATATTTAACTGAAGTTTGCACTGCTAATCAAATGGATAACCCTGAAGATGGCAATGGACAACGTGTCGTACGACAATTTCGTCCTACTGTATCAATGTGTAGCATTACAAAAAATTGTACGAGCGGTCCATTTTATACCACTAGACGTGATCTTTTTGGTTCCAATATACCAATACGCAACTTTGATCGAAAACACTCTGATACTTCTTAGTAGTGATTGAACATTTTTTTTTTTACCATAGAAAAAATTGTTGAAAAATTATAAATAAATGAAATTTTTATTATCTAAAATTATTTATTAATTTTTTTTTTTTTTTTTTCAATATTTTATATTATTTAACATGCAGAATGGAATGGAAACTATTCTCTCTCCGTACCATAAATCTTTTCTAAGGATTCATCATATAACAAATTGTTGAAGAAGCAAAAATTAATGTTGTATAAAATATATAAGAATAAATAAATAAATTAATTAAATAAAAATTCTATTATAATTTTATTAATTAAAGGAAACACTTCCACATACTTATGTTTAAATGATAAAAATATGATTTCAATCGAAGAAAATATTTACGAACACAATTCCACAAGCAAAGGTATATACCTAAAATTATAGAATAAATAAGTATTATTTATATATAATTATAAATCTTGATGTATTCTCTCCATACATAACAATAAAATCATAAATAATAAGAAAATTTCAGCTGCTTCAATTGATGAATTCTGAAGGAGTGCCATAAACAAAATAGCTGTTAATATTGTTGTTACAGCTAGTGTAATTCCATTAAAGACTAACCATAATAAAACATATTTTGGTATGTGCTGAAAAATCAAATCAAATTAAATTTCAATAGAAAAATTTCAACAAAAAAAAAAGAAAAAAAAAGAAAGAAGGAACTCTGTAAATAATTACTTTCAAAGAGCCAAATAACAATCCAATTGATACAAGCGCTTCCAGAAATGCAAAAATCATTATTATTGTACATATGTGATATTCTATAATAATAATCAAATAATTAAATAATTAATTAGCTATTAATAAAAAAATTTAAATTTACCTGTTCTAATTGGACTTTCCGCAAATGCTTGACCAAATATTACACCCGCTGATAAAATTATAAAAATAATGGCAACACCCATTGATGTATATTTTGTATCACAACCACAACAAGTCATGATCATATTTACATTGATATTATAAAAATATAAAATAATAATAAAAAAAAAAAAATAAATAAACCAATAGATTGCAAATAATATTAAGAAAAATAAAAAATAAAAAATTTAATTTATTTGACTTTTAAAAATTTTTAACGTAATTTAATCAAATTTAAATAAACAAAAATAATTTATTATGTTTTCGTCGATATACCATGAAAAAAAAATAGTTTTTTTTTAGTTAATTAATTAATTTTTATTAAAATAAATAAATAAAAACATTTTTTATGTAACAATACTATAATATATTTATTAAAGACTATAATTATATTAAATTTTCTCTGTGAAAAACGTTAAAATATATTTGATTGATAAATAATTATCGCATTTAAATAAATAAATAAATAATAATATTGTTTTTTTTTTTAGTAATTAATTCTGCTTCGCTTCTGACATACTATAGTTCTCTTATAGAAAATATAAACGCATTTCCATACAGAATATAAGATAACTAAAAAAGATAAAAAATTAAAAGGAAAATAAAATAAAATAATTGTTTTGCAATCATCAGCGTTCATACAAAGTACCATAAGCATTAAACCTAAAAATATGAATGATGATTGCAGTGTTGAATGCAACAATAGTATAGTAAATAAAACAAAGATTAATAATAGTATTATAACTAGAATGATTCCATTTACTGAAACCCACAAAAATATACATGGAAGTATGTACTGTAATAAAAAATTTTCATTATTAAATGAAAAAAAAATTTTTTTTTTTTTTTTTTTTTATTACCTTTATTGATCCACACAACAAAGTCATTGAAACAAATAGTTCAATAATTCCTAATATTATGATTATATAACTTATCCGTTTTTCTATAATAAAAGAATAAATTAATTTTTAATTTTTAATTATGCTAGTAATATGCTAAATGTATTAAAATATATGTATGTATTACCTGCATTCAGATCACAGGGATATAGTTGTGATGCTATTGCTCCGAATGCTATTAAGATAAAACATATTGCAATCAATATTGTGTAATTTTGTATATTACAACACGGACAGAACTTCATTTTATTATATAAATGTGTATTTTTGTTGATAATTTTATTTATTTATTCATTTGATTATGACTTTTTACATTAGCATTAAATTTTGTTATGACAAAATTGCGTATATGTTAAAAATAAACAAAAACATATTTTACGTCAAATTATATTAACAAATAATTGTCTATTATTCAATAAAATTTTTATTTAAAAAATAATTTAACAAAGACTTTACAAATTAAAAAAAAAAAAATTCTGGACAATCAGATTTAAATAGGAGCTTTTTCTAAAAGGTTACGCAAATTGACATATAGGACATATATGTGATTGAGTTTGACTATAATACTTTAAAACACAGTTCCACATAGAATAAGAAAAATCTAAAAATTAAAGAAAAGGAAATATATTAAAAATTATAACGAAATTAAGAGAAGAAATATTTTTGTCTTCATAACAATCTTATAAAGATCTTACACAAGACAGCAAGCGCAACAATAAAAAATAATATTGCTGCTGAAGTTGAGGATTCTAAAACGATTAATAAAAATAGAACTAATGATATTAAAAGAAATGCTATTAGTGTTAATCCATAAATTATAAGTCATACAAAAACATACGATAGTATCGGAATTCGATACAAAATCCAGTATCAAAAGTATCGATACTTCAAAAGGAAAATATCGATAATTTCGATACTCTAATATAATCATCGCTTGATTTTTCTTGATTTTGACGCTTATGTTTTTCTAATGAATTTTAAATTATTTATTTCATTTTTATTTCCATTTTTTTTTTTATTTTAAAAGGAAAATGAGTGTATATTGTGTACAAGAATGTATAATATGCTATTAACATAACAGCTGTCTTAATACTTGCAATCATATCACAAATGCAACATTTTTCAATTCGCAAAAAAAAAAAATATTATTTACGGAATTTTTCATTTTTTGAATCATAGTTACTAGCGATTTACAATAAAATCGTTTGTTTTTGTTTATTTCTTTTTTTCATAATTGCTAAAATAATAATTTAAAAAAAAAAAATATGTTTTTATTGAACAAACAGTTGATGCTTTTTTTAGATATTAAGTCTTCTTCGTATCAGATATTTTTCCGTTGTCTTATAAAAATTATAAACGCATTTCCATACAGAATATAAGATAACTAAAAAGGATAAAAAATTAATGCAAAAAAAAAAAAAATAATAAAAATTTAGTATTTTTATCATGAGTGAGTTCATACAAAATACCATAAGCGTAATACATAAAAATGCTATTGATGATTGCATTGATGCATTAAAAATTAGTATTGTAAATATAACAAAGATTAATATTAGTATTATAAACAGAGTGATTCCATTTACTGCAACCCACAAATATATACATGGAAGTATGTGCTGTAATAAATAACTTTCATTACTAAACATTAAATGATATACAAATTTTTTTTTTTTGTTTATTACATCAGATGCGCCACGCAATAAAAATATTGAAACAAATAGTTCAATAATTGCATATATTATGATTAAAATACTTATTCGATTTTCTATAATAAAAGAATAAAAACATTTTGAATTTTTAATAAATATATTTATTAAATATATGTATTACCTGCATTCAGGCCACTGGAATATATTTGTAAAGATATTACTGCGATTGATAATACTATGAAAAATTTTGCAATCAATTTTATGAAATTTTGCATATTACAACACGAAAAGATCTTCATTTTATATATTGAAAATATTAATTATATATACATTTTGTTATGATTTTTTACATCAGCATTAAATTTAGTTAAAAAAAGTTAAAAATAAACAAAAACATATTTTACGTCAAATTTTATTAACAAATAATTATCTATTATTCAATAAAATTTTTAATTAAAAAATAATTTAACAAAGACTTTACAAATTTAAAAAAAAGAAATCTGGACAATCAGATTTAATTAGGAGCTTTACGCAACTTGACATATAGGACATAATTGTGATTGAGCTTTAACATAATACTGTAAAACACTGTTCCACATAGAATATGAAAAATCTAAAAAATTAAATATTAAAAATTATAACGAAATTAAGAGAAGAAATTTTTTTTTTGTGTCTTACATAAGAAAACAAGTGTAACAATTAAAAACAGTATTCCTGCGGAAGTTGAGGATTGTATAATGATTAATACAAATAGAACTAATATTATTAAAAGAAATGCTATTAGTGTTAATCCATTAATTATAAGCCATACAAAAACATAGGATAGCATCTTCTGCAACGAAATAAAAATTATTAACGGAAAAATTTTCACTATGGGTGCAAAAATGAATTACCTCTTCTATACCAATCAATAATGCTACTGAAATAATTAATTGTGCCACTGCAAAAATTACAACATAACGACTATAACGAATTTCTTTAAATGTAAATTAATTAATTACAAAATAATTAAGAAGAAACATTTTTTATTTACCTATGTTTAGTTCATTAGGTATTGTTTGACTAACAATTGTTATCGTGGATATTATAATAAAAAAAATCGCAACTAATATTGCAGAACATTTTGAATCACAACAGATATATTTATCCTTCATTTTTCTTTTCTTTTCTGTTTTTTAATTTATTTAAATTTATTAATTGATTTAAGGAAAAAATAAATATTTTATAAATTTATTTATTTCGTTTTTTTTATTTCCATTTTATTTTTACCAAAGACAAACAAGAATTTTATTTAACTGATTGGAAATTAATCAAAATGAAAATTAAACAAAAATAAAAATGTTTCTGTCAACGTGTAGATTTAGGAGAGTTAAGATTCAAGACAACAGAATTAATTTTTTTTTTTTTTTAATGGAAAATGAGTGTATATTGTGTTCATGAATGTATAATATGCTATTAACATAACTGATGTCTTTATACTTGCAATCATATCACAAATGCAACATTTTCTAATTTGCAAAAAAAATTATTTACGGAATTTTAATTTAAAAATTTTTTTTTCTTTTTTTTTTTTTTTTTTGTAATCATAGTAACTAGTGATTTACAATAAAATCATTCGTTTTTGTTTTATTTAAGTTTTTCATAATTGAAAATAATAAAAAAAAAAAAAAAAAAACGTTAAAAGAAAATTAATCAGCAAATATTATATTGAAAATGGCGATTATTACAAATTTAACAAAATTTGTTAATTTTACAGCAAGATATGAGGCGCATAGTAATTTTATTGCTATATCTCAAAGTGTAATAAATAAATAAAAAAAAATTACATTATATATTATTAATTTATTTGTATGGCGTTTTTTTAGCCTGCCTGCGATTATGTTAGCGAAATGAAACCAGATGTTCAATGTAATTTTGTAAAAACTGAACCAGAATGCACCGAAGGTATTGCTTATATCAATTATGTTGAATTATATTTCTGTACGTTTAATGCGGCAACTTATATGGCGGCAGTACCATTATGCCTAATGGTAAAAATAATGTAACCTCACTGTTAATTAATTATTATCTAAAGTATTTTCTTATACATTTCAGTTAATTGGTCTTGCTATATTGATTATGATAATATTTGAAATCGCTGTATCTTTGTAAGTAGAGATTTCTGTTTATAATTATGAATAAATAATTTTCAAAAAAATATTTGTTTATCATGATAGTTTGTATCCAATATCGATGTATTTATGTAATGCATGGTATATAAATGAACATATTTCCGGTATAACATTACTTTCCTATGCATATGGATCGAGTCATGTTTATGGTGCTACACGATTTAAGCATAATACAGAAGTTAGCGTACACTCGCTTATTGGAAGTTGTTTCTTTGATATATCTGTTGTCGCTGCATCTTGTATTGTCATTAAATCCTTTAAAACTGTAAAACGATATTTTTTACGTGACACCATTTTTCTAATAATTACACTAATCACCGTTACCATAGAAATGATTGATGAACAATATTGCTTATTTGAGGTTATAAGTAAGTTAGAAAATTAGTAAACAAACAAAAAAAAAATTGTGATGATACATTTCCAGTGATTTATCATCATTCTATCGATTTATTTAATATAATCTCTTTTTTTTTTTTTTTTTTTTTTTTATTTATTTCCAGTATTAATATCATTATATTTTTTCTTTATTATTTATATATTTTTTGAAAATTGCTACCTAAAACGTTTAATCCCAAGTTAGTATTTTCTAATCATTTTTTTTTTTTTTTTTCAAAAGTTTTATTCAAAAAATTTGTTTTTTATATTTTCAACAGAAACTGCAGCTCGTTTAGGTAAGTGAAATAAATTTTCAATATAAAAAATAAATAATAAAAAAAATAAATAAATAAATTTTTTTTTAATTATAGCTATACTGGAGAATATGTCTAAAACAGAAGAGGTTGCAAATGAGAGTAATTTAAAAATTATTAATTTTATTATTTATACATATATAAAAAATATGTTTATTTTTATTAGTTAAGAAATTAAATCAAAATAAGATAGATTATGCTGATGCATTGTTATCAGTGCAAGAGGCTGAAGAACATCATGTTTTACATGTTGATGAGGAAACAGAAGCATCATTCATACATCAATTTTTGGATACATTATCATATAAAAATCTTGAATGGAATGAGGAAACAAATAGTTTCTATAAAATCGTTTTATGTATAAGAGTAATTTAAATGAATTATTATTATTATTATTATGATATTTTTGGCATATATACAATTTTTTTTTTTAACAGTATCCAATACGATTTCTATTGCATTTTATATTACCTTGTGTAGATGATAGACTTCCTCTATGCGGTTGGTCTAAGCTGCTTTTTATGATTAATATTTTAATTTTACCACAAGTTATTTTATTGATTTATAAGAGTAAGTATTTTTAATTAAATTTATATACCTTTGCAAATAATAATAATAATTTTTTTTTTTTGTTTAGTTCTTGATCTAATGCTAAGTGCTAAAATCGCTATTGGAAGCTTAATACTTATAATAATTGTATTGGTAGCAACTAAAACGAATAAGAAACCACCTTTCATTATTTTATTTTGTTTGCTTAGCTACGTTGGTATTGTATGCTTAATATTTTTTGCAACCGCTGAAATTATAGGTATTGTTATGACATTCAGTGTTGCTGGAAGTGTTGGTCACGATTTAATAACATTACTTATGTATTCTCTTGGTCATTCAGTAGGAAGTAAAATTTAATCATTAATCTTTCATAATACATATATATATATGTTTGATAAATAATTATAAATTGAAAATTTATTTTAAGATATGGTGACAAATGTCGGAATTACAAAAAGAGGTCATCACAGAATGGCATTTGCTGGTGTTTATGGAAGCACTATATATCGTAATATTAATTTGAATTTGAATTTGAATTTTAAAATTTTAGTAATATTTTCATTTTCTATTAAGAATTGATTTTTGGAATAACAGCATTATTTATCGTGTTGAATCTCAAAGAACGCGCTATTTGTGTTGAGGTAACAAAAGTACATTACATCCTAGTACATTTAGTGAATCAACGATTTTTTTTTTTTTTGTAGGTACGACCTGGTGAATTTGGCATAACGACTATCTGTTTTGTGATATTGACAACTATGAGTACAATGGTTTATTTAAATTTCACAAATTATCAAGCACGTTATAGTTTGGCTGCTGTTTTATTCGTTATTTACTTTATTTTCGTTTCATTTAATGTTTTGTCGGATCAAGAAATAATTCATCAATATGATACAGATCATGCACAAGATGATTAAATTTGTTTTTTGCTTTTGTAAATATTATTATTATTATTATTTTTTTTTTTTGGTTAAAATAAATGTATTTAAACTTAAATAATTTTTGCAACTTATCAGTTAATGTTAACAAGTTAATGAAACATAAAGTGGTTGGTAGAAATAACTATCTATAACCAGGCGTCTCCACTAGCATTTTTATTTAAATTCGTGGTAAGTAATTGGTGGTAAAGAATAATATTTCTATATTAATTTAAGCAAAAAAAATTGATAATTCTTTATTGACAACTGTTGCTTATTTAAAAAGTGATTAAATTTTCACACTTTTTATGTTATAAAAACAAACAAATTATTGAGAATTTTTTTTTTTTTTAATTTTATTTTCTTTGGTCACAACGATGGTAATGTTGGTGACACATAAAATATTTTTTTTTTTTTTTTTTAACTGATGACAATATTATTCTTTGCTTCAAAGAAATTTCTTTTTACATTTATAAATGAGACATTAATGATGGACATAAATAATGAGACAAAACAAATAGTGAATAAAAAAAAAAATTACATAAGAAAAACTAAAAAAAAAAAATTAATTCCTTAATTTCTTGATGATTTTAATTTAATTAATTAATTAATTTTTTTTTTTTTTAACTTAATTTGTAAATAAATAAAAAAAATATATTTATAATATTTTCTTTTCTTTCTTTTTTTTTTTAATTTTTTAAAGTTTTTCTTCTTTCTTTCTTTCTTTTTTTTTTTTAATTATACAATAACATGATTTTTTGTATAGCAAAATGTATAAACTTTTATTGAAATTAATAATAAAATTTTTTTTTTTATATTTTAATTAAATATAGTATATATATATAAAAAAAAAAAAAAGAGTATTTTGTGTGTGTTTGGTGTGTGTTTGTGAGTTAAATAATGATTGAAATTAAAAGTTGCTTAATAACAAAACAAATAAATAAATAAAAAAACGGAGAAAACAAAAAAAAAAAACATGTAAATTATGTCGTCACTGTTTATTCGCCTGTCATCATTTCCATGAATTCTGTAATTGGAATAAGAAATGGAATAAAATTAATCAAAAAAAATTTCATGTTTTGCTTATACCTATATAAGTGCATTTAGTGTCCACAAAAAAGCGGTGGATAATAATCAAAAAATTGTTAATAAATATTAAAAAAAAAAATAAAATAAAATAAAAAAAGTAATAATGAACGACGATAACGAAAGAAAAAATTAAAAGTAAATGAAAAGATAAAAAAAAAAAAAAAATGAAGAC
This sequence comes from Ptychoptera albimana, assembly GCA_961205885.1. Classification (NCBI taxonomy): domain Eukaryota; kingdom Metazoa; phylum Arthropoda; class Insecta; order Diptera; family Ptychopteridae; genus Ptychoptera; species Ptychoptera albimana. Next base: position 6,210,343 of record OY540804.1, read on the forward strand.
ACTACACAGCATCTGTTTCAATTAACCGACAATATTTTGGATTTGTTCCAGATTTTTATTACTTGTATTTGCTGTAGCTTAAGGAATATTAAAATAAAAATACAAGTGGGAATATTTTGCAATAAAATAAAAATTCAGCATTAAAAAAAAAACGAAAAAAAAAACTTTATTACTTTAAAATTTCTATTTAGATTGATTTTCTTGTTGTTTTCTTATATAAAAAATTTTTTTTTTTTTTTCGTTTTTCTAGAAAGATGTTACACAACACGAATTTATTACATTATAGAACAGATAAAAACACGAAAACACTGCTGTATGTTTATTGTCACGCATTTTAATTCTGTTAAATTGTCTATTGTAGAAACACATTTTTAAATTAAATTTAATTTGACTTGGGATTGCTGGTTTTTTTTTTTTATAATTAAAGTACTTTGCGATTCTTGTGTATTTTAGCCGTAATTTAATTAATTAATAATTTTCAAAATCAATGTCATGTCTTATTGATTAATCGATGAATAAATAACGAAAATTTGTAAAATAAAATTGTAATCGTGGAATATAAGCAAAAAAAAAAAAAAATTTTTTTATAGTTGATTTTCAAAATTGGATTTTTTTCTTTTATTATAGCAAAGAATAAAAAATCATAAAATCCAAATAAAAAATAAAAACATTAGCAACGTGTTGAAATTGTATGTTCCTCGACTATAAATACACTCAAAACGCTTATGAAATTATATTTGCTCGCTTTTATCGGTTTTTTTTTTTTTTTTTTTTGTTTATAAAATTAGATTTAAAAAAATTTTACATCATAGAAATTAATATTGGATAGATATTCCGTGGGGTTTTTTTTATCATTTTTAATTTAATTAAATTATTCCTAGTCAGCTTATTCCTGCTCACGTGCACGATTTTTATTTATCAATAAATTTTTCTTTAATTTTTTCTTTTTTTTTTTGTTGGTTTTCCATTAATTTATTATCGTTGGTTAAGCTGCCAAGTTAGTTATTTATTATTTTTCATAAACAATAACAATGAATTGTTGTTGTTTTATTAATGTTTTTAAATCATGCTATTAAATCGGATTATATATATTTTAAATTAATATTAAAAGAAATATGAAAAGAGAAAATTTATATAAATGAAGCGAGCAATCCGAAACGTATTTCTAGTTTAAAATACGTTTGATTCTCATAGACCGTATATGTGTCTCATGAAATAATCAAGATACTGGGAATATTCTCATTTAATTTACTCAACATGAAAAAAAAAAAGGAAAAATTAAATAAATTTGTAAAGCTCTATACGTTTGTATGCGTAGCTTTAGTATCTATCTGGCTGTTCAGTAATAAATTAACAGCACTCACGCGTTCACCAATTTTTTTTTTTTTTTGTATTCATAATTTAGGTTCAGATTATTTTTAATTTGTTTTGAAAATTGTAGACAACTAAACGTTTTTTTTATGTATAGATAATAATTTACCATCAAAATCAACTGTGCCGGAACCATCAGAATCAATTTCTTCAATCATAAGATCTAATTCACCGTCTGTTAATTGGTCATCAAGTTCTTTAAGAATTTCCCTAAGGCATGATGTTGGAATATAACCGTTTCCTTCTTTATCGTAAAGACGGAAAGCTTCACGTAATTCCTTTTGCATAGCCTCAGCATCTTCCTCAACAATAAACTTAGCGGCCAATTGAACGAATTCACTGAATTCCAAACGACCAGATTCTAGAGAGAAAGAAAAAAATTGTTGGAAAATTTGTTACTGCTGTAATTTAATTTTTTTTTTTTTTTTTTTTTTTGGTATATAAATATAAGAGGTGTGGCGACTAACATTAAATTAAGATAATTTAAAATAATTTCACGATTCTGATTATAAAATATATATGTTTTTTTTTTTTTTTTTTTTTTTTTATAATGTTTACATCAAAGGAAAATTAAAATTGATTATTTTTATTTCTTGTTATTCTTCTTGCTAAAAATAATATATTTATATTTTCTTGTTTTTTTATTCTTCATCTTCTTCTTCTTCTGCTTCTTCTTCTTCTTTTTTAAACATGAACAGACACAAAAACTATAAATATGTCATATAGTATGAAATGTTTTAATGCTCATATGTTTGCTGCTATTTATGAAATTATAATATAGACGTGGTTTAGAGAAAGAACACTACTGAAAACACAGTTAGAAGAAAGATCTTCTATTTATAGATTATTTGGATCAAATTGAAGAAGAGAAATAACAAAAAACATAAATTAGAATCATGTGAATCGTAGTTGGATATAAAATAAAAAAAAGGAATGGGGAAAAGAAAAAAAAAAAAAATAATAAAAATTAAATAAAGATGCTTACTGTCTTCATCAACTTCCTCGATCAATTCTTCTAAGATCTTTTTATTGAAAGGTTGACCCATAAGTCTCAAAATATCAGCTACCATATCTGTTGGAATACTACCGGATTTTTGACTGTCGAAGCTGTTGAATGCCTTTTGGAGAACTAAAAATATTATAAAATAAAAATTAATTAATTATTGATAGAATACATATATATATATTTAATATTAATTAATAATAATCATGCATTGTTAATTAGTTTAACATAAAAATGATTTGGTAATAATCTTTCAATAAAACCTTCGCTATTATTTCGTAATAGAAAAGTTCTAATTATATGAAATAAACACTAAATAAACAATTAACATATTTGTAATAATAATTTAACCTACTTTTGTAAGCTATTAGCTTTTACTTAATAATAACACACACACACACAAAAAATAAATTAATAAATGGGAAATGATCAAAGTGCATTCAACTAATTTTTCTTTTTAAAGCAACATGACAAAAATGCATTTTTTTTTTTTTATTGTCACTAGATATAATATGAAAGTGCAAAAGTTTGTTGACCTGATTTGTGTTTGTTACAAAAAGAAACGGAAAAGAAATAAATCATACGTCGCAAGATTATTCTATAATTAACACAAGGAAAGTGATATAATTTCTACATAATGCGATTTTATTAAAATAAAATGTATAGAAGCATTATTCTCTACAAAAAAAAAAATCATAATAATTAAATAATTAATATATTTATCAACATAATAATAATGATAATTATTATTATAATAATGATGATGATTGTGTTTTCGTGTGGTCGTGCTAAAGCAATTGTTTTTTTTTTTTTTTATAATTTCTGTTCATCATGTTTTTGTTTACAAAGAAAATAAGGAGATGACATCTTACGAATAATGTCTACTTTCGCCTATCAAGATTTACAGAAAGAAAAAAAAAAACAGACAAATTTTATTAAAATAATAATAAAATTACTAATCTTTGTCTTGGAAAGCTTCCAAAAAAAACAAAAATTTGTTTGTTTTGTCTTCTTTTAATATGCTTTAAACTTTTTTTTTCTTATGAAATTTGATTTTTTTTTGTGTGTTAGCAGCGTTGCTATTTCTAACAACCAGCTACCATTTATAATCAGCTAGAAGTCGATAGATTATTTTCTACAATCAAATACAAAAAATAATTTATTTGATTGACAGTTAAGCTGATTGTACATTATTTAATTGACTAATTATATTGGTAGACATACTGTCTATACAAATTGTTTGTTAAAAAAAAAAAAATATATTTTTGCTGTCTTAAGATTTGCGCTAATTTTCTTGTTAAATAAATAAACACAAATCGTGTGAAAAAATGTCAAAAAAAAAAAATTTTTTAATAGATTATTGTTTGCCTTCTAATTATTAGGAAATTTTCCTTAAATTTTCTCGCAAGTGTTTTTTATGTCGATCACCACATTTTATAAAAGAAATTATTATTATTTTTTATTTTTTTTAAAGAAAAAGTTACTTAATTTCGGAACATTATTTATCTAAAAAAAAAAAAAAAAAATTAAAATGAAAAAGAATTATTTAATGCCCCACTCGCGATCTAAATTTTTATGAAAAAAAAAAAAAAAAAATTCTTTTAAATCTTCTAGGCGTTTCTTTTATAATTTAATTATTTTTTTCATTTTTATTTTGACATGTCGCTTGTTTTTATTTATTTATTTATTATGATTTCGTTTCGTTTTTTTCTTTCTTTTTTTTTTTTCATCTGTAAAATACGACCTCAATTCAATTATAAATTTCCAGAAAAGAAATTCTTTTAGTCACTATGCCAAAATTGTATTTATTATACACAAATAATATTCATAATACATGAGCAATCGAATTGTGGAAAATTTAAATTTTCATCTTTTTTATTTTGTAAATCATAACAAACACTTCGTAAAAAAAATCATTATCGTGGGCATAATGAAATTTATTTTAGTGTAAAAAAAAAAAAAAAAAAGAAAGAGAATTTTATTTAGTAAAAATGTGATGGATTGGAAATTTTGGGTGGTGGGCGTTTATTAAATATGACTTTTTCATGTTGAAGACATCATATGATTTTAAAATAATAATAATTATTATTATTATTCAAAGAAGATTGTGTTAAAATTATTTCATTGAGCCATTTTTCTACATGGATGCGTCTAAATGTCTGCAGATTTTTTTTTTTTTCTGTTAACATTACAGAATCTTATTGTATTTGCATAGTTTTTCGGTATTTAATAATAAAAAAAATTAAATACTTATTATTACGTTGATTAAAAATAAAAAAAGAAAAAAAAAAATTAAATCCAAATTTAATTCACCAACAAAGCGATTAGTTAAACTTTTCCTTGTTTAATGAAGAAAAAAAAAAAGAAGTTCAAAAATCAAAAATAGCTACATAAAAATATTCTTAAAATAAAATAATTAAATAAACAAACACTTTGACATCGTTCGTCGTTTATTTTCTTTTCTGTAAATAAATAAATTTAATGAAAAAAAGAAAACATCTCGCATTCGTAATTATAATTTTAAGATAGTATGGAAAATCCGAAAAAAACGAAGTTATTGTGGAATAAAAATAAAAATAAAAATGAACCGAATGAAACATTTTTAAACACACAAAAAATATTTATTTTGGTTTTTTCGCTTGTTCTTTTTCTTTCTTTCTTGTCTAGAACCAATTTTCCTTCGTTTTAATTTGGAACGTAAGGAAAATACAAAAAAAAAAAAAAAATAAATAAACGTAAGAAGAGGAAAAACGAAAAAAACGATAAAAAAAAAGAAAACTGTAATGGAAATTTGATATGTTTGCCTAAAAATGTTGACGGTGATGTTAAATGAAAATCAAATGGAAAATAAAATAAAAATTTAAAATTTAATTCACAAACTTATAAACAATAACGTAACTTGAGTTAAATAATAATTTTTTTTTTTACAAACTAATTCTCTTGACAGGAAGAAGAAAAGGAAGAAAACAAAAAAGGTGTTGGGTTTGCCAAAAAAAAAAAAAAAAAAAAATTCCTGGAACTAACTAGCCTATGCGTATTTATTACGTAGAACCTTGCTTTAATAAATAAATAAATTTATCTCAACGATCATAATAATGATGACGAATAAATTTTTTAGTTAAGCAAATATTTCCAACCCACGGTATTTTATTTATTTTTCATAATAAAAAAAAAGAAAAAAAAAAAGTAAAAAGCAAAGAAAATACTTTTAGCTATCGGTTTATAAATGAAAATTATTGTAAACAAAATAAAAAAAAAAAACTTTATTTTTTCTCCTATTTTTAATAGTTACGATCAGCATTTACACAATAACCGATTTTTCTAATCACACAAAACGCGATCAATACATTTTCACCTGTATTTTTTTTTTTTTTTTTTTGCAAATACTTGTTGCTTTAAGATTTTTTCTTTTTTTTTTTTTTTAAATCAATTTTATCCGTATGTTAATATAATAGCAAGGATCATATTTCAATTAACCACACCATTCACAAAAAAAAATCACTTTAATTCTAAATTAATAACGAATTATTATAATTAAATAATTAAAAAAAAAAAAAAAAAAAAAAAAAAAAAGTAAATGCTTGCCGGCAATTTGCTCTGGTGGGAGTTCATCAGCCTGTAAAAATTAAATAAAAAATATTACATTAATAATAAATAAATTAATTAAAATTTTTTGATAAAATAATAATAATAATAGAAAATTAATTAATTAAATTAAATTAAATATTCAATTACTTACAATATCCATTTTTGTTTTGTTTTTTTTTTTTTAAACTTTATTGAATAAATAAATTAATTAAAATATTATACACAGACACGCACTATTTTAGTTTTAACACTTAAATAATGATAAAACCACTTATATTTAATTAATTGATGAACCGTACAATTCCGTTATTCCAGTAGTACTAATTGGTCCACCGAATGTATAATGCAGAATAAAATGAGAGCGTCAGAGTTGTGTCCTTTTAACCCACCAAAGATTGATTTTTTTTTATAAAACTTCTCTTATCTTTATTCTTAATTCGCCGATGACCTGTTCGATCAAAGATCGTCTCTGCACTGACTCCTAGAAACTTCGTCTTGGAGTTATTACCCTCCTCATTTTGTATAGTTGTTTTCTATTCTATATTTTTTAATTTTTTTCTTTTTTTTTTTTTTTTTGCGTGTTGTTGTTTTCTTTATTTTTATTTTCATTATTATTATATTTTTTATTTCTTTTTATTATTATTTTTTTTTTTTTCATTTCGTATTCGCCTTTTATTTTAAAAATAATAACAATTTTATTTTTAAAATTATTCAACATAGCGTTTTACAAATTTTTTTCTTTTCTTTCTTTTATTCAGATATTGAAAATGAAATGAAATGAAAATATATCCAGAAATATGTGCTCACTAAATATGTTTTTATACACGATTAATACTAATAAGAGATGCCTATCGATGTCGAGAATAAATATATATATATATATATATATATATACAACCAGCATGTATATTAGTAAATTTTCTTTAACAAAAATATATCAACAATAAAATCAAAAATCAGTAATAGAAGAAGAATATAAAAACGAAATAACTACAGTTTAGTTGAAAAATTTTAATAGGAGAAAAAAGAAAACTCAAGACGCCGAAGTAAAGAAAAAAAAAAAAAAATTATTTTATTTTGGTTTTTACGATTCAAAACAAAAAAAAACAAAAAAAAATGTTATACGAGGAGAAAAACACACACTGACTATAAAAACAAAAAAATTAAATTGGTTATACTTTCTTCGTCACCTCTTTAAGCAATTCGATCAGTAAAAAAGAAGAAAAACAATCAATTCTGGTGTTTTTCAAAACATTAATCATATTATTACATAAGAAGAAAACAAGCAAAAAATTAAATTAAAATTCAATAAATGTTATAAATTAAATTAACGAAATAAATCATTATGAAAATGCAATACGAAAACGCGTGTGAAAGCTAATTTATTAAAAAAAAAAAGAAAAAGGAACATAAAACAGAAACAAACATTTTCTAATGGCGTTTTATAAAAAAAAAAATTAAACTTTTAATAAACTAAATATTTACAAAATTAAACGTATTATGGTCGTTGGCCCTAATTACAGTGATTTAAGACAGCTGCAGTCAATTTTAAAATTTGCAACAAAGATTTTTTTACTTTAAAGTGTTGAGCAGCAGTCAACGTTTATAATTACTTTGAAACTAATTAATATTTAGTTGGTTTCTCATTTTTATTATTAAAAACAATTAATAATAAATATTTATATTATTTTATTAAAAACATAAAATAATAATTAATGATGATAGAATTTTGATTAATTTCGATAGAAAACACATTTGGGTTGAAATATATTTTTTTTTTTTTTTTTTTTTGTTATTTTAATGCCACCAATGTTTAAATATTAATTTATTTACATTAATAAATCCTTGATTTTAAATATTATTTCTATCAATTATTATTATTAATTTTCTTTAGTTTTTAATAATTATTCTTTGTTTATTATATTTATTTATTTATCGGATATCCTATATAATTTGTTTACAATATTTTTTATAGTAAAATTAATTAATAAAATATTATTTCAAGCTTCTAAACGGTTTGGTAAACACAATTGGAAATAGTTTTTTTTTTTTTAAATTATTTTATTACTTTAGGGTTTTTTACGCCAAGGTACTTGTGTAGCTAAGTTTAAAACTAGCATGATCTATCAAACGAATATTTATACCCTTAAACAAAGTCATTTATCAAGTGAAATACTTCGAATAACAATAATTTATCTCTAAATAAAATTCATCTTGTTTATAATAAATATTAAAAAAATAATTATAATTAAATTTATGAAATTAAGAAAAGACTGTAATGGTTTATATTTATTGAAAATTTTATTACAATGCGTTGTGTGTATCAGCTATAATTTTTCAATGTTTTATAACAGGAAAATAAATATTAATAACAACATGAATTATTTAAATATAACAATAAACATAGACGACATAATATACATTTTCTATATCATGTGTTTGTATGTGTTTTTTTTTTTTTTTTTAAATAGAATTATATATAAACATAAATATGTGTTGCAAAAGTAGCAAAAATTAATAAAATAAAAAAAAAAATAAAAAATTATTTTGTATAGTTGTTGACTGTTTCTATCATTTTCGTAACACTATTATAAACTTTAATTATTTTTAAGTAGAATAGCAAATTTAGTATATTTTGGAGATGGAAAAAATGTTTACACAAAAAATGAAAAAAAAAAAAAAATCGTGGGCGATAAATAAAAAGAAAAAAAAAAATGTAATATGTACTTGACTGTATAATTTGATTTTGCGTTTCTGTTCATTTCTTTTCTTTGTTTCGTTTTTCATCCTTTTTTTTTTTTTTGCAAAAGTTGAGTGAAAAATTTAATGTTTTTCTTATTTTCACAGAATACATTTTTTTTGTTGTTTGTTTGTTTGTTTGCAATAAAGCTTTTATAACATTAAAAAGTTGCATATTGTTGCTATAAATTTTGTTGTTTGTAATATTTGGGGTAACCTCGGTGCATAACATAATTTTTTTTTTTTTTTTTTATTAATTAAAAAGAGAATAAATGAAAAGAATTGAGTTAATAAGTACTTGAATGACAGATTTTTTTTTTTTTTTCTTAATTTAATAAAATATAAAGAAAACATTAAATTTACAAGGCGTTAAATTATTTTCGTTTCTTTTTTTCTTGATGCAACAAAGAATGAAAAACAGCCAAAGTAGAAGAAAAAAAAAAAAAAAAAAGCATAAAATCCAGATAAAATTCATCAATCGTAGCTGAGATATTTAATTTTAATTTAAATTTCTTTTCTTTTTTTTTTAAATGCACATACACGATATGTCAGTCAATAACTGTGGAAAATAAAAAATAATTCTTTTTCTTAACCGAAATTTAATTTTATTTAATTAAATAAAACAATGTGCCTTTCTGTACATTTGCCATCCAATTATATAGAATTTGGCTTAAATTATTATTATTTTTTTTTTTATATCAACGTGTGTATGATTTTTTTTTATATTTATGTATGCCAACCAAATAATGAATTTATTTTCACTCAGTATCGATTTTATTTAATAAATAATTCAATTAATTTCCTTTGTAATTATAAATAATGATACGTTTATTTATTTAACAACAAATTCTTTTTCAATGCATATTTAGAATAATTTGTGGTTACCTTAATAATTTCTATGCAAATATAATTAAATGTTTTTCTTCTTTTTTGTTAATAAATTTTAAACTTTGATATGAATGTAAAATATTTGTTTAATTTTAGATAATTCTATTAAATATTTATAATTATAAAAAACAACAAATATTTGAATATATATATAATTAAATTATATCCACAAAGTAATTCAAATAAAATAATTATAAATTAAAACACTTGAAAATCAATTAATTAAAAAAATTTAAATATTGCATTTTTAATTAAACAATACAAAAAAAAAAACTTATTTTGTTAAAATAATTATTAATACGTACAAATTATAATTAATTAATAAGTAAAACTACGTTTCAAATATTAATCGTCTATAAATGTTTGATATTTTATTTAACCAATCAACATAAAACGTTTTTTTTTTTCTTTTCTTTTATAATAGATTTAAGAAAATAATTAAAAAGAGAAGAAAAGAAAAAAAAAATGTTTTATAATATATGCTAAAGAACACGATTATAGTTCGTTAATAAATTTATAATCGAAAAATATTTTCATTATATTATTTTACAATCAATCTGTTGTACATTTCGGTAACAAACCATACTATAGGTCTTCTATATATTTTAATCGGAAACTATACAACAGTAGAAAGAAAAAGAACGATTTAAAGACTATACTAAAGAATACACCCGCACATTTATTGTATAGGATATTTAAAAAAAATATGAAAAAAGAAGAAAAATGTAATAAAAGCAGAAGATAGAAAAAAAAAAAAAAACCTATTAAAACCCAAAAGACGAGCTACACAGCAAATGGCGACAAGTGGAAAGTGGGAAGTAAAAAAAATACGAAAAAAAAATTAAATAAAACAGTTAGAAAGATTGATGATCGTTTATCCTAGTTAGCTGTTGTTATTGGAAAGCACATACTAGGTGTCCACGGTCGCAATAAACTAAATTGAAAATTACAAATTGTAAAATAAGAATTTTTGGTTTTTTTTTTCTTCTCTTGTCTGCTTAACGATAGACAAACCGAAGACAATATCTGATATTTTAATTTTTTTTTTTTTTGTTTCTCCTCTTAATTCTTTTGGATTACAATTTTTATTCGTTTTTATAGTTGATTAAATTCCTTGATTCTGTTTATATATATATATTAATTAAAGTTTAAAAATAAGACAAATATGAAAAGAATTTCAATATGTTATTGTTTTATAAAAAAAAAAAAAAAAAAAAAAAATTCCTTCTTCTTCTTTTCCTTTAAAAATATAAAAAATTGTAACACATTGAGGTGAGTTTTCTTTCTTATATACTGGCTTGTATTTTTTTTTTTTTTTTGTATTCTTTTATAATCATCTCTCCTTGTTTTACAATTGATGAAATGAAATGAAAAACAAATGCACAATATTTGTTGTTATGGTTTAGATATGTAGATAAACAACCACCCACACCGTATAGTAACATTGAGAAAATACACAAATTTATCTGTGTTATGTGTGTGTGTGGTAAACATCCTATGACAGCATTACTTGTGATTTCTAATAAACATTATTTTTTTTATTTTTACTTCTTCAAAAACAACGACATTTGTTAAAATTGTGTGAATATAAATATAATTAAGCCACTTAATTGATTTTATTTTTAATTTAATTTTAAAATCATTATCGCAATAAACATTTTTTATTTTTTTGTTTTGTTTTTTTTTAATTAATTTTATTATTGTTTGTGCGTTGAGTTTTTAAAAATCGTGTTAATTAAGTTAATAAATTTTAATTATTTTAAAAGCTTAATCACAATGTTAATTAATTGTTTTTTGCTTTTTTTTTACATTCACACATCAATAACTGATCTTAATAAAAGCAAAAAATAAAAAACAATCCTAATTTATGTGTTATATTTTAAGAAACAACCTGTAAATCATAAAACAATAATTAAAAATAATTTTTTTTTTTTTTTTATATAAACATAAGCCAACCTACAGTAAAAAAAAAAGAAAAAAAAGAAAAGATCTATCCTTCTATCTTCCTGCAATTCATTGTTTCCCACATTATTTTCACAATCAATCAAAATATTTTTTTTACTTTTATTATGCTGCTTGTTGCTCAACGGTTTTTCATTACTTTTTCCAATTTTTTTTTTTTTTTTTAATAAATATTTATCATTATCAGCAATATTTTTTTTTTTTGTGGATTATAATTATATATTCATGGAAATACGTATATCATCGTTTTAAGAAGATTATTTTCTAAATCAAAAATTTCGTTTTTTTTTTTTTTATTAACAATTCGTTAAACGTACAACATTATTGCCGTTTTCTTGTAATAATATAATAATAAAAAAAAAAAAATATATATATAATAATTACAATATAAATAATGAAAAATTCTATTTTTACAATTGGTTTCTAAACATTAAATACCCAATGGTTTATTGTTTTAAATAATTTTTCATTTCTTTCTTTCAGTTATATATTGTGTTAATGTTTGCAATTTTTCATAAGAATAAGAAAAACGAACATACATATATATATGAAAATAGAAATAATAATGAATTAATTTAGAAAAAGAAAAAAATGTTTTCAACTCGCTTTTCATCCATCATTCATTATATTTTCTCTCTTTTGCTTTTTTGCTTATTTAAATATATATATATTTTTTTTTTTAAATATATAAATTTTAATTCATAAAATATTATTTAATGATGATAAATTATATTTAATATTCGTCATGCATTTTTAGTTTAAAAAAAAAGAAAAAAAAAAGAAATATTTTTTTTTTTTCAGACATTAATTAATTAACTGAAAAATAATTTATAGTTTTTGCCTTTTCGCTGCTATTTGAAAATGTTTTATTTATTTATTTCCTTTAAAATTGTAATTACATGTTATTGATTGAATTTTTTTTTTTTTAATTAATTAATTATTCTGTTTTTTTATATTGTTCATATTAAAGCTTATATCCTTTTGTAAATTATTATAAATTTACGTTGAATCAGTGCTGGATTTACATGGAGAAATATTGTTATTGTGTTTTGTGTATCTACTATGCATGAAAATAGTCAGGATGCATGATAAATGCACGGACATTTATAAACCAAAAATAACATAATTTACTTAAGCTTGTCGTTTATATAATTTCGTTTAGAAGTGAGTATCCAACCTTTGGCTGCACACAAACACATTTTTCCTCCATTAATAATTATTTTTTATGTTAAACATATTAAATTTTTGTTTAAGTGTTTTAATATTTCATATATATGTATATATTCGCCTTCTCCACCTCTTTCTACATCTGTATGCCCAATTTCCATTAACTGGATCGCAATTATTTAATTTTTATTACATTTATTCGTCAATAAGATGAGAAAAATATTTTGCATAAAAATTATTATTTTCTGTGTTAATTATTTATTATGTTTTTATTATAAATACAGAAAATATTTTTAAAAAAAATATTTTTTAATTATATAATATTATGTTGAATAATATACGGTTTCTATCTATTTATGATTTGTATCATCCAAATTTTACAGTTGTTAATAATGCTTTAATTACAATAATAAAAATTAAAATTATTACTTTTCGTTTATTTTGATGTAACCACAAGGCTCTTATTATTAATTTATCTACAATGTTTTGGCGTCAATATTTAACTAAAAAACTACAAAAAACTAAATATAATTTTTTTTTTTTTTATAAAGTTTAGTGTTGGCAGGCTAGACCATTACCATCCATTTTGTGGATTTAAACGTTGAATTCATTTTACTAAAATAATTAGTTAATAAGATGCAATACCTAAAAGTTTTTATGCTTTTAGCTTTTTAATGTTGATGATACTTACTTATAGCATGAACGAGCTAAATTACTAATTTTAGTGGCAGTAGAGGCTTAGGTTTTCTTGTAATTACTCTTCTTTATCTGCTTCTGAGCTTTCAAATTTAGCTATCGTATAAAATACCCAAGAATACATGACATTTTGTTAAAAACTGTTCTTATTAAAAGTTTCTTTTCAAACTTTTAAGTTACTTTGTGCATTTCGTTAAATTTTTCAATCAAGAATCTTCCAGCAAACAGTTGGGAATTAAATCTATTTTTAATTAAAAATTAAAAATGTTTTGGTTTTGTAAAATAATTTTAATCTCTTCAGTCAATAATTTTCAAGATAAGACTTTTTTGTGAATTAATTGACCTGACATCGGTTTTGTTTTCGTCAGGATTTTGATCAACCTTTTTTCTTATCCTGAATTTGGCTGATATTTTCTGTAAATAATCGTTATTTTTCTAGTATATACTTATCTTTAATTAACAATTGAGATTTAAAAAAAAAAATTAATTAATTATCGAAAACTTAAGCTCACAGTGAATACGTGACTTTTTAAATTTTAATATTTCTATTTTGAATCAACTTAATTATAATTAACGTTCGCTTCGTTTCTAAGAAAATAATAAAGAAATATTAATAATAAACAAAGTAAGAAATACTTAAAAAAAAAAAAAAAAAAATGCTGATAGTATTATTAAATTATAATTACTAATAATCAGAATGTAACGCGCCATTTAGTCTCGTAAAGAATTAAAAACTTTTCTTTTTTGTTTGTTTTTTGGGACACAAGTTGATTTGCACATCATAAATTTTATTATTATTATTATTATTATAAATTATTAGACATGAATGAAAAATCTGTTTTATTTATTTATTTATTTATTTTATTTGTTTTAAATTATTTATTTATTATTTTCCGTCTGTTATTGCTTTGCCCACTTTATCTTAATTTTCATAAAAGTATTTCTTTTTTGCTAATATTAGATATATTTCATTTCGTAGAATTACTGTAAAATATATTTCGTTGTTTTTTTTTTGCAAAAAAAAAAAAAAAATTAATAATTTTTTGTGCTAAAAACGTATAAATCTTAAAACATGGACAAAAAAAAAGAAAAGAAAGAAAATAATATAAAGTTACATTAATTTGTTAAAGAAGTAAAATAATATGATAAATGCTATAGTTATTAATCATATGCTTAAGTTATTATTATTTTTTTTTTTTGATGACATAAATGTTTTATGGATTGTTATTCAGGACGTTTTACGTAAGGTTTGACATTTTTTTTTTTTTTGTTAGTACAAGAACACAAGAAAAACTCGGTAAATTTTTTTTTTTTTTTTGCTTCTACAAATAACTAATTGCACTCTCTTTGTACAATCATTTCATTTTTTTTTTTGTATACTTAAAATCAAATACTTGATAATTGTAGCAAAATAATAACAGATGCGACACACAATATTGGACTTGGGACTTGGGGTTATATAGAAAATTAGAAAATGTTAAAAATATAATAGAAACTTTCGTTGTTGTTTGTCAAGTGGTTTTTTTTTTTTTTTTCGCATTTTTACGCCGTAATCTAATTCATTTTAAATTAAAAATCCATTTTCTATAATAGAAAAACTTCTTTTAATTAAATGTAATATAAATTTCACTTTTCTTCTGATTAATTTTCTTTAAAAATTCAATAAATTAAGAGAAAATATTTTTTTTTTTTTTTTAATGCTTGTCCTTCGGTTTTAATAACGTCATAACGTTGTTGACTCAGATTTTTCTCTTTTGCGTTTTGAATTAATTATTTTTTATAATAAAAAATTTCACAATACTAGTGTTTCTAGTGTTCACAATAATATTATTATTATTTTTTTTTGTTTAAAATAGTTAGTGACTTACTAAAGAAGGTCTTTGCCACTGAATACTAGACTAGAATCTAGACTAAATGTTAACTTTTTGTTTAACTCTGTTTTACAGAAGCTTTTCATTACATTTAAAAAATTTTAAAATATTTGAATTAAAAACGAATGACATTGACGCCAACCAAAGTGTTATTTTGTAGGGGGTCAACAATTATTATATTTTCGCCCACATTTAAATAAAAAAAACAACATAGGATTATATATATGATAAGAGAAATAAAAACAAAATATTAATTTTTAAAGTACGTTGGCTGTATGCTTAGTAATTCTCAGATATTTTTAGATTTTATTTATTATTTTTAGACATTTTCAAACGTTTTTCATATCATAATTCTATAAATTTTTTTTTTTTTTTGTTTTTGTTTATTATAAATATTTTTGTTTAAAAACATATTTTTAGAATAAAAAAAACAAAAATATATGTATGTTTTAGCCAATAACTTAATAAATTTTATTGGATCTTTAATTGGTTTCTTTTAATGATAACAACTAAGACAGGTGATAATTAAACCATCAATATAAATCTTCTTATATAAATCTACTGTGCTTTCAATCTTTAATCATTATTTAAACAAATTGGAATAATAATAAAAGCGAATAACATTTCGTTCGCCTACACAAACAATTTATTAATTTTTTTATTTACATTAAAAATGAATATTTTTATTAATCATTTTTTGTGGTGATAATTTTGAAATATTACAGCACTTTACTTGTCACATAATACCGCCAATATATTCTTCATAAAACTCACTGTTAATAATTAATAATAATTAATATTGATCTTATCTATGTATTTTTTCATATAAAAATAAAACAGATCATCACAGATCATTTATTTATAATAAAAACGAAAAAAAAAATTTTCTTTTTCAACTAGAACAGGTGTTTGTATAATTTTCGTTTTTTTTTTATTTTATAATAATAGTAAACTATTTTATGTATCCCAATATAAACAAATAATAATTTTTTTTTTTTTTTAACCCATAGTATTTTTTTTTTTTTTTTTGCTTTTTAATTAATTAATTAAATTATTAACGTATAGTAATGGAAACGATTGATTTGAAAGCAACGAGCACAATCAAAGGAAAATGGAAAAATAATTTAAATATCGCCAAAATGTATGCAACACAATTGCAATAAACCGAAGAATCATTTTTGGAATTTTATTCAAATTAAATCAGTGATTTTGTATCTGAAATATTTGTTAAATGAATAAAACTTAATGATTTTATATGTAAAAGTATATTTTAATCAATATTATTATCAATAATAAATTAATAATTAATTTTTAATAACACTTTAATTGTGACAAAAATATATTTGTTCAAGTGATTTTCAATAAAAACAAATATTGGTTTTATTATAAAAATATTAACTTGGTATTTACAGCAGGAAATACCTTATATTGGAGTGGAATCAATAAGAGATTATATAGGTTTACATTGGATAAAAAGTAAAAATAAACAAATAAAAAATGTGATTAGGTTTTGGATGGTGTTTTCCAGCTTCGTTTTCGTTTGATTACAAACAAAAATGCTATTTTGGTTCACATTATCAGTTTTCTGTTATAAATATGTGCAAGGTGACTAAATAATCAACCGTTTTCGATAAAATAGAAATAGAAATAACATTTCAATGTATTTTTACTAAAATAACCATTAGTAATTTTTAGTTTTTACAGCAAAAATAAAAAAATAAAAACATTATTTCTGTCCAAAACAGCACAATACATTTATTGTTTTACTTTTTTTCTTTTTTTTTATATGTTATCAAATCGAAGTCTAATTTATCTAATCACATATGAAAATCACATGCCATTCGTCTGCTTTTTTTTCTGTTTTTAGTTTCGTGTTTTTTTTTTTGGTTGTTGTTATTGAAGAGTTGACACATTCATTAAACTGTTTTAGCTGTTAAGTCTTTAAGTTCTTCTATTTATTAATTATACTTTTTTTTTTCTTTCTTTTTTGTTGTTGTTTTTGTGTGTTATATGGAAAATTAATTATTTGTTAGTTTAAAAAAAATAGAAGAGAAATAATAACAAAACTGTGATTCAATAAAATGAGAAAATGATTACAAAGTTTGTATTTTTTTTTTTTTTGTTTTGTCTTAATTTAATTATTTTTTTTTTTTAATTATTTAAAAATGATTATAGATATAAAAATTATAAAAGTTATAAAAATTGTTTTTTTTTTTCTGTTTGATGATTAATTGAGTTTTGAAATTTATTTTGGTTTCAGTTGTGTTAAAACAACTGTTTAGTTTAATTTTGCTAATTAATCGTGGTTGTTGCATTTTATAAATATAAGAATTATTCATATTTGTTAATTTAATTAAATTATCTTTTGTCTTTTTTGTCATTTTTGTTGTGATATAACATTTTTATGGTATTAAAAATTAATAAAATTATTGATTTGAATTCGTATTGTGCCTTAATTGATAATTAAAAGAAGTTTTTTTTTCTGAACAGCAGAAACATGAATTGGGTAAACCGTCCACAATCGCGCAAGCCATCTGGCAATCCTAATACATTGAGACTGACAATCGGCCAAAATATTAGGAAACTGCGCAAAGCAAGAAAGATGGCGGAAAGTGAAAAAGAAGAGGCTGTTAATCTTGTAAGTTAATTTCGATAAAATTTGACAGTTAAATTATATCAAAATGTTATCAGTAAATGTATTATCAGTTAATTTAACTATTAAAATTTCTATTTGTCAAAATAAAATAATTTCTGTGAATTGGTTGTCAATAAATTTGGGTTGAGGTTAGGTTTTTTTTTTTTTTTTTTTTGTGTATAGTTTTGTGAAATGTCAAAATAATTATTAAACGTAAATAATCCTTAACAAATGGATCGTTATTGACATTCATTCTAATTTGAATACGTTATTTTTATATTAATTAAATATTTATTCTCGTATTATTATTATAAATAGATTGTCTGAAAAAAATCGATTAGTTTTTAATGTCTTTATTGTATATTGAACTTTATAATTGCTTGTAAAATGGATTCAAGGTTTTCGTTAGATAATATTGTGAATAATTTATATAATTATTTTATGTATATATATATATATTATATTAATAAATAAATTAACTTTGCTTCTATGTATTGGTTTATTAATTGAAATATTTATTTTGTTTTCAGCAAGTTGAATTTGAATGGGTTCTTCGTGAAGAAGTTCATTCCGTATTAAAGCAGTTACATTCAATTTTAGTGGTATGGTTTGCGTGTTTATTCTAACTTAATATAAATAAATAAAAATTGGGTTTATTTTTCTTTTAAGGAATGTGCTCATCGATTTCCTGTACCGCTATATGGGCATGAGGGCAAGAAACCTAATACATTTGTCTTATCTACACCACAAGACCAAATAAAATGCGTTGTTACATTAGCTGGAGATAGTATAGCACATGCAGTAAGTTTTGCTATTGATAACTGATAGTGTTTTTTAAATAATTATTAAAATTTGTTTGTTTTAGGATATTAGTTTTAAAGTACAAAGGCAACAGAATCAAGTGCAACGCACTTCTATAAATCAAGATTCTCCATGGAAACTACAACAAGTTCAGGATGCGGCAAATCACTTACAGCAAGCTATAAATCATATTGATAATGTTGACAGTTCGTACAATTTTAAAACATCTGACGAGGTTATTCATATATTGGGTAATATCTTAGGTGCATTACAAAGGGGAAGAAATAGTCTAGTCATTCCACGTAAAAAGCCAATAGATGAATTAATGAAAAGTCGTAATATGGTAATTTCAAAAATATAATTAACTTTTTCTTTTAAAAACTATTATAATTTACGATTACAAAATCATTTTACAGAAATCATTATCACCAAATTTGCCAGAAGATTTAGCAATTAGTTTTTACATACAAAGCCATAAGTTAATATTTGCTGCATACCAATTAACTAATATACAAGGGACAATGAAATTTGATTCGTATCAAGCAGAATGTTCGGTGCCATGGCTAAATGAGATACTTGTATTATTCACTATATCATTGCAATTGTGTCAACAATTAAAAGACAAAGTAAGTGTTGCTTCTTCTTCATCTTTTCTATTAAATTTAATTAAAAACTGAAAATATTTTAAACATGTTTCTATGAGCAATGTATTATTATGGTTTTATAGCAATTTTATATTTCTACTCAATTGCTGCTCATTGCTATTGCCTCAATAAAATTTTCATTTCCTTTAATAGTAATAAAATCGAAGAAAGAACATTTTATGTCTTGTTTACTCTTTGATGGTTGTATTTGTTTCTGCCATTTCCATATTGTTAACAATACTTGAAGTAGCTACTTTATAAATGTTTATTAAAAATAATTCATATCGGGAAAGAAATAGAGGAATAAAAAATAGCCATGAATATTTTATGAACTAGCATTATATATATATGAATGAAATGAATAGACATTTATAATAATAATGATAAAAATAATATTTTATCAGAAAGTACTTTAAAGAAATGTTATTTCTGGATAACAATATTGTTTTGTTTACAATAATAATTTATTATAAATAATTAAATAATAATAATATTTGTTTGTTTGTTTGTTTTAATTATCTATTTCAGATATCTGTGTTCTCTCAATATAAAGATTTTACTGTAGGATCTCGGTCAGCATCGGCGCTGTCTTATTAAACAAAATAAAAAATATTATTGATAAAATATTATAAAAACAGAAGAGTTAATTAGATGTGTTGATTCCTGCCTTAAAAACAAAAAAAAAAATAAATTAAATAAAAATTATTATAATATAAAATTATTAAATGAAGAAGAATTTGTAAAATAATTACGAAAATGTTTTTTGGCGTTGAATAGTGTAGCGGAGTGATTTTTAATAATGTATTAATGTTAATAACAATGCACTTTGGTTGATGTTTAATATTTAATTATAATAGTTGTAATGTACATTAGCTACATTAAATTTTCCAATTAATTTTTTCTTTTCATTTTCAATTCCATTAATTAATATTTAAACATACATATATATATATATATAATGTAGTTTTTACACATTGAGTATTAAATGCAAAATATCGTTGATTGTTGTATCATTGTTTCATTATATAAAAAAAAAACTATTCTTTTAAAAATACATTGTTATAAATCACTAAGAAATAAATAAACTATTTAATTGTTAAAACTCTTTACTAATATATAATTATAAGTATAAGCTCAGTTTGTAATAATTACAGAGTAATGTTTAAAAAAAAAATCAATTATAATGAGCTTTTACTTGTATTGCTGCATATATTAAACATTAGTTAATTATTATAAAATAAATAGTTGGAATTAATAGTTAAATTATAATTAAATTAAATAAGAATGTACAATTATCTAGTTGATAGTTAGCATGTATAAAATATATAAAGTAATTAATAGATAAATTATATTAATATTGTTAATTATATTAAAAAAAATAAAAAAATATTGGATGATAATGGATAATTATATTATAATTATTTTTATTATTATTAAGTTATAAAGTCAATTTTATTATGAAATTTATTATTAGTTCTAATTATTATTGTTTATTAAATAAATTTTTTCTTTATTATTAATATAATTATTATTATTTTTTTTGTTTTGGTTCTGTAAATAAACGATGAGAAGATAAAGAAAAAAAAATCAAGTAAATGATTAATAGATAAATTTATGCAGTGAATGAAAAAATTGAATTTTATTTTACTTTCTGATCTTAATGAGATGTTAAATTACCTTGTTACACATAGATAGAATTAAAAAAAAAAAAATCCAGCCACAACCAGTTTAAAGAAAATTAATTGATTCCCAATAAAACATAGTTTTATGATTCAACATATGCATAATATTAATATATAGTTTTATGTTTACATTTGTTGACTTTATGTTCCATTCTTTTCCTACATAAAATATGCTATAAAAACAATGTAACAAGGATATAATATAATAAATATAAAGGAACACAATATTTGCCCTGAAAAATATTTTTCCATCTTCATCTTCTTGCTCTATGTATAAAAAAAAAAAAAAAAGAAAAAAAAAACGCATTGATAATAAATAATATTTTTATGATTTTGTATTTAACAATTGAAATAGGCACATCTCTTACACATGCAATAACAATAATAATAATAATAATAAAATGAGCAGGGAAAATGTATTAAACAGAAGAAAGAAAATAAATAAAATAAAAATTTTATGATTAAATAATAAAAAAAAGAAAAAAAATTAAAACATTAAACCAGTAAAACAATAAATCTTAAGATTTAACATTGATCTCAATAAAAAAAAAAAAGGGGTGAATTTTATTATCAATCATTTTCTATTTATTTATTCTTTATCAATATTAATCATCACTGATTTTTTGTTTGTTTCCCTTATCTTTTTATTCTATTTCTTCTACTATTTGTTAATTAATCTCACAAAATTTAATTTAAACGTAAAATATAAAAGAATTAAAGACATTGAATAAATGTGATAATTTTGATTTAATAAAGTAAGAAAAAATGGTAAAGGTTAGTTTATGTTTGTTTCTCGTTGGTTTTTATTTTCTCAAACACTGTGCTAACTGTTAATTAATAATAAATATATATATATAATAAAGTTAATATAAAACAAGTAAAGTAAACTTGATTATATGTAATGTGATGAAAGACAAATTAATTAAATAATAGTTAAAACAGAAACGTAGAAATGATGATGATGATGGTGATGAGAAAACGTCTATACAGAATACGACAATAATAATAAAAAAAAAAAAAAAAACAATTATGGATAAAACTTTTTAAAGATAAATTTAAACATTAAAAGATATATTTGTTAATAAAATAATATTAAGAAAAAAAATTATAAATTTAAATCCTTAAAATTAATTAAATATTCAACGAAGTTATTAAATAAAAAAAAAAATACAAAACAAAAAAAATTAAAATTAAAATTATTGGCAAAAAAAAATTTGTTGTTACTAAAAAAATTTATTCTAAAATGCTTTAAATTGTTAATTAAAAATTTATCAAAAAGAAAAAAAGTGCGTTGATTCTGTAGTAAAAACAAAAAAATTTTTTTTTTTGCTTTAATTATTCCGCTTATTTTATCAATTAATTAACTTAAAGATTACAGGTGATTCAGGTGTTATTACACACAATAAAAATTTAATTAAAATTTCTATTGATTTGAGAGATTATAAATTTAAACAAAGAAAATATGATGAGAAAAAAAACATGAGAATTAATTATGGTTAAAATGTAGTAAAATAACATGTTCCAGGGTATGAGGTACCAAATACATTTTTCATTGAGCCAATATGCCAAGAATTTCAATTTAAATATTTCAAAATTTTCTAATAAATCCTTTAAATCCCGAAAAATAATACAAATTAGATTTTACTACGAATTTTTTCAATAATCCCAAATACATATTGTTGTTGTTACACACTTAACCAGTTTATTTAAATGTATTTACCACCAAAATAATCAAATAACAACAACATCAATGAACGTACAGCAATACAAAATAGCTGATGACATTGAAATAAATTTATTAATATTTATTGTCATCGTTATACTATCGTCGTTGTATTTTTCTCTCCAAAATGTAAAAATAATAATTTGAATAACATTATTCAATGGTAATTTGGACACTTCGTTGCTGTTAAATGTATTACTTTTAACCCAATGTATGCTTTTCTTGTTTTTGTAAGCTTTTTACTTCTTTTTTTTTTTGTCGTATGTGAATTTAGAAATTTTAACCAAATTTATTTCAAAAGATTTTGTTATGTTTGCATAACATATTCAATTCAATTATGATTTGTGTGCTGTTGTTGAAAGAAAAAAAAAAAAAGTAAAAACTCTTAAACAAATAGTTACTGTTGAATAAATAAATAACGCTGGTAATTCGTTAAAGAAAGTATTTTTATTTTATTTTTTTCGTTAAAAGATTAATCACAAATTTTGCGTTTTTTTTTTACTATTTTAATTATTGTAGTGGTTTTTCGCTTGCTTGCTTGCTTTTTTGTTTCTTAAATAAATTTGTTTGATTTATTTTTATAAGCCACCTCCTGTTACCTTCGGAAATTAATTTTTATTTTTTGTTGAAATCGTTGAAAGTATTTAAAAATAAAAGTCAGTTAGTGACTTGTTATTGATTGTGATAAAACGTTTCTTAAGTTTCTTATGTTTTTGTGAGCTTTTTTTTGTTGTTAAATAAGTAAAAAAAATTTTTTTTTTCTTTTTACAAATCTTGTGATATTATAATATCGCCCGGAAATATTAGAATTAATAATAATTTATTTATAACCAGTTGTGTGCTTTTTAATTTATTACAACAATTTAAAAAAAAATTTTTTTTTATTTTTTTGAATATTATGGATATTAGATATTGGTGTAATTTATCTATTTGTATTATTATCGCGTACATTTGTTACAAACATAGAATATCTTTTTATTTTATTGTCGTAGGAATGATACACGTTTTATTGTTGTTTCTGTGTTATTTATAATTTTTTTTTGTGTAAATAATAGTAAAAGTTTTTTTTTTTTTTTCTTGTAACCTTTTTAAGTTTGATGAGAGATTTTCATACTTTAACAAAACAAAAAGACAAAAAAAAAAAACCTTGGCTTTATATCACTGGAATTCATTTCGTATTACTCAATGTTAATTAAATTTATGTAAATTCAGAGAAATTAATATTTGCTAATCAGTGTTATTTTCGTTTGGAATAATATTTTTTTTGCTTTATTAATAATTAATAATAATAATAATAATAATTCCTCACTTTCTTAATACTATCTAACCAAAAAAATTGTTTTTTCTTTCTTTCTTTTACTACGCTTTAATAAATTTGTATAAAAAGTAAAATAAAAAAAATTTCTCCTACTTTAATTAATGATTCAGCAACAAAAACAATCTATGTAAAAACATTAAAAATTATTTATTTAAATCTTAAATTTAATTGTATTATGTATGACTGACTGTGTTACAAGTAAAAGTTTGTCTCTAAAGATTTATACTTGGTACATATAGATAATGTGTGGCAAAGAAACACACAATAACCGAAATAAAAAGCAAAATTAAACAAAAAAAAAAAAAAATGTCAATTGGATTAATTATAAACAAAAAAAAAAAAAAAAATTTAATGTAAAATGACTTCCTGATTAATTGGTTTCGTCGAAATCAAAATTTATTAAAAAAAAAAATTAAAAAAAATTATGTATAAAAAGCTGTTGATGTTATATTTGACTGGCCAAAAAAAAAAAAAAAATATTGAAACAAAGCAATAAAAATTAAAATTAAAATTATAAATAAAACTGCAATTGTTCGCAAAAAAAAAAAAAAAATATAATTAAAATAAACAACAAATAAATAAAATAAAATAAAATGAAAAAAAAAAAAAAAAATTACCACACGTTGCAATTCATTAATTTTATTTTTTTTTTTCGTTTAATTAATAATTTTCTGTTTTTTTTTTTTTTTTTTTTTGTTTGTGAAATTGAATTGTGAAATTTTTTCTTTTTCTTCGTTTTTGTGTTTTTATTAAATTTTGTTTTTTTTTTTATTATTTTCCAAGATAAACTATTTGTTTATGCATTTATTTGACTGTAATTTGATACATTTTCAAAGTATTTAAGTGTGTTTGTTGGGTTGGCAGCGTATTGACTTTAAATTAATCCGTTTTGTTTAAAAGGAAAAAAATTATTATCAATATGATAATTAAACGTGGATTTTTTTTTTTAAATATATACGTTAACATTAAATTAAACGATAAAACGATTATCGTTACACAATTTAAATGAAATTTTCTGTTGTGTGTGATTTGTTGGTGAGAAACGAAAAAGATAAATCTGAATGCTATGAAACATTAAATGGTTTTTAAAGCCAGCCAACCAACCAGCCAGCATACACATCATACCACCAACCCCGGGGATTTTCAAATATATTTTTAATTAGATTATATTTGGAAACCCATTCATTCAACCATAATTTTAACTTTCTGAATAAATCAATTAAGCTTAAATAATAGAAATTTCAATTAAGCAAATAACTCCTTTTTTTTTTTTTAATTTCAGTTGGATTTTTTTTTTTTTTTTTGCCACCGAATAGATATGAAAATTAATCATTTTATTATATCGCAAATGAATATTTTATTTATATTTAATTTCTAATATTTAATTAATAATTCATTATTTACCATACAAATATTTACTTGAAATATTATAGATTTACACCTCATTTCGTTATTAATTATTATTCGTCTTCTTCTTCTTCTTTAATAATTATTTCTCATTTAATTAAAATTGTGGATAGTGGAAAAAAATAAAAAAAATTAACCCACACTGCTATATAATTTGTTGTTTTGCTAATGATAAATAATTTTAATTTTTTTTTTAATAGCGTGAATTTTAATTGTAATAAAGTGATTGTGCCGGCGACACAAAAGGGGCAAAAACAAAACCTTTCTATGCGTTTAAAAACTTTAAAAGAGATAAATTGCAAAAATTAACAACAAATGACTATTGTTGGATAAGCGAAAAGTGGCAAAACAATAGAATACGGAAAGGTGTTAATTTACCCCATAAAAGTTTTAGAATACAAAAACATTTTCACCTACGAAACGTAACCAACAATGAATGAATCAAACGAAGTCGTTTTAATAACAGGTGAGTTGTGTGATTGATGGTTTTTTTTTTTTCTTTTTTTTTTATGTAGATATAAATTTTGTTGCTTCGTGTACTTAGCTGTCCTATACAAAACGACACGGCTGAAGGTTATTTAGGTTTGTTTCTTGGTTGTTAAAATAAAAAAGAAGAAAAATAAAAATAAGGAAGAGGAATTCTATACCCCGCTTGACGTCATTTAAACGCAAATAAAAAACTGAATTCGATGTTTTTCGAAGGATATTTAGTTCTTGTTTGTCCAAACCATACTGAACTTGAACTAAATTAAATTAAACGCAAAAAAAATCTCCATTTTACTTTTACTCTTATCATTTATCGTTTTTTTTTTTCCTTGTTTTATTTCGTTACAAGATAATTGATTACAACTATGCTATGTACATTTCATTTATTATTTTTATATTTTCTTTTGCAGGTGGTAGTGGATTTCTAGGTCAGCATATTATACGTTTATTACAAGAAAGAGATGATAATGTTAAGGAAATACGAATCCTTGATTTGCTACCATATGAAAAGAAGTTGGGTAATTATTATTTCAGGTTTTTTTTTTTCATTCTTCCTTTCTTCTTTATTTTGTATAGAAAATCACCTTGAATGATATTTTATAAAAAGTTGTAAATTAAAATAATTGTTTATATATTTTTGCAGATCATGCAGAAACAATACCAATAAAAACATTTATTGGTGATATCTGTATGCCGGAAACGATGGAAGAAGCATTTAATGGTGTTGACTGTGTTTTTCATATAGCCTCCTATATCAATTTTCAATATCCACCAAATTACAAAGAATTAGAACGTGTTAATGTTAAAGGTATATTACACACTATAAATGTAAACAAAAATGTGTAAACGGAATATTTATTACATTTTGAGAGAACCAACAAAAATACAAAAAAAAAAAAAAAAAACTTCGTGAATACTTTACACAGAAATGAATTAAATATAAAATAATATTACGCACGACTCATTTTATAACCTTTTGCTTTATCGACCATTCTGTGAGCTTTTTTCCTCAACAACAAGAAAAAAAAAAAAAAAAAAAAACAAAGAAAAAAGAAAAGAAAATTTCGTTAAATCCCAGTGTCTTAACTTTTATGAATTTTGGGATTTTTCTGTTTTAAAACAAAGATTACAAACAATTATATACTTTTAAAGTTCCACGTTACTTTAACGTCTAAGATATTCTACGAGTGTATATAAAAAAAAAAAAGAAAGGAAAAATCAATTCTTAACGGAATTATGATAATTAACTTTGTTATAATTAAATTAATCTTAAGATAAGGAATTAATCTGAATAACATAAAATAAATATTTATTCAAAGATTTCTTGCAAATACGTTCAAATAAAATAACATAAATCTGGCATTGTGAATCTGATGTTGATTAATTTTGATTGAAAATCAATCTTCAATCTTTATAAATTTTCAGTTTTTCTATCTTGATTTAACATATTTTTCTATTCATTTATTTTAATTTTATTTTTTATGTTTTATTTTTATACCAATTCAACAAGGAACTAAAAACGTTATCAATTTGTGCATTAAATATAATGTACCACGCTTAATATATACAAGTACATCAGCTGTCACATTAATACCGTACTTGGGTCGTGGCACTTTTTCAATCATTGTCAATCAAACGGAGAGCAAGGCAAAAACACCAGCCGTTGATAGTGGTTTTCTTGTGCCTGGTTATCCTGCATCAAAGTTGCGTACAGAAAAAATTGTGTTAGCTGCATATGGGTCACCATTATCAAATGGAAATGGTACGTATATTTAATGTCCACCCTTGTGGTTACATCTATTTATCTATTCATTGTACATTGTTTAAACTAGAAATTTACAGTTCTATTCTGTTTTGTATTCAACATTCTGCTGTTTTTGCTTTCTATACATATAATTTTCTTTTCTATTTTCTATTTTTCTCTACTTTTATATTAGTTTTTTTTTCTTTTTTGTTGTGTTATGTTTTAGTGAATAGAAGTGTTATAAGAAAACATGTTAAAAAGAGAATTGAATGGAAATGTTATGTAGATTTTATACATAGATTTATAACAGCAAAATATAGCAACAGTAACAGTAACAGCAACATAAAATGGAGCAGATAGTGAAATCTCTGTCTTGTCATGAGATTGAAATGTATTTAGCTTAGACTATGTGTAGATTTTATTATAAATTTATGTATATAAAAAAAAATATAATAATAATAATAATGATAAAATGAAGCAGAGTTTGAATGATACGATAGAATGAAAATCATGCTGGCTGTGTTATTATGTATTTATATTTAAAACAACAACATTAGCAATAGTAACAGCAACAGCAACAGTGTTGCTGAATATTATTTATAATAAATAGTAAAATTTGAATAATTTCCTATAAAATTGTTTTGTTTTGATGATTTTGCCTGCAGGCGTGTTAAACACTGTCGCTTTACGTCCAACGGTTATGTATGGTGAGGCGGATGAATCATTTGTACCAAAAATATTAAAGATAAGCACAAAGTTTCAAGGACAGGTACCAAGGCTTGCTGGACCGGGTGGAAAACATCAATTAACATATGCAGGTGTGATTTTATTCATTCATTTTTGTTTTATTTATTTAGTTTCTATATGGAAATTTATTGTATTTAAATTAGATTAATTAAATTAGAGAATTATTAGTAAAATTGTTTTTGATTTTCTATGTTAATATAGGTAATGTGGCATGGGCACATTTACGTGCTAAAGACGTATTAAAGACAGACGCCAAACGTATTGCTGGATTACCTATATTTGTAACAGATGATACACCGACTGAAACACCTATACGGTTTTGTTGTCGCCTAGCTAATGCAACAGAGTCAATCAAACTTAAACCCACTTGGTGGACTATACCATTCTTTTTTACCTATTTCCTTGCCATCATACTGGAGATGATCTTTAATATATTACATCCGTTATTTGGGATGCATCTTGATTTTACGCCGCGTGGCTTCTGTTCATATTTCTCATCAATGATTATGTTTAGCCGCTTAAGAGCAAACCTACATTTAGACTATGAGCCAATTTATAATGAACAAAAATCAATATTAAATAGTGCCAACTGGTATGAAAAATGGTATAATAAAAATATTTATGTTAAAAAGAAGCAACGTGCCGCATAGAAATAGAAATTAGTATTAATAACATTTGTTTGCCAGAAACAATTAATTATAATAATATAGATATTTTGGCAAGGCAACAATTAACAATTATAATTGAAAAAGGATAAATAAAGTTAACGATTAAATATACATTTTTAATTATCATTTTTTATTTTATTTATACGAAAATTATATAGAGGAAGTGAAAAATCTAACTACATGCGCTTTATAAGCTTTTATAATAACTAATAAACAAGTTTTTTTTTTTTTTTTTTTTTTTGCTGTAATAGTGTACCCGATTGGAAATGATAATCATTTTTATGTAAATTTTTTTTTTGTTATGTAAATAACTCCATATTTGTCGTGTTACGTTTTGTCTTAAACAACGATGAGCTTATTATGCTTAAGATTTATTTTACAAAAAAAAAATTAATTTAAATATTAAAACGAATATTTAAATTTATGGAAATAAACAGAGAAAAAAAAAAAATTGATTATAATTTATTATTATAATATTAATTTAAAAATTCTTAATAAAAATAAAAAAACAAAAAAAAAAAAAAAACCTGATTACATTGAGTTAAAATGAAAAATTGTGAACAATTTTTCAAAAAAGAAAAATAAGAAATGAAAAATATTTTTATTTATTTTTTTTCAATTCGGTTTGTTTTATAAATGGTCGAAGAACTGATAATAATTTTATTATTATTATTATTATTTTTGGTCTTTATAAATTAAGATAGAAAAAGTAGAAAAAAATAAATAAATATAAACGAGGATAAAATGGAAAAAAATATTGGAAATTGTATTGCTTTGCCGTTAACTAAACAAGTAATATGAAGAGAAAAGTTTTACAATCCTATCTATCTACTTATAAGAAAAAAAAGCTAAAAAATAAAAATATAAAAGCAAGAAGAATACGACAAAGACGATGAAGTAGAAGAAGAAGTATCTAAGAAAGCAACGTTAAAAACGAAGATTTATATCTTTTAGTATTGGCGCCTTTTATTAAACTCCCACAATCCCCTTGTACATACTCTTAGTATGATCGAAACAATATCGTAGCCACCGACCGCGCACAGTTGATAGGTTTTGATATTGTGAATTTTTTTTCTTCCAGAAAAACACACCCCCACCATCAAATTCACAAAAACAACAATCACACTTTTCATTCTGCTTCTTTGTTTTTTTTTTTTTTTTTTTTTTTTGTTTCTCTTCTTTATTTTCTTATTTTTTTATTCATCCGCCACAATGTCGCCCTTTTTACTCCGTTCAATGAAAATAAATAAAAACAAACCATTATTCTGCTGCTACTTGCTAAGAATCTATTCTAAAGAAAATGAAATGAAAAATCTTCCTTTTTTTTTTTTAAATTTCTAAAAAGAAAATAGTTTTAAGTACTTTCCAATATATATATATTTCCGAATAGAATGGCAAAATGTTGAATAAAAATCAAAAGAGGATAATAAAGCTAATATAATATAACCAATTAATGATAAAATGAAACTAAATTTTCAAACGTTATAGCTGCTGCTGCTGCTGCTGCTTCTGTTGCTTTATCACAGTGAAAAATAAATTCATCTTTACCGATTTTACATTTTCTAAAGTCTTCTTTAACATTTCACTTCTTTTACGAAACAGAGAGCTTTGATTTTTTTTATTCTTCAGAAGAAAATTAATAAGAAAAAAAAAGAAAAAAAAACATGATTAGAGTGGAATTAAAATAATTTTATCAATTTTCTGTACAACCCAAAATGAAAATTTATTAATTTACCAATTTTTGTTAAAAAATTCATTTTTCCATTATATATTTTGTGGAATTGTCCATAATTGAAGATTAAGATTAAGATTCATAAATACCACAGCTATAAATCTTTATAAGGATTTTAATTGGGTTTATCTAGTTTAATAGATAAAATTGGCTATATTTTCATCGTTATTATTCAAAGTTTTGTTTTTATTTGCTTTAATTTTTCATACGAAAAAAATCTCTTTTCTTTTCTTGATTATTATTATAATTATAATTATTATATTGTAATAATAGTTATATAAAAGATTCAAGATTTCAATATCCTGACCTCTTTTATACATTATTTAATATCTGATAAGCTTTGCTACAGTAAATAATTCTTCTACTTTTACTTATGCTATAACTAAAGCAACATTAAAATGTTTTCTTTCTTTATTTTCCTTTTTCTTTTTTTGTTTTTATAATAAATAAACTATATGTAGTTGTCTTAAACTAAGGACAAAACTTTAATGAATATTTAAAGAACGATCGTAGATTTAGAAACACAACACAAAGAATTAATTAAAGTAAATTCAATTAAAAACATTTTCATAATCTATGTCGGACTTAATACTTTTCTATTGATATTGCTAATGATGATAAGCATAGTGTTTGGTTTTTTTTTTTTTTTTTTTGTTTATAACATGCTATAGTTGAAATTAAGTTAAAGTAAATAGGTGACCGTTTTGAACTTTACAAAATGTTTTTTGTTTTTGTTTTTGTTTGTTTCCTTTAGTTAGAGTAAATAATTATTTAGTCAAATATGAAATGTCAGGAATAACATTTTGACTCTGTTCATCGAAATATGTCTTACGAATATACAATTTTTTAATTATTATGGTGAGGTAAACTAGACGTTGTAAGACCAAATAGTGATTAGAAACTTCATTATACTTCGATGAATAACTTAGTTTTATACCACAACAAGTGTATTAAATTCGTTTAATAAAAGTTATTAGTTATTGAGCGAACGTTTTAAAACTAAATATAAAATATTATTTCATGTTCTGGATAGGAAATCGATCTTATTTGTGGATACAACTCTTCCGGATGCAACTGTAAACTGTAACCTCAGCTTTATTTCGTAATTAAAAGAATTTAGAAAATTAAACAAGACAATAAAAGGAAATAAACGACTGATGCATGTTTTAATTTCATTAGAATCAGACTAAATCCATTAAAATACCTTAAAAATTTAAGATTCTTGTGAAACTTTTACTAACAATCTTTAAGCTTAATTTTTATAACAAAATAATGTTTATTACTAAACCATTTATTCGCTTTTATATCTGACTTACCTATATTTATTGTCGATTCAACAAAATAAATTGCATAAAAGACACCACAGTGTATATAAACATTCAGCGTTATTGGATTACCATTTAAACTCTGTTTGGAATTTTTTTTTCGGTATATTTATGTGAAATATTTTTTTTTGTACAATCAAAAGTGCTTTGGTTTTTTTTTTTTTTTTTTTATTTAATTCATTATAAAATCCTTTATCAAGAATGTATAAACAAAAAAAAATTTTTTTTTTTTATATTTACATCAATATCTTTTCCTATTGAATGCTTATTGCTTTTAATTTTTTATTATTATTTTTCATCTATTCTCTTCTATTATTTTTTTTTTTTTTTGGCTAGCTTCTAGATTTTTATTAACAATTTTACTGAGTTTTATTGGTTTAAGAATTTATAGAATTTGTTTCATTATTATTAAAAAAAAAAATTGCTTTTTTTTATTTTTGATATTCATTGCTGTTTTGGAAATTCGGCATCGTTTCCTAAATGTGAATAGATTTGAACAAAAATGAGTTTGCATTATAAAAAGAAAGAAAGAAGGCAAAAAAAAAAAAAAAAAGCGGAAAAAGCTCAAAACAATTTTATAAAGCGTCTAATAATATCAAGATTCAAGAACATAACAGAAATCCTTTACCAAAGCATTTGTATTGTATTTCGTTTAAATATTGCAGAACTAGGAACATGTAGTGTAGAGTTAAAAGAATATTGAATAAATTATTACAATTTGATTGGTAGTATCATCGAATGAAAAGAAACTAAACGTTTAAAGATATGTTGCCTGGTTCTAGCCTGTTTTTTTTATTTTTATTTTCTTTTCAGTTAGATAGCAGCTACAGTTTCGTTATATTTGTTTATTCAGCGATATTTTCTTTAACATTAAATACTCAACATTATTCCTCCGTTTTTCTAATAATAAAAATAATAATAATAATAGAAAGCAATAAACATAATGTTTTTGTTGTTCTTGTTGCTTTTATATATTCATTTCAAATCAATTTGTTGCTGTTGGAATATTTTTTTTATTTATTTTTATTTATGTATGTGCGATTTGTTTATTGTTTTTCTGTATTTATTTCACTGCAATAATATCATGCATTACATGCATTTTATTTCATCGTTAAATTATTGCAATGTTATTGTGTCGATTGTTTTTCAATTTAAAAACATTATATTATCAAAATGTGTAAGCAAATTTCCACTCATTTTATTATTATTATTATTTTTTTTTTTTTTTTTTATATGATTTAAAATTAAAGTACATTCATTGTGATTGATGTCATTTTTATTTATTTATTACTATGAATTTTTTTTTTTTTTATGTTTTATACTTTATGCTTTATGCTTTATATTTGTATGTTTGTGTTTGGTATATGGAACGAACATTTTTTTTATCTTTGTGTAGTTATAAAGTAAGTGTTTTTGTACCATGAATAATAACCATGTTTTATCTATATAAAATTGAAAAGCACGTTAATAATAATAATATATAAAAAAAAAAAAAAATTATTTATTTTTCACCATAAAATGTTAAATAAAATAAAAAAAAAAAATATTATTATTTTTTTTTTGTAACAAGATAAACAGAATTAAAAATGCAATGGAAAATATAAAAAATAAAATAATTTTCATGAATGTTATAAATGGAAAATAATTTTTTTTTAGGTCATACTGGACATAATAATAAAAATCCATCACTGGACTGGATAAAAAGTTATTTTTTTTTATTATATTTATCTAGATAAATTTATAATCTTTAAAATAGTCTTGATTTATTTATCGTGATTTTACCGAATTGAAATTACGAGAAATCAAAGTGACTAATGATAAAAATAAAGAAAGAGAAGAGAATTTGATGGGAATCACTTGAAATTACATTAAATCGTAATCGGAAACTTATAATCAGATAAATAGAGAGAATAAAACAAACAAATAAAAAAAAAAAAATAAAATAAAGAATAAGAATGGATTGCAGGTTATTAATTGTTGTCTCATTTTCCAATTTTCTTAAGCAGACGTTAGCTTTTCCTTTTTTTTTTTGATTTACTAACGAAACGGATATTTGAAACATTTAAAAAAAAAACTTTTTCTTTTCTTCTGTTTTCTTTATTTCTGTTATCAAGATTGTTAAATAGTTTTTGAATGAAAATAAAGTAGCGTTGGTCAGTTGTTGAGATGACGACAGTTAGTCGCAATTTTTGATTGTCTTATCAATGCTATACGCTTAATTAAAACTATTTACTACTACTCTACAATGATTTATGTTTGAGAAAATGATTAAGCTGTTAAAGTACTTTTATATACGATGTAATATAAATACAAATGTTTTAATACCTTTATATTTAAATATAGGTTAATGTCCACCCCATCGATATGTACTAATAATTTATTTAATTATTAAAAAATTGATTTATTATTATTATTATTATTATTATTAAAAAAAAAAAAAAATTGATTCTGTTCATGTAATTACATTATTATTACCTTTTTTTTTTGTATATATTAAATTTACATATTCACACTATATAAATAAATAATTAACATTGTGTAAAAACGAAATGTAATAAAGAAAATTTAATTCCGAATACATTATAAATAATAAATTATAATCGGTGAAAAAAAACAAAAAAAAAAAAAATGCTTTCCTACCTATTGTTTTATTCGGTGATTGAATTTTTTTTTTTTATTTATTTGGTTAAAGATTGTGAATATTGATTATCTACGGAAAACTACGGTCTTAACAATATTTCTTCTTTTCGTTTTCGTTGGCTTTTTCTTTTTCTATTTTTTTTTTTTCTGTTTATTACAATTTATATAATTCAGATTTCAAAACTTTTTGGATCATTAATCTAATTTCTTTCTTTTTTTTTTCTGTTACTTTACTTTTACAGATTTAATATTTTTTTTTTTTCTTCGTATTTTCCCTTTATTTTTTTGATTATTTTATCTTTACTTTACGAATATGTTTTTGTTGTTACGGTGGGTAAATGAATAATGCATTATTGCCTTTTGGTATTTGTGTCTTCCTTTTGTTTGTTAGTTACACATCTTTAAGCCACCTAAAAATGGCAAAAAAAAAAAAAAAAAAAAAAATAGAAGGAATGATACCGATTGTGTGATGACGCGATCAGATTATTATTTTGTTTTTCATTTGTGCAAATCACATGGAAAAATTATAGAAAATTCATATTCAGAATGGAAAATTAAATTTATTGATATATCATCGTGTTATTGTTATTACAAATTATTATTATTATTATATTATTTACTATATATTTTAGATTTTTTTTTTATTAATGGCAAATTGCTTTTTTATTATCATGTGCTTGCAATTTTCTTTTTCTTTGTTCTGTAAACAAAGTTATGCTGGAAAATAAGACGAAAAAAACAAATTTCTTCTGGCTTTTTGTTGTTGTTGTTGTTGTTGTTGTTGTTGTTGTTGTTGTTGTTGTTTTTCTTGTTCAAGTAGAAAGATTAGATTTTTTTTTTTTTTTGTATTAGGAACAAAAGTAATTAAAAATTATTTAAATGTATTTATTGGGTGATAATAAACATGAAAATTCTCTGCTTGTTGCAAAAGTGTTTCAATAATTTAAACGAGGAAAAAAATTGCGGTGCCCTTATGTTTGGGATGACGATCTTTTTGACCATATTCCATGTTACAAATAATAAAAAAAAATACCTGATTGCTGAGAGAATGTTGATAGCATTGTACATTACTGGCATGAGTAAATGGTAATCAAAACCACAGAAAATACAATAGAAAACTCCTTTCTTTAACATAAAAGTCTTAATTAAATCTTTGAAGTGGACTTTTGACATTCTATTCGGTTCGCTTGGTCATATTGTTTTTTTTTTTTTTTTTTTCTGTTTATTAAATAAAATAACATAAGTGTGTACCACTCAGAAAAGGTTGTTTCTATAATCTTTATGATTAATGATTATGCGGGTGACTTAAAAATAACCACTCGTATATATATAATTTTATAAATTATTTTACCCATTTCCAATACTTTAAGTAATTAAGTTTTTGTTGGTCTTTAACTCGAACAAGATGGTTCAGTTAACAAATATTTTTCCATTAAACAAAAAATTTATAAACGATGAAACACTGCTATTAAATTAAATTACAGATTTTTTTTAATTTTTTTTTGCTTGAATATAAAACCTCAGCATTGTTTTTTTTAGTGTAGTTTTCATACTTTATTTTGATTTCTATTCGTCATAATTTTAAAATTTGTTTTTGTTTTTTTTTTTTTTAGTTGGTTTTACCTTTTTCAACTAAACTATTGAAAAACTTTTCATGTTTTTTTCTAAATGTTTTAGATGGGTAAAGTTGTCGTTGACTTGTTATTATTAGTGAAACGTTGGGGCTAGTTGGGGCATTAATTACGATGAAGTTCAAGATGATGATAATAATGTGGCAAACCGTAGATTATATAAAATGGTGTTTTATGAGATATAAAATAAACATTTAGAATGTGTTTGTTATGTTTCGTAATAAATAAATAAATAAATAAAAGTGTATACAAGAATATTTCACAATAATGATGATGATGATGATGAGAGGATATGAAGTTGCATAAAATGTAGATATGTTTTATATAACTCTGCATGAATGATTGTGGTCAAGCATAATGCTCTCCATTGAATACTTTTCCGTAGTCCCCTTGTCAGTAACTCTTATATTATATTATATATATAATATTCTGCATAAACATAATTAAAATCGATTCTTATAGCACTGGAAACCAACGTTTCTGATGTGAAAATATAAATAAATAATATAAAAGTAAAGAAACTGTATCGGAGTGGACATCAAATGATTATTACTTTTCTGTCGTTAGTTATGATAACTTCTTATTATTTCAAATATAATATTTGGCATAGTGTGGTTAAGTTAATAAGATCAATATAATGATGTCAACACATGTTTGTTATATATACATATGTGTTAAAATATATAATAGAGAATAATTGGGTATTATGTGGTTCATCAAAAACAATTATTATTATACTATCTGTCCAATAATAACTTACATCGTTATCAAATTAATTGCAGAACAGGTATTCTTGAATTTATGCGACTTGTTTTTATTTTTTTTTTCATAGTGATTATAATTATGGTTTTTGTGAGATACATTTTTTTCTCCAGAAGGCCAAAAATGTTCGATTTAATATTGCAAAAACAAAAAATAAAAATAAATTAGAAATAGATAAGATAGAAATAGATAGAAATAGATAGAGTAGAAAAGCTATTAAAATAACCATTTAAGCTTTAACAAAAGTAGTGAGTGGTTGTTAAACAGCGCTAGAATACTTGCTATTTTCAAAACCAAAAAATATTTTTTTGATATTTTCATGTTAATCGCCATTTATTGGTACGAATACATGAACATGACATCAAGTAGACACATAAGAGAATATAGTAAGTATTTTACATTCATTGGAAATCACCCATTCTATAATATAATCACCCGTTGAATAACGCCCAACTACACAACATACACACATCAACTTCTTATTTATAGTTTTTGCTACCCTTCGCTTCGCATTTAGGCACAAGATTAATTTCGGATGTCCAAATGTCTAATCACGACCTTATAAGATAAATTGGATATATTTTTCTCGTCTTATTGCAGTCAAATTGAAAAATTTCCGATATTCTCGCGTTCATCCTATGTATTGTTTATGTAGGAGTGAAGAATGTTTTTGTTGTTGCTCGTACTTTTTTTTCCATCTGATTTCCTTGTTTTTATTAATACTACACAGCCTTACATCAATCGTCACAATATTGTTTGTGTGCTACTAAAAGTATAAATAACGAAAATAATAAATAAATAAATAAAAGCAAATAAGTTTCTATATAAAAACGATGATAATGAGAACTGCTTCTCGTAGTCCAAAAATTCATTATTAAATTGATGTCTCTCCGCACAGTAAAAAAAAAAAAAGTAATTTTTTTTCTCGTCTTATACGAATAACGATACTTTAATGAATAGAAATTTACTGTGTCGAAATTGTGGTTTAATTGATGAAAATATTTTCTAATAATCACACAAATTCTGATTTTATTTATTAATTTATTTATTTTCTGTTTATTTTTTTTTTTTATTATTTTTCCTGATAGCTTTTATGATTAAATGTGAGATGCTTTGGCTGGGAGAATGAGTGAACGGAATACATTTTGTATTCTGTTGGAGAATATAAGGAAAATAAATAAATGTATCAGAAAGCAATAAATAAGTAAAAAATAAAAATCATAAATGTTATTTGATTGTTTCATTTTGATATGAATAGGAAACGGAGAAAGAACAGAATTTCTGTCGATATTATTATAGATTTTTTTTGCATTAAAATATTTTTTG
Organism: Ptychoptera albimana; assembly: GCA_961205885.1. NCBI lineage: Eukaryota > Metazoa > Arthropoda > Insecta > Diptera > Ptychopteridae > Ptychoptera > Ptychoptera albimana. Next base: position 6,248,899 of record OY540804.1, read on the forward strand.
TGAAAATGTTATTAGTAAACAATAATAAATTTATCGTGCAACATATTTTTTGTTTACAATTCATGTTAAACAGTGATGATAAAAACAAAAAACTAAAAAAGAAAAAAAAAAAAATAATAATAACATACATGAGAAGTAAAAGCACTTTGTGACCGTTTTTTTATTTTTGGTATACTGTACGATGATCTGTAATACATAAAGACATTAAGGCCAATATCAATAAGTTGGAAGCAATTTAAGATAAAAGTTTCATCTTCTTCTTAGTAGATAAACATATACGTATTATTAGCAAGAAATTGGGATCGAATCGCAGACTTGGAGGTTTTAGTATCTTCAAAATATCTATAACTACAAAATAAATAAAGCAACAGCAAAAGCTAAATAAGTATTGAGTTGATTTTAACGCAACATATATACCATGCTGTATAAATAGCTAGAAAATTGTAAGAAGTTTGTTGGTAGCAAAAAAAAAAAGAAAAAACATTCAAACGCACTGCCAACCCTATTATATATTTATATCTTTGCACTGAAATAACGAAACTAAACAGTACAAAATACAATCTTTAATCTGGTATCAGTATATCCTTATCTTAACATTCCATTAATTTATCTAATCTGGGTAGAAGTGGGTTGTTTGATTGTGGCGGGCTTACAAGTCTATAGTAATTCAACGGAACTTTCAAGTGTTTGAAATAATACTTTACTCTGTGTGTTTCGATTTTTTTACTTTTTACTTTTGGTGCTACGCACGAATAAAAACATCTTAACAGACTCACTAACAATTTCGTTTAATATTTACAAGATTTCATCTGTAACAACATTGTAATACTATAAAGAATGTAAATCTTTTACATTTTATCGTTTTTAATTTATAATCAAATAATTTTTATTGTTTTTTAATTATAAAACTTCGATTAATTATAGAAATCAGACAAAGTTAAAAATTTTTTTTTCATACAATTTAATAACATAATTTCTTGTTTAATCTGTTTATTCTATAATAATAATAATAAAAATATATATTGAAGGGTTAAAGTAGAGCTTTGCATACAAATCAACCGGTTAAAAATTATCATAAATTAATTGATTGAATTAGAATATTTAGCATCACTGAAATGTACCAACAACAATAATAATCATAATTATTGTTAATTATGATTATATAAATTATATACATTTTTTTTATTTTTTTTTGTGGTTTTTGGATTTTGGAATAGTAATTATGAGGAATATATTTGTTAAACATGGTTAATGACATTAAATGATAATAATAAAATATTCTCACACAAACCGTATTTATTTATCTTATGTATCCTTAAATAAATTATAATGAATATATGTATATACTACACCCACATAGTATTATATATTATAGATAACGAACACGAATACTAAGCATTTAGTTTACCTTCATCATAATCATTTCCATTTCAAACATATATAGCAAAAACGTAAACGACATAACTCCATCTTTTTTATGTTGACCGATTTTCATATGGCCTCACGAAACTTTCACACTATTCGATGGGATATTAGTTAATATCCATCCATATGTATATATTTAGTTAACAAATTTAGGAAAAACCAATTTCAAATTTATCTATTTAATAGAAAATATATAAACCAAATGGATATTCCACATAGTATAGTATATATATATATATATGTACACACACTGATTAACCAAATCAAAATAACTTAGGCAGAAGGCTTAGTGTGTTGCTACAATTGCACTCATACTTATTGATATATTAAACCCATCATTGTTATACCGTTGTCACCGAATTGTACACCAGAATGGATGAACAAATGAAGAGAATAAAATAGAATTAAGATAAATGAAATGATTGGGGGGAGGATAGTAAGTGGTCATAGAACAAGATAATATGCTATATGTTAAATTTGAGTTGGAATAGATAAGTAGTTGGGTGCCGTAGAAGAAAAAAAGAATCGATAGCAGAAAAGTATGAATATGATGGTTCAAAATGAAATGAAAGAAAATTGTCAATAGCCACTCTCTTCCACAATGTTCTAACGCATAAAAGATAATAATAAAAACCAAAAAAAAAAAAAAAAATTAATATATTATAGACTCGGGTTCTATGTAAACTTTAAGATTAGACATAATTTATGCAGTAGATACTTTAACTCGTGTGAAGTATATTTATTAAGGCGAGTACATATTATAATATTTAATTTAAGAATAACATAATAAAAACACCTACGCATTACTGATTATACAGAAACAACAGATGATTACAATTATATTATTATATTCATAAAAAATGTTTTCTATCTACTTGTATGATTATTACATAAATAAACCATAAAATACATTTACGTACTAAAATAATACTAGTCGCAGTAAATCAAGACATAATTAATTAAACTTGTTAAAAATGTCTCTTTAGTCGTTGTCGTCGTCATAGTCGTTTACATTTTATTTAAATTGTTTGGTTTGGATATAATGGAAATTAACAATTTTTCATTTTCTAGATAGATAGAAAAAAAAAAAAATTCCAACACATGTAACAACATTTTTTAATTTATTATCCGATTCTAATTCTTTTCCATAGTCAGTATTTCAATTTAATATGAAACAGAGCTAATTAAACGGTTGACAAAGGCTAATACAGAATCAACCTATATTAGATTTTCGTAGTGTAACCACATATTATCTAAATATCCCCTAAATTATCCGTTTTTTTTTTTTTTTTTTTTCAAAAAGGGGATATTTAGCAAATAAATATTTGTCCTTTAGGTAATTTTTCAAAATAAAACCTACATTTTGTATATACGTTTGATTAATTTGACGTAAATGTTGACTGATTAATTCTTTAATATTAATCGGTCATCTGATTATTAGTCTCACATATTATTTATTATAACGAGAACAGTACCAAGTATAATTATAATTAATTTACCTTATGACCTTTGTTTGAAAGTATTTTATTTTTTTTTTGTCATGGTAAACACAATTGGTTTTATAATGATAACAACTTTTGAGAGACATTCTGTCGCTGATTGTTATTATTATTATTCATTTAACTTACATATTTAATTTAATTTTTTTTTTTTTATATTTATTTCTGCTGACCTAATTTCTCACGTGTTTGCTGTGTATATATTATGAAAATTTATTCTTTGTCGTAGATATTTATTAAAAAAGAGAGAAGACAAGCAAAATGTGTGCCATAATAAGTGAATGGAGTGAAGAAGTAAAAATTTGAAGACAAACAAGCTGTAACTACACTGAAATTATATAACCAATGTGGGTGAAAAACTTGTATACGTGATTTAAGTGACTTAAACTAAGTAAAATATGAAAAGATTGTTTAATTTTATGTACGATTTGCGTTGGTTGCAACATAATGGCATAACAAGTGTTTGGGTTTACGCTATGAAGAAATTTTCTTTTTTTTATATTATTACGTAGACAAATAGTGTAGACAAATAATTTTCTGTTGATAATGAAGACAAAAATTAAATTTGATTATAGTTGAAACTGTCTTCTGTTATAACATGTCGTCTTTATCATGCAGTCAACGTTTTTTTTTTTTTTTTTCTCACAACACTGAATTGCATCTGTAAAAAACTATTAAGACATTATTTTCCGACTGTTCTCTATAAAATTAACTAAATGGGCAAAAGTTAAGAATTCACGAATCTGTGTTACACAACATCAACAATAAAAAAAAAAATAATAATAAAGAAAATAAATAACATTTATAATAATAAAACATGCTGGTATGGTATTTTTCGTTGTTACTGCACAAAAAAAAAAAAAAAGAAGTATAAATAGTTAAATATTTAACCAACATATAAGAAGTGTACACAGAATCCATTGTTTTTGCTCAATAGTGTAAAAACTTCTACCCAACTTTATTTGCAGAAAAAAAAAAAAAAAAAAAAAAAAAATCACCGAGTTATTCAACACAGTTAACTGTACTAAGTGGAGCATGCACCATAATCTGTATTCTATGTCACAAATTGCAACAACACCACAAACAACAGTGACTTTTACAATTGCTGAATATGGTACGGATTATATTTAGTCATATCTCTTTTGTGCCTGAATATAATGTTTAATATTAGCATTTATAAATATACATATGTTTATATTTATTTTTTTATTATTGTTCTATATTATATAAAAGCAATTTGTATATTAAGGGGGTGACAAAATGGCTTATTTGTAGCTATTTATTTATAGCGTGCAATGCATTTATACTTACATAATGTTGATCAAGTTAATGTTTTTTTTTATGAATTCTTGCATTTTTCATTTTTTCTTTCATTTATAATAATTAGTTGTTACAATGTTGCTAGAAATAAATTTGTTAACATCACGATACCATTATTGGTTACAATTTTTTTTTTGTTTTTTTTTTTTGTGTTTAAATCGATACCAATAATGATTTGTTTATTTAATCAAATAAATTGATTAATAAAATATATATTAATCATGTTATTAATGTACATTGATATGTATGCTATATATATATATATATATATATATATTATATGCCTTGATTTAGGAATTCATTTGACCGCAAATGTTACATAACAATCAAACCACATTTTAATATGAAAATCTGGTCAATACGCTTGTATACCAAATACCTATTAATAATAAAAAAAAAATTTATATAAAAAAAAATAAAAATTAAAACATTTATTGTACATAATAAAAATAAAAAAATTTAAATTTAAATTTAAATTCATATGGATTTAATCATGTTTATTTGATATTTACAATTTAACCACAGGTTGATATTGAAATACTGTCGCTTTTTTTGTTGTTGTTGTTGTTCCTGTTGTATGTATATGAACGCACGTTCACATATAAAACTGAATTAAATGAAATTTACAATGTGGATATAAAACATTTATTTTGAACATTTAATTATATATCGAGAAGTTCAATTAATTTTGAGGTTTATCAATTATTTTATAAAACTTTTTTCTTTTTTTTTTTTTGTATGTAATAAATAATTTATTTCTATTGAAATCATATAAATTTAATTAAACTTATATTTTGTCTATTATTTATTATGTTTCATGATTTTGTGATTTTAAAAACTAATTAATCTATTTTATTTGATTTTTATGACATAATATATTTTTATTATAGAATATTTCTTTGGTTTTTATTTATGTTTTTTTTTTTTTTCTATTTTGTGTGTGTGTGTGATAACAATTAATGTAATTTTTAATTTAATTAATATAGCTGATTCAGTTAATAATATATAATTATTATTCAAAAAATAAAATAGACAAATATCGGGTCGGTTTTTATCGTTTATATTCAATTTAAATTAAAAAAAAAAAAATGGCAAAAACGTATAAAAGAAAAAAAAAAAAAATCCTGAATTAAAATTGTGAAACAGTGGTACAGTGGATTGTTATAAAATGCTGACAATGCATTGTGTTATGGCATAATAATAATAATAATAATAATACTAAACTGAAATCACTGAATTTCTGTCTGGTCTAGTTTGGCTAGTTGTATTTATTTTCTATATATGTATGTCACAAATGTATATACACACAGCATTTTTGTTCATGTTTATTTGTCGTGTTATGTTTGTTGTTATTGTTTTCAAAATATGCGGTGTAAGGTTAGCGAAAAATTTGCTGCTCTATTGTTTTAAAGTAACAATAAACTGAAAACATTATTATTATTATACTTTTTTTTATAAAAAAAAAACACTCTTATATACTTGTCAAATTTGCAAATGTTTCTACTTTATTTTAACATCCGTTTCGTTTGTATTGTGTTATTATTATAATTTTTTTTTTTTTTTGAATTGTCTCTCTCTCATACCATATTTTTGATAAAAAAAAAAAAAAAAAATCAATTTTTACTTGCTTATTGTTTATTATTTTTGAATTTTCTATTTTATTTGCGACAACTTCAAATATAAATATTCACTCTTTAAAAACACTTTAAATCTCCATATATGAAAAAAAAAAAAACATTTCATATTTAAATTAGTCCATTCACAAATGTATTTCACAATCGTAAAATATATTTGTGGTTGTTTCATATTTGATTATATATTACAAATAATTTTTTTCTCTTTTTTTTTGCTTTGTGCTTGGTAACTTTTTATTTGTTTATCAACAATATTGATTTTGCTACTGATAGATTGAATATGGTAAAAGTATTAATAGAAACGTTAATAAAAAAAAAAAAAAAAAAAACAGAAAACGGCTTTAGAAAATTATAAATATCAAACTGGATTAATCGGGTATAATTTAACTTATTTTGCATATTTTACAATAGTTATGTAACGAGAATATTCTGTAAATCATAAAATTTTCACAACTTAATCAATTTTTTTTTACTGTCTATGGGTACAAATCTATTGTAAATATATTTCACAGTTTTATCAACTTTTTCATTAATGCATAGTGTGAATATGACTGGGAGGCATTCATACAAAATATTAATAATAATAATAATAATAATAACACAGAAAAACCAAAAATAAAATCATTTTCATTGTGTGTTATATGTACGTACGTACAGCTATACAGATGATTCTTTACTCATTTTCGGTTGAATTTTTAATTTTTTTTTTTTATTTATTAATATATGGCTTTATAAATGCATCTAAACCAGCATAATATTTCCATCATATCAACATGTTTAAAATATTTTTTTTATTTTTTGCGAATACTTGTGACAAAAGCACAGTGCTTTAAACATCTCTTACTCTTGTTAGTCTATAAATTCCAATTGACTGAAACTGCTAGATCCTGTAAATTTTTTTTTTTTTTTGGGAAAATAACAACGATAGATATTATTTCAGTACGTACACATATTTCGTGTGCTTTTTGGTGTTTTATTTTGCGAAAATAAACCAAAAAAAAAAAATGAAATGAAATGAAATGATGAACACACAATTTTTGTTGTTGCTTAAACGGATGTACACTAAGGACATATCAATTATGTCGGTTTAATAATTGCAAAATAAAGAAAATTTCTTAATCCTATGTATCTTTCGTTTTCTTTAAATAAAATAAAATTTAAAAAAAAAAATTAAAAAAACAAATCAATATTCCTATTGGTAATAATTGAATTTTTATTTGAATTGAGTTTGTAAAATAAAAATGAAAAATATTAATAGAGAAATTGAAAGAAATAATTTTTTTTTTTTTATCGATAGTAATGAAACCATAATACTATTTTCGTTTCGTTTCGTTTTTTATTTTTTATTTTTAAATTTAATGTTACATGCAGTAGCTTAGCTAGGGATAAAGGCCAAACAATATGATATACGGATGTTGAATTGTGCAGACTTATATATTCTCGGATATGATGATAGAATATATATATATATGACACTAGTAGTAGAAGTAGTAGTCAAGCTACCGGCATTAAGCTGCCATCATGCCAACGATAGTAGCAATAGTCGCAACATCATTGGAAATATCAGACAGACAAAAGATAGAGCGTTGTGGGTGAATAAATGGGATAATTTAGTGTTTGCGGAAAGGTAACGAGAGACTGATATAAACGAAATGAAAAATGTGAGGAAGTGAATTTAGCATGTTACACACATGTATGGTAGATTTAGATAGATTGCGAAATTGTTATATTGGTTATGTTGGGTGGTGTACTGCTTACAATCTAAATGGATAGATGTGGTTATATAAGTATACAAATAGGTATTCTATCTCTACATATATGAATAGTAAACCGAATAATGTTGTCAACATTTTCGCAGAAAGTTGCAAAATTTAATTCAAACTAAAAAAAAAAAAAAACTCATCAATTTTGTGCACAAGGATAACCATATGTTGGTCGAATTTTACGAGTGATAAAAACTATGTTACATCAAGGTCACCAAATAATCATTTCTAATCGTTTTCACTAAAAATTTTACTATCACTAGTTTTTGTTGTAATTAAAGTATTAAACTAATAATGATTAAATGTTTTAGGTGTGGGGTTGTCTTTAATCAGAAATTTTATTTTCATAACAATTAAATAAAGGCAGCTAATCGCTATATAATATATTTAAAATAATTAGAATTGTTATTTATATTTTATAATCATTACGATTAAATAAAGTCAGCTTATAAAATTCGACCGAAATTCAAGCGAAGGGATTTAAATATCTATTTCAACCCCCTTTTTTTTTTCTTCTTTTTTTTTCTTATCCATATAATTTGTGTATCCATTCGTTTGCCCATTTATATATTGAATGTGGAGTATCTATTTCTCTTTCTATCTTATCTTACTTGAATTTTACAGAAATTTCTCATCCTTGTTTTATTTTTTTGAAATTTTTTTTTTTCATTAATCTAATTTCACTGGTAAATAGTTACGTATCCGAATAGAGAGATTTTAGTAACTGGGAAACTGTTTATGATTTTCGCGTATCATTCCATTTAAAAAGCCATGTGAATTAACTATCCTTTAACTATCCAAAGGTATTTTCTACTATAACCAGCCGCCCTTATATTTAGTCACATATGTAGATTGTTAAAAATTTTCACATACAAGTTAATGTAATTTATTTTAATTCAACAAAGTGAAATTAGGGGTTGAAATTTCAAATATCATCAAAAGAAATGAATATTATTTCTAACATTTGTATAATATTTCGATGATATGTTTTTTATTTTTTGTTAAGAATATTAAATGTTGAAAAGGTAAAGTGGTGATTGGGGGAAGAAACAATTTTTTTTTTTTTTTTTTGGATTAAGATTTTATTAGATGAAAGCCACTGCAAGCTCTATATACAGAACGATATTTAGGCGGCAGTAATTATGGTTTTGGTTCGCCGTTGTTAAAATATATATATATATATTTTTTTTCTTTTTTTTATTCCTTTATGTCGTGGCATTTTGATACTACCCAAACCAAAAACCATATTTTAAGCAAAAGAGTCTTACAAAAAACCCTTTCACATTAAATATCTCAAACCACTTTATCTCATTTTTTTTTTATTTCACCATTTTCTCTATTTTAAAGTATAAATTTAAGGTTAATTCTATTCCGAGGTTATTTCCTAGCGAGACTAATCAAGACTGTTTTAATTAAAATATAATTAATGATAGTAATTCAATACGACAATCTTATTGTTGGATTTTGTGGATTTTCACATAGAATATAATATATACTTGACGTGTATTTTTGCTAGTCTGTCAAGACTCCTCTGGTACTTATTTTTGACTCTTTAAAACAAAACATAATTAATTCATATTGACTGATATTAAGATAATTAAATTGTAAATAATATACAAAAGTTAAATCATTCCATTATTTCTCCTTATCTTTGAATATTTTAATTATTTATTTTATTTATTTTTTCTATTTGTACGATTTTTTCCCATTGTAACTTTTGATTATTTTTTTTTTTTTTCTTCATTATTTTCTTCCATTAATTTAGCGGATATTCTGATAACATAATTGCATATAAAGTATATTTTTGAATATAAAAAGCATTTCAACAACCAAATGAAAATTCTATTGAATATTTAAAATCGAATATGAAGTTAACCAATCTGAAGCTTTTAGGCAAACATGTACAAAACCATTTAGTCATGAAATACAAAACAAAAAAAAAAAAAAATTGGATCTAATGCGTGCGATATTGTTGTTGTTGTTGTTGTTGTTGTTAAAATGCTTCAATAAGGTGGTTGTGGTATTTTGTCCTTTTTATGGTATATAGAGAAGTTTTGTTAAATGGTTTTCGACGTTTTTCTGATCATAAAAAATCGTTTTAGTTTCAACAACACACAACACAACGTTTAAAAATAAAATAAATACATCACTTTCAGCTCTAACCCCCAACACTGTTTATTATGAAAGGAGGACATGTGATCCTTTAAGCTATGTATGGTTATGACTTTGTTGTTTGCTTCTACTTCAACATTCACTTCATGTGCAAAATAAAAAAAAAAAAAAAAAAATTAGATATGTGATTTTGATAAGCAATAAATATTTATCTTTAAACTGTCGCGCGGATCTCGTTTATTTTATTTATTTATTTTTATTTTTTGTAGCTTAGGTTACTTTATTTGTACGATGTCCAAACATCACTTTATCTTATAAAAACACCAGAGAAGAAAGAATTATTTGAATCGATGTTTAATAATATTTATCAAAAAAAAAAAAAAAAGATGGAAAATGAAGCACCGAGTATTAAAGTGGGCAGCGTAACAGGAACGTGTCCATAGTTATAAAGCTTCACACAAAAAGCACATGACAACAAAGTGCATGAACAATATATAGAAAAAAAAATCTATACAAATTGCTGTTGCTGCAAAAACCAAACCAAAAAACAAAAAAAAAAATCGAATAACATATTGCTTTGAAGACGTCGGTAGACTGTATGACAGAATTTAACCCTTTTTTAAGTATGAGGAATTTTCGTTTCTGCTCGAATCAGTTGTGTGGAAAAAATCTTTAGCGCTTATCGTATATGTATGGATGGATAAAATGATTTTGTTGTTGTTGTTATTATTACTTTTTATTTATTTTTTTTTACAATGCAAAATTGTTTATAACATGTGGATAATATAAGGTAAACAAGGAACGTACAACATACGGATCCATTCTTGGTACAGATTTATTGCTTTTCGAACACTGAACAATAGCGAAAATAAATGTAAAACGTCAGACAACTCTTTATTGCCCAAGATTTTCGTATTATGTGGGTGCTACGATAAAAGGATAAATAACATTTTTATCTAATTTAATTAATTTATCATTTTGTATCTATACATTTTTTTTTTTTTTTTTTTTTTGCTCTCTATTCTTATAGATTTTTTTAACTAGCTGTATCCATTGTGCTTTTGAATTAAATTTTGTTTTTATTTTATTATTATTTTATTTTTTTTTCTTCTTGTGCTGAGGTTTTATTGAATAGCTCACATATCATGTGCTTTTACTACGATAAGGTTCTTGTTTATTTATTTACTTATTTTTTTTTCTTCTGTTTTGTTATCTATACAAGTGTCAATTTTATGTTTGTCATAAGCATATTTTTTTTTTTTTTACTTTTTTGTATTAAATAAATACATTTTGAATTGTATTTATTATTTATAGGGTTTTCTGATTTTTAGATGCTGTAGAAATATTGATTCATCATCTTAGATTCTAGATACAAAAATGAAGAAAATAGTAAAAAAAATAATATTGAAGGAAACCACATTCTGGTAATACAGGAAATAAGACTCAATATGATTGCATGTTACAGTGCAACCATTTTAAGATAATTAAATAGTTGGCTGCCAATAAATAAAGTATGAAGAATTATAGTCATTTTCTATTTATCAAGGAAAAAGTAACTAAGTAAAAAAGCACCGACAAGAAATTTAATCAAATTCTTTCATAAAAGAAAAAAAAAAAAAAAATAAATACCGAAAATACCAACAAAGTAAAATAACAATCAAATTATTTTTGCTACTTGAGTAGCAGTCGGTATTAGAAAATTGTATAAATTTTACTGTTGGTTTGATTTGGTAGTCTGCTTACATAATAAAGTGGCGTGGGTGGTGGTGGTGGTTGTTATTGTATTGGCGAATACTCTTTCTATTAAATTGAAAATGACCCTCATTAAAACAAAGCGCTACGTTATGCCACCCTTTTTGGATATTTATAATAGTGTTGGTCGATTCGAGTTGATTGCCAAATGTCCCGAACAGAATGTGTTTGCATTGTGTGTTAAATTTTTTTTTTTCTACGTAAATCGGCAATAGGGCGCTATATGGCAAGTCAAGAAACATAAAATGGACCTAATTGGAGAATTTTATGGTCGCTTATGACTGTTGTTGAAAGTAATTTATGGTAATTTTTTTTTTCTCATTTTTAATTTAACAATTTTTTTTGTCTTCTGTTTCTTGTGTTTTTTTTTTTTTTTTCTTCTTTTTATTGAAAAATTTCTACTACTTTTTACTTCTATCACTTAGTATTTAGTGAATTTTTCTTCATTTTTTCTTTTCCATTTTTTTTTTTTTTTTGCTAAGGCAATTTTAAAGTGGGGTGGCTATTCTAATGAAAGTCATACTATTGTAAAGGAGGGCGCTTATTTGACGTCAATAGCAAATTTGGGTTTGTTTTTTTTTTTTTTTTTGCTGTGTGTTTGAAATAGTGAATGACTGGGCGCACGTGCAAATTTCATCATACCACAAGCAAATTTAAATAAATAAAAAGACAGAAAAAAAAAAAATGAAAGAAAACGAAAATGAAAAATAACAAAAAAATTAAAAAAAACAAAATTAGATGATATTTAAGTAAATGGTAAAATGTCATCAGCTGGTAAATTGTAACAACGAATTAAGTTTAAGAAAAAAAATGGGGTGAATGCTCCAAATGTGCGAGTGATTTAAATTACTAAAAATTTAACGAAGTAGACTCTTTATATTTGCTTAGGGGTTGAATCTTAAAGATCACATTGTATAGCAAAAACTCAATTATCTATTTTAATGGGTGGTTTAGAAAACCACAAAAGGTCACACAATACAACGTAAAGGCCACACCAAATGCGACGACCACTTGTTATAACTAAATTAAATTCAGAATATAAATTCATGTTCAAGCGTAAAATATATTTTTATTTTTACTTTTTTTCATCCCCCATTTCATGTATTAACCAAGATGCTCATAGAACAACGCAGAACTTTTACTTGTGCCAATAAATCAATCTTGACTGCTAGAAGAAAAGCTACCACAAAAAAAAAAAAAAACGAAAAAAAAGATCAAGTAGAAAATAATTAAAAAACTTGTCACGCGACTTGTTAAAAATATAATTGATGTGTTATCCTTCATACATTCTAACGAAGGTGGGACATCTCTTTATCGAGACATCGCTTTATTAAAAGTATTTAGAAATAATTGGCTTTTTAAGGATTTATTTTTATATTAAAGACGCTTTATGGTTTTCTTGTGCATATTGTATATGATTGTTATATCGTTTGTTACACTTAATGAAGTTTCTTGTTGTATGTTTAGATGATGCACATAGAAGTACAGTCAAAACCATTGATTATATTAAAAGATAAAGATAAATTTTATTTAAACAATATTCACTTGACCTGAACAATTTGATTTACATTACTGCTACTATATCTATCTATCTATTTATTTATTTTAATGGAATATAACAATTGAATTTTAAATAATACATAATCCACCTTACGTCTGTTTTATTTGTTAATAAACTATTACCATTACAGACAATTAGAATTCCGTATTCAAATTTCATGAATTGACAATGATGCACCTGTTTCCATTATTATATGGATGCATACATATTGAATGTAAGAATGCATTATTATTCTTAAACTGACATCCTTTTTCTATTTAATGCAATACACACTATATCTGTGTTGAATTGTTTTGAATGCGATTTAATAGTACCTGGAAATGTATAACAATTTATAATAGACGAAATATATATTCATTTATGAGAAATGCTTTAACCACATTTGGTTGAGGATCCAGTAAATACATATTGCCACAAAATAATTGATACACGCATCAACCATAGTTTTAAAGTTTATGCATGAATATTGATTCCTTAGAGATTGCTGATGATGGTGCTCGTATTGGTGTTGGTTAGTGGAAGATACATATCTATTTTATCGTGGTATTTAATGCACTTAATATATGCTATGAACCTCAAGTTGAATATTATTTCATTATAAATATGGATGAGTTATTTGTGTGAATCCATATGCTTTGACAATATGCAAAATTGCAGAAAATGACTATAAACAACGAATATAAGCTAGTACCTTGTACTCTACCCTGTTTTAATGATAGTCTTCATTACTTTAATTTATTCATTTGATAAAATATTATTATTTAATTGTTGGTGTATAGATTTTAGTTTCTTTTTTTTAATTTTATTTCTTTAATTATTATATCACAAATAACATAAAATAATTATTTTGTTAACTTCCGAATGAGAGAAGATAAAGAAAGAAAACAAGTTACACGACTCCATTGTTTTTAACGCAAAGCAAATAATTCAATTAAAACCATACAGATTCTGAAAAAAAAAAAAAATAGTATAAACCGATTAATTCATGAGAATAAATGAATAATAATTTTAATTATATACCCGCTGATTTTCATTGAAAATTATTTTATCAAACAAAAACTGTATAGGTCTACCCATTTTTTTTTTTTTTTACCGCGATTTTGGCCGCTTCTGTTAGCCACAGTTATGGTTTATACGCCTTTCAAACAGTTTCCGTACACTTTAATATTTGATAATATGTACAAAAAGTTCGGAGAGGAGGATTTAAAAGATAACGTAAATTCGTAGTAAAGGATTTGCATAGCTAACAAATCTTTGATTTATTTACATAAGCGTTCAATTATCATGAAATTGTTTATAGAATTATTGTTGTAATAATAACACCATCGGTTAATCGAATCGAAATAATTTTTTATTTTTTTATAAAACTTCAACAGACAGTAGAAATTTTAATGGAAGTGATAAAATATATATTCTATTTTTATAATGCAATATATAAAGCTTTGGATTGGTACTATCTTAACTGTCCGGATGTATTTACATTCTACTTAACTTAAAAAAGAACTTTTTTTCTCTTTTTTTTTTTTTTATAAACGCGAGCATTATAATAAAATTTTATTTTTTTTTGTTTTGCTTTCATATAACATTGACATTTATTTTAATACTTTTGTATTGTTGGAAAGAAAAAATATTTTTAAAAATAAATGAATGAATGAAAACACAGAGTGCAAAAATTCCTTTGATAATATTTTTCTGCCTTTGAGTATTTTTGTAATAAAAAGAAAAAAATTAATGAATTACTCCAAAAGGTACTGTTTAAATGATTTTATATTCTTGTTATGTAAAATAAGAATTTCCACTTTACGACTAGATTTTAGTTTTCTTTTTTGCACGTTTTTTTTTTTTTTTGTTGGTATGATGAAAATATTGCGCAATGAAGATTACCAGGAAATTTTGTACAGAATCTTCTAATAAAAAAATAGCTTTAAGATTATAATTCAGCGATAATCTAAGTTTTAACAAATTTAATTTAAAATAATCATCAGCTTGATGATAATACGAACACACTTCATGGGAATATTTCCGTATGCACATTTCAGATAGAATTTTTAAGCTTTCAAATTTATCAAAATCATATTTAGCTTGATGACAGCGAAGTGTTATATCTAAATCATTGTTTCAATATATATATATATATATATATATATATTTTCCTTATATATTTAAATTAAGAATCGAATATGAATTTGCATGTATAAATCATGGATTTTAAAGGTAATTCCCACGTGCTTGAGGAGAAAAAATCTATAATTTAGTTTAAAAAAAAGAAAAAAAAATATTATTAAAGGAGGAATTTTCATATGATAAAGGTGTGGCATATTTATACACAACCATCTATCTGACTTTCCATTAAAACATTTCTATCAAACCAGGTTGGTAATCTATATATCCGGTATATATGTATCAAGCTCAATCATAATATTTAACGATATATTCATACCTGAAAGGTTTATGCCAAGTTCTTTCTTATACACAACACAGTTACAGTGAAAACACAAAAAAAGTTTTATAAGGTTTCGGTATAAATTAATAGAGTAAGAGAAATGCGCAGGCAAAAAAAATAAAAAACGCAATAATCGTTATACTATTATTACGATACATGCTATTGTAAAATCTATTCGACTATAGAGTAATGTCTACAAGGGTAAAATATTTTATCAACCCTTCCTGATAGATATAATAGTTACAATCATCTAATAAAAAAGAAATAGAAAAACTTCTAAGATGTATTTAGACACGCGAAATCGTACTATAATCTAAGTAATGTAATCGGTTATTATGTTAAAAGCAGAAATCTTTTCCTTCTTTTTTTTTTTTTATTGTTTAATAATAATAATAATAATAATAATAATAATAATCAGATTAATTATTTAGAAAACTATTAATTGATTAAGGTTAAATAAATCTTCTTTATTCTTTATTTTATTTATTTATTTTTTTTTTTTTTGTGGAGGGAGCGTTTCTAGAATCTACAGTATCATTAAGGTTATATTAAATGACTTTATTTATAACAATGATGCATTATCATTATTGTAATGATGATAAAAATAATCGTTACAGTGTTCACCCCTTTAATTTTGACACATCTCTTAGTTAACTTCCGTTTTTCATACTTCCATAATCCGAATCTGTACTACAGCGTATGACGCAATTCAAAAAAAGCACCAACAACTACACATCTGTTCACCGGAAAACTTGAAGCATTAGATTTGATTCATGTGATGGGAATAAATTTCTTAATCATTGCCGTATATAAATTTCTATATGTATGTTTCCTTTTTCTATTCATCTTCGGTTGGCACTGTTGGATGTCCTTCCTTTACTATAATCAGTGTAGGTACCATTATCATCAATGGCAAACGGACGATCTCCTTGTAATATTTCGTTTTGTTTTTTAAGTACTACACAATATAGAACTTATATAATTTCTATACAATAACTGTCTATTTGTTATATTTTAGATGGTATATACACTTAGTTGAAGCCTTTACTACAAATGGGGTGGTTTTTATCTGAATGTTTATTCGGTAAAATTGTCAAGTGGTTTACAAGTACTGAGACGTGACATTAGATGTAACACTGGATTTTATTATTATTTTTTTTTTTGAAAATTTTACTATACAACTACCAAATAATTATTTTGTAGTATCAAAATTCATCATGAGACGTGTACTGCATATGAATTAGATGTACACGACGCGTCACAATAATAAAAACGAAAAAAAAAACGAAAAAAAAAAAAAAACGCCGCGAGAATGATGAGGCTTTTTCTATTTGTCGTCGTTAAGGGCTGTTGTTATCCCTGTTACTATTATTGGTGTTATAACAATGGTAGCTTTTTATTTTTTTCTATTTTTTTCTTTTTGCATAAGTAAGAGAATTTTTTGTTTTTTATATTAAATTTTTTTTACAACCTGTCCTTTCTACTCTGTATGTATTCAATTATTATATTTGAAGGTCTATATGTGCAAGTGTTTTATCGTGATATTTACTGGCGATAAAGGATATGAGATGATTTTTCAACCAGCCAACCAACCATCCTCACAATATATATTTTTTTTTTTTTCACAACTACGCACATTGTTTGTGTTGTTTTTCGGTTTTTTTTTTTTTTTGGGTATTCTGTGTGCTGTGCGTGTTATGTAATATTGAAATCGTATATAATAAAAATAATAATAATAATAATATTACTGTGACTTTTCTGTGTTTGTGCATAAAGTGTACTGAAAAACAGAAAAATAAGCGAAAAATTTGATCATGATTATAACGAAAACAAAACAGAAAATTTGTTTATGGAATTTTTACTATTAAATTGAAATTTCTCGCTTTTTTGTTTTAGTGACTGAAAAGCACTTTTGTAAATTCATATTTTTAACATAAAACTACAAATTTTGTGGTGTTTTTTAATTTTGTATTCGGCATATATAGTAGAATTAAGTACCTGTTTCAATATTATATCTTACAAACAAAAAATTCAAACAATTGTTTGCTGTTGAACATGTATATTTTCGCCATAATGCATATTAATTTACCTTTTTTTCCGTTTATATTTTTAATTTTTGGTCTAAACATACAAACATTAACCGCCAATTTTTGCATAAGGGTTGTGTTTTTAGGTAATATATATATAGTTGTATATGTCATCTGGCTAATTAGGACAAACAAACAAAAATGGTAATAATATAAACAATGTCGTATTTGTACATGAATGTTTATATATGTCGGTAATACTTCTCGGGGTACTACTCAGACTCTTTTATAGACTCATGTTGAGTTTCGTTTTACATTTACACAATATCCGATAAACAAAAAAAAGAAAAAAACTATATGCATAGGACCAAAAAAAAAAAAAAAACCAACAACATTCACTTTTGTTGTTTGCTACTAGTGTACATAATACCTACCTACCAACCTACCTACCTACCTACCTTTACCTGAAAACACAAAACAAAACTACAGTAATTGTACAAAATACAAAAATTTATCCACATTTTACAACCTTGTTGCTTAAATTTTGTTTGATAAAACATGCGACACGCGGACATAAAAATTTTCATTTTTATTTAATTTTGTGCTTTTTTTTTTTTTGTCGTCAAATTATTGTTTCAGTTTAAAAGGTGAATCGACAAATTCAGTTCATTTTTATAAAGGAATTAAACAATGTAAATTATGCGTTTATTTAAGTAACATAATGCTAATATAAGAGTTTACTATGCCACAACAATTGAAACCTGACTACATAACAACTAGCTTAGAAGTCGTTATGCATTTTCATAGGTGAAATATTTCACGAATTGTTATTTTATACATTTTCACCATGGTGCGGTTAATCATGTTTAAGAGACTTGTTGTGTTTATTTTATTTAGCATGTGTAAAAATTTTAACAACACATACATCCCCATCCACCCACATTAATTTATTTACGTTCCTCTGTATTGGCTGATGCTGGCTTATTCTAAAGAATAAAAACACAAACGCCAGTAGGACAAAAAAAAAAAAAAGGTACAAAACAATGTTCATCAATGCAATTAATTCAAAATAAACGAGACACACGGAAATAATAATTAAAAAAAAAAAAAAAAAAAATTATCAACTAGACAAATAGAACTAACTAAATATGAGGAAATTTTTTACTTTTGTTATTTTTGCAAAACACGTCACAAAAAATAAAAATAAAAATAAAACGAAATGTCCTATGTTTTTGTTTCAAAAATAAAAATTTCTCATTTAAAATGAGTTTCAAAGTTCATGGGTATGACACACAAAAAAAAAAAAAAATAAAGGATGAGGACAATTAAAAAAAAAAAGACGGAAAAACAAACAAAAATATAATCAAACAATTGATTCAGGCTGAATAATTGAAACGTACTGAAATTGAACGTGGAGCAACAATAGATGGTTTTGTTGAATTATTGTAATTTTCATTTAGTTAGAAAGATGATTTTTACTTTTTGTGTTTTGTTATTTTTTATTCCATACATTTCTAGAATTATATGGTGGAATAATAAAAAAATAAAGGCAAAAAAAAAAAAAATTAAATAATAATAATAAAAGGGGTGCCAAGTCAAGTGGAAGTACAGATTACTTTGGACATAAATTGTGGTTGAGGTGATAACAAAAAAAATGAGTAATGGTATATCGATGTAGATTAAATATTAGTGATATAATGTCAATCTATATGTAGAATAAAGGAAAACTTTTAATCCCATCCATTGTTAACTTATTATTAGAATTTAAACAATAGAGAAACATTAAAAAAAAAAAAAATCACTGATTGCACTATTTCATACAAGGATAGTCAGACGACACTAATCATTAATTAATTTAATGTGTGTTTTGTGTTATTACATTTCCATTAAAAAATAAAATTAAAAATGATGATGGTTGAATAGAAAACAGAGATAATGCAAATAAAAACAAAATAAAAATGGTGATACCTTATAATATTTTTTATTTATTTTTAATTTCGTTATCAATTCATTGTCGCTTATTCAATTAGTAAAACGGAACAAATATTTCTATTTTTTTATTCTTATAAACATATATGTATCCTGTCATACAAAAAGCATTTCTATTAACTTTGTTGGCTTAACTTATTATTACATTTTACTTATGACAAAAAAAAAAAAAAAACAATTCCCCAAACAAACATGAACTCAATTAGTGTTAAAACATTTATTATTATTACTTAATACAAATGTTTGCATTGCTTAATTTAAAACTCTTATCAATGCATATTTCTTTTAATTAATAATAATAAAAAAAAAAAAAAAATAAATAAATTATTGAACAGAGAGCACACCCTGTAATTAAATTATAATTTTTATTTTATTTCGCTGTTCAATTAGTTTTATTAATATTAATAAAAAAAAAAAGGCTGTTCATCGTGTTGTAAAATTAAAAAAAAATAAATAAAAATGTTTGTCGCTTGATACTAACTTTATGTATGTAAAGCGAGTGGAGTTTTTTATGTTTTTTTTATTTAAACTCGAAATTGAATTACAGTAAATTTACAGAGGATGGTAAAAGTAACATATCAATAGAAGTGGATGTATGTGAATTAAAAAAAAAAAAAAAACGAAGCAAATATCAGCTAATGAATAATAATTGTATTGATATAGTGTTGGGTATAGGTAGTTAATTATAAGTAAAATTCATTTAATAGATAAAACGAATTTTATATTTTCCATTTTACCTGCCTTTTATATTTAACTAATCCTATTTATTCCACGGTTTTATTGTTTTTTTTTTTTTTTATTATATTTAAATATTATTCGTTTTTTTTTTTTTTTAATTTTAAGAGCACTCATTGCTTTTATCAGTTGTTACACAGATACAAAATATAGATGGGAGGAAGGATGGAATAAAAAAGAAAGAATTTTATGCTATTATTGATAAACTATAAATTTATTAACTAGCTTATATTTGCTCATAATTATTTTTGTTTAATTGCAATAAATAAAACTTTTTTTTTTTTTGTTTTATTTGTATTCTGCAATCCGTCATACCGATATTCCATATACACATAATAAAAAATTCATCACATTAACAGTGTTGAAATTATTTTGTGTGTAATAAATAAAGGATCTTGCCTCTATACACTATTTTATTAGTGAGCTCGAGGAAAAGAAAAATAGAAAAACAAAAAAGTCGAAAAAACGAAAAGAAATTGAGAGCAGGAAGAAAAAAAAAAAATTTTTTTTTTCGAACAAAACATCGCATTTATATAACACAGCACGGTATAATAGAACATTAACTGAAACCAATTGACCGGAATCATAAAAAAAAAAACGAACGAACGAACGGAAGAAGGACGAAGTCTTAAAAGGATATCGACACATTATTTTCATTGGATGGTATTTGATTGATGTTTATTTCTTCGTACAAAAAAAAATATAAATATAAACGAGAAATATAATAATAATTTATATTTGATCGGTTGTAAGAATTTTTCGTTTTTTCGTTGTTCCTCCAAAACAACGGGAAATATAGAAAAAGGGAAGTTTCCTTTTCTTTTTTTTTTTTTTTATACTTTTCCTTTTAAAAAATAATCATTAATTTTATTTTAAATAAAGCATAAAGTTTTATGCTTTTATTATTATTATTATTTTTTTTTTTTTGCTGTTGTTGTTGTTGTTCATGAATTAATGTTATTAAGCGAGTTTTTGCTTTGGGAAAAGCTTAACATTGCTGCACCCTGATTAGGTCCTTGAATACGGGTTATTTACAAATTTTGCATTCGTTTCATAGATTAATTATAGCAAATAATTGATTCTCTGGATGGTAAAACAAGACAGTGTGCCTTGTCGTAAATGTGTTACCTACCTTACTAAAGCGATACAATAATAAGAACAACGGAGTAAGAATAATTCATGAGATCCTGCAATAAAACCAAACTCCTGCCAAGTGATTCAGTGAAAATAAAAGAAATTATACTTTTTTATTTGAACAATGTCCATATTATATTTTATTATAATTCCCACATACACACGGCACGTTGTGAACCTTTCTTATCATTTTTTTTTATTTATTTTTTATTTTTTTGTTTATTATTTATATAATTATTATTGTTATTGTTATTATAAATATTAATATTATTTAATTAATTTTCTTCATATTTTTTTTAAATATATTTCAATATATATATTTTTTTTTACTTTTTTATTGTTTTATAATAATAATAATAATAATTATCAATTAATTATTTATTTTTAAGATAATTCTTTATTTTTCTTTTTTTTTTTCTTTTCTTTTCTTTGTCTTATAATTTATGTATATTTAATTAACTTTTTATATGTACTTTGTACAATATAATGGTTTAAATTTTTTATTATTATTATTATTATTATTTAATTAATGTAATTAATTAATTATTTATTTATGTATACATCCATCACACATTCACAAATATTTTTTGTAATTAATTTCATGTATTTTTTTTTTTTTTTTGTTAATTATTAGTTAATCATCCAGTAAATTATAGAATTTATTTTTAATTAATATTTATTTATTTATTTATTATTATTTTTTGTTTGTGAGTAATTTATATTTTACTTAATTAATTAATTTTTTTTATCTTATTTATATATGGGATTATGTATTTTATGAGTACTTTACCAATTATAAGGGTGGTGGAATTGTTCATTAAATATTTTTCTTTTTTTTTCTTTTATATTTTAATAATTATTTCTTATGAATGTATTTAATGTTTAATTATTAATTAATATGAATTTTTAAATATTTCTTTCCATTAATTATTTTATTTTCATTATCTTAAATCTATTTTATATTATTAATTATTAATTATTAATTAAATTTTGTTTTTTTTTTTTTTTTTTTTTTTTTAAATAACATTACAAACTTTTCATAATTTTTTCTTTATTTTTGAAAAAAATTATTTAATTAAAGGTATTTAGTAATTAAAATAAAAAAAAACAATCCAATGTTTAATTAATGATTGTGTTAAAAATTTATACGAAATTAGAATTAAATAAATTATATTTGTTAATAATTAATATAACAAAGAAAATAAATTAATTAATTAAAACAGAAACGTAAAATAATAATAATATTTTTTTTTTTTTTTCACTTATCTTTTAATTAATAATTATTTAAAAATTTGTATTTTTTATTGCTTTTCCTTTTTTTTATTTATTAATATTAAAGTAATTAATTTTAATTTTAATTTTTTTTTTTAATTTATTTGCATCCATTCTGCTTATTATCGCTTTAATAATAAATAAAAAAAAAAAAAATTGAAAATAATATTTTTTTTTTCTCTGTAATTCTTGATAGCAAAATGCTAAAACAGAAAAAAATTAAAAAGAAATCATTTATTAGCTCTGTAAATTCGTTTATGTTTTTTTTTTTTTTTTTTATTTTATTGATATTCGATTAATTTGGGAATGAAATTAAATTAAAAACAAAAAAAAAAACCGAAAAGTTATTGAAATACACCTGGGTTGACGTATTTTTTGTTTTTTTTTTTTTAATTATATAAAACTGTCATTTCTGTAACTATATTTGTTATAAAAAAAACTCATCGATAAAGTTTTAATTTTCCGATTTGCCTAATGCATAAAATGTAATATGGTTTTTGCATCTAAATAAATCCATCTAAATTGCAAATTGATTTTAATTGTTAGGTACATTTACCTGTATTTCGATATTTACCCCACATCATTAAGAGATTATTTTATTATTGGTTCCATACGTTTTAGTCTCACATTGTTTTAATCTTGTTTTGATGTTCGATTCAATATTGTGGCACCCCATCATCAACCTCACCCACCCAGTAAGTAATTGTTGGTTATTCTCTTATATTTTCAACACTTTGCACTTTGTAATCGATGCAGACATAACAAGTAGAACAACATTTAATCGAACATTTGGCATTTGTCTTGTTTAATAATAATAATAATAAAAAAAAAAATAAATATTTGGAAACAGTCTGTATTTGGATTATTTACTATTAAAAATTTAAATTAAAACCTTGGTTTTTGCTATTTTAGACATTTTCGGTGAAGAAACGTTTAACGATACAACTGATACCATCGTATGGAATGAAATAAATTTAAAATAGTTACTAAAGAGATGAAGATTATTTGTTTTCTTTTAAATGTTTTAAAGTGATGATAACGCATTTACAAAATGATAACTTTTGAGTTTTTCTTTAATTTTAGTTTTAAAAAACATTATTTTTTTTTTTTTTTATTTATTATTTCTGATAATTTTACCATAAGCATCGAAAATTTGCACAATTTTATTCCTTTTTAATTAAATTTTTAATAGATTATTTTTTATTAAATTTCTTTTTTTTTTTTTTTTTTTTTTTTTATACATTTTACAATTTTACATTAATTTATGATTAATTTTCATTAAATTTTTCTTTAATTTTTATTTAAATATTTATTTAAATTCAAAATTATTTATTATTTTTTTTTTTTATATTTTTTATTAATAATAATATCTATTTAATTAATTAATTAATTTAATTTAATAATTTTTTTATTTTTTTGGAGTTACCATTGTAAGAAAATTTAGTTTTTTAATTTTTTTTTTTATAAATATATTATTTTCTTAGTAATTTTTTAATTATACATCAAAACGAAAAACCATAAAATTTATTTACATCGTTTTTTTTTACTCTTTTTTAATTATTAATTATTAAAATTTCATCATGCTGTGCACTTTATAGTTTTATTCATGAATTTAAATAACAGAAGTCATCCTAACTGAAATCCTTTTTTATTCTTCTTTTGAATAAGGGAAATAATACAGAAAAACAATCTAAAGAAATTAAATTAAATTAAATTAATACAGCACGATGATTAATAAAAAAAATACAAACAAAACACAAAAATTAATAAAGTTAATTTAATTTTTTTTTTTTTAATAAATTTCAGCTAATAGTAAGGCCCATGACACAGTTTTGAACTTGAATTAAACGAACGAAAGAGAAAAATAAGAAGAGAAAATTGTAAATAAAACCGAAAAATTAATTAATTAAAAATTAAGAAAGGAAAAAAAAAACTAAAATCATTTTTATTGATTAATTTTTCTTCATTTATTAATTGTTTTTTTTTTACAGTATATTGTCGAGATCTCATATTATTTTTTTTTTTATTTAATTATTATTAAACTTAATTTTTATTTAAAACTTTTTCCTTTAAGGGGAGGGTGTAAAATCTGGGTGACATTTTTTGTTTGCATCCATTTCACGGCATTGTGAAAGTGTTTTTTTTTTTTTTTTTTTTTTGTGTTAATTATTGCAATGAAATTTTCTTTTTAATTTGATTAACCTGTAATATAAGTGACCGTCCACCCAGTCTGTTTATTAATTAATTAATTAATTAATTCATTCATTTTTTTTTTAAACAAACGGTGGAGGTGGAAAACAGTTTACAATGCGTGACAACCAGAAAATGTCACTCAAATAAATTTTCTTTTATTTGTCTTAAATTTTATTTATTATTATTTAATTAATTTTTTCTTATATAATTTATGAATTAATAAATAATTTCCTTCGTTTATTTAACTTTCCTTTATTCATTATTAAATTAATTTTTATTATATATTATTATTATTATTATTATTATTATTATTATTATTATTATTATTTTAAGAACCATTAAATGGGTTTTTTTTTTTAAATTTATTTATTTATTTAAATATTTATTTATATTAATTATTTAATTATTATTATTAAGGTTATTATTAAATAGTATACAATGGGCTGGACATTTACATATAACTTTTATAATTTTTAATTAATGAAATAAAATAACCAGAAAAAGAAAAAGAAAAATTTGTTCATAAATATTGAATTACAAATTTGATGTTTTTATTTTGTATTTTGAGGGGATAAAAAACAAAAAAAAAATCATTAAACGAAAAATTAATTAATTTACTTTCGCGTACTCACAACGTAACAAAAAATACGTAACGTTAGCATGTTGTAATATTTTTGTCTCATTTTTTTTTTTTTTGTGTTTTTTTTTTTTTTTTTTTATTAATGATATGTTGTGAATTATTTATTTATTATTTTATTAATTATTATTGTTAATAATTTTTATTAATAGGTAAATAAAAACAATTTATTATTTTTTTTTTTTTTTTAATTCTTAATTAATTTTAATTATCTTCTATGAAATTGACTCTTCATAGGGCTTTAATCGCGTTTTACTTTTCTCTCGTGTTTAATTTTATTTTTAAAAATAAGAAAAATAAAAAAGAAATGAAGGAAAATTTTCACTATTTTTTTCATTTTAATTAATCATTAAGTTTTTGTTTGTCATAAAATTTATTTTGTTAGAAACAACAATAGATTTACCTACAATGAATTTAACTAGATAACCTTTATTATTATTTTTTTTTTTTATTTTGTGGTGCAATTAACGCGAATAAGCAATTGTTGTTAAACAATTAAATCTAAATTGTAATTATTTTATCAGAATTTCTATGCGGTGTATGTTTTTCCTTTAATACAATCCTTAATTTATAAAATTTTATGAAAATTAATTCTAGCTATTATGTATGATAAGAAAATAGGGATTAATACATAATTATACGCGAAAGTAGAATTGAAAAAATGTGTTTTTAATATTAATAAACGAATTTTTGTCGCATAAAGATATCTTACAATAATATTTATGTGTTAAACTTTAACTTGTGCATGTAGAAATGTTTTAACAAAAAAAAAAGCTCACAATAAAATGAATATTATTGAAACGTTAGCTTTAATAATAAAAATAATTTTGATGATGTTATTTAATTATATAAACTCGCCCATAATCACATTTAAACGTTTTAATTTCTAGGAATTGCTTGTTTAATTTGAAAATAGTAAGAAAAACAAAAAAAAAACACAAAATATATGAACGATGGATTTTTAATTAAAATTTATTGAACAGAAATTAAAAAAAAAATAAAAAAATATAATAAATGTCCGTTGAAAACGAGTTTTTTTTTTTTTTTTTGCCTTTAATTAATTATCGTTTTTTTTAAAATAAATCTAGCTAAATAAATAAAATCTAAACAGAATCATGTCAATAAAATAAAATAATAAAAAAAAATGATGAAGAAAATAACGAAGAAATAAATTTTCTAACTAATTTAATTCAATGAAATTTGTTTCTCTGATTAAATTGAAAAATATTTTCTTTATAATAAATTATGTTTTATATAAATAATTGACGATTAAAAATTGAGATATTTTCACCATAAAACCTGATGGTTATTATTATTATTATTATTATGTAAAATTTAACGTTTGTTTTGCTCATTAAAAAAAAAAAAAAAAAAAAAAAACATGATTATTTAATGATTTAATTAAAGAACATTGAATTGATGTCGGAAAATATATATTAAATAAAATAAAATCATGTAATAATAATTCTGCTGTAAATATTTCTGTTTTCTTTTTTTTTATAATGTTATTAAATATATTTAACAACGTCATAGTTAATAGGTAATAGTTTCGGTTTTTATTTCCTATTTAAAAAAAAAAAAACAGCAACAAATAAACAAACAAACAAAAAGAAAAAAAAAAAAAAAAATTATAACGATGCCATACTCCCCCGGAATGGTGTTTAATTAATATCAAAAAAAAAAAAATGTTCTATGTTTTTAAGCGAATGTGCATCAAAAAAAAAATCGATTTATTAATAATATTTTTTTTTTAATATGAAAATAATTTTTTTTTTATTATTTTTATTTATATTTTTATTTTGAAGGACTTACTTTTATTTCGTTTTTATTATTTTTTAAGTTTTATAAATAGCAAAACAGAGAATTTTCTTCTTTTTTTTTGTGGAATATTTTTTCGTTTCTATGTTTGAATTTATTTGCGCGCATTAAAAAACCAAAAAAAAAAAAACAGTCATGCCATCAATAAAAATATGCTGGAGAAAATAATAATAAATTGATAAATATTTATTAAATAACCCTTTTTTTTTTTCGCTATAAAGTCAATAAACTTTATAAAAAAAAAAAAAAAAAAAAAGAGAAGAAAAATTGTTAAATAAAATACACGAATTAGACATGAACAGTTTTGTTCGTTTTTTTAAAATTAATTTCATTAATAATTATTATAGTAATAGATACATAAAAACGATATTTAATTGAATTTAAAGGATTTTGTTTTATTATTTAATCATTTTTTTTCATTTAATAATTATAATCTAACTACACTTTTTACCTATCTATTCTCAAATTATATAAATCCTTTATAATTCAATTACATCTTCTACGTAATAATATTTTGTTATTTCTTAGAAGGATTACGCTGATTGTTTCCTTATACGTATATAATTTTTTTTTTTTTTTTTGCTTTAGAATCATTAAAATGGATTTTTGTGTTTCGATATCAATTGAATTCTTTTGGTAGTGAATCAATAATTAATTAATTAATTAATGAAATTTTTTATAATTATTAGTGATTAGGTTAATGATGAAAGTAAAAAAAAAACGAAAAGTGAAAAGAAAAGAATAGAAAAAATAAATAAAGACTGAATATTAGTAAGTCCTTTTGCTCTACGAGTATTGCTTAAGTTTTTTTTTTTTTTTTTATATTTTTAATTTTATTAATTATTATTATCATTATTATTATTATTTATATTTAAAAGTAATTATTATTATTATTATTATTATAATTGTTTTTATTTAAGATGTTGTATTTTTCCCTTATTATTATTATTATTATTATTATTTTTAGCTACCAACTAACTTTTTTTCTTTTTAATTTATTTACTTCATGTTAATAATAAAGTCTTGTTATCACCATTTCACAAAAACGAAAAAAAGGAAAAATGAAAATTGTGTACAATAGGAGTACCAACCTTGTATTTAATGTTAAACGAAATATCCTGTTATTATCCTTTTAAAAAACAAAAAAAAAAAAAAAACAATCAGAAATAAAATTCAACAAAATCATCTAACAAGAAAAATAAAAATCTTTTTTAATTAAACAAAAAAATTACTTACCACAGCATTATTATTTATTTATTTATTTATTTATTATTAAACGTGTTTTAATGTTTTACTTTACTTTTCTTCTTTATTTATTTTATATTTCTTTATTTAATTAATTAATTTGCGTTTTTTATGGTTTTTTAATTTTTTTGATTTGATTCCTTACAAATAAATTTGCAAATTGATTAAGCAAGAACAAAAAACGTTTGTAAACTTTTTTAAGTAATTTTTTTTTTGTTTTAGTTTTAACAGACGAAAAAAGAGTACAACTTGTTATTAATTAATTAATTATTTAATTATTATTATTATTTTTTTGTTTTTTTTTTTTTTTTTGTTTTATTTTTGTTTTGTTTATAATAAAATCTATAATAACAGGGTGAGACATTATTGCGAATATACATATTATAAATTTAATTAAAGTTTTTTTCTTTTTTATTTTCTTTTTTTTTTTTTATTTTCTCCTTTATCTTCTTATCATTTTTTTTTATTATTATTATTATTATTATTTATATAATTCGATTAAATTTACATTAATTATTATTATTTTTTTTTTGATGAATTAATTAAGTTTTTTTTTAGTTATTTTTATATTTTTTTAAATATAATTAAATATTTATCTTGTATTTTTATTTTATATACAAATTTATTTGTTTTAAATATATATTTATATATATTTTTGTTTGTTTGTTTGTTTATTATTAATTTTTTCTTTATTTTTGTTGTGTTCATAAATAATTGATTTAATTTTTTTTTTATTTTAATTTATTTATTTATTAATTTTGTTTATATTTACATTAAAATTTATTATAAAAGAAATTTTCATGTTTTATTTTTTTTTTATTTTTAGAATTTTATAACTTTTAAATTTAATTTAATTTAATTTAATGTTAAAAAAAAAGGAAAAAGGAAAAAAAAATTCAATAAATAAACAGAGCTTTGAAATGTGAACTTTTAACGTGGGTTTTTTTTTTTATATTAAAACATTTATTGTGTGTAATTCATTTGATTTTAAATAAAACTGCAATAAACAAAAACATTGACTGAAAATTACCAATAATCATAAATATGATTTATATCGGTTTTGTCCATAGTCACCACCATAATTCTGTTGAAAATAGTTTCATACGCTTATCATTTCAATTAACTAAATAAAAACATAAAAAATAATAAACTTTAAATGTCACTAATATAAATATTTAAATATATTTTAGTTACTTAGTATTGTTTAAGTGTTTGTTTAAAAAAAAAAAAAAAAATTAAAAATAAATAAATCAAATAAATTTAGGATGATGTATCCTTGCTATTAAGATACCCTGTTGTTATATTATTATTTTTTTTTTTTTTAATTATTTTATTTATTACTTTATTTATTTATTTTTTTTTTTTTATTTATTTATAAATTTATTTAATGTAAATATAATAATATCTAAGATGACTTAAAATGTCTTTTAAAAATTTTTAAATGAATTTTTCTCTTTTTCTTTTTCACTTTTCTTTCTCTTTGATTAACTAAATTAATTTAATTAATTGTTCATTTATTATTATTATTATTATTATTATTAATTTTACTGTTTTTTTTTTCTTTTTTCTTGTTGTATTTACTGTTTAATTAACTCTTATAGTACATTTAATATGCGGGTCATAATGATGAGTTTTAGAAGAAAATTAAATTAAATTAAAGAAAGAAAAAAAAAAAAAGAGTAAAAGTTTTCTATCTAGAAATAAAAAAAAAAAAAAAAATTCATCTGCAGGTTATTATTATAATTATCGCCTTTGTAATTAATTAAACTGTTTTGGTAAATGTTTTATAAAGAATAAATAATTAAATGAAAAGAAAAAGACAAAAAGTAATCCCACATTTCGATGAGTTAAATTAGAAACACAGTTAGTTAGCTGTATTAGTAATTACCAATAAATTTCCCATTAATTAATTAATTCATTAAATAACCACAGAAAAATTGGTGTGGTTAATAGATTTTTTTTTTTTTTTTTAATTTTTAATTTTATTTAATTAATTTGAATAACATACAATTTTTTTTTTTTTTAATTTAATTTAAGTTTTCTTGTTAATAATTAATAATAATAATAATTATAATAATAATAATTTTTAAACGTATACAACTACCAACAAATTAAAATATAGTTTTTTTTTCTTTTGTTTAATAATTATAGTTAATTAATTTAAAATTTTTTTTTTTTTTCTTTTCTTTTTTAATTAATAT
The DNA here is from genome assembly GCA_961205885.1 of Ptychoptera albimana. NCBI lineage: Eukaryota > Metazoa > Arthropoda > Insecta > Diptera > Ptychopteridae > Ptychoptera > Ptychoptera albimana. Next base: position 6,279,659 of record OY540804.1, read on the forward strand.
TAAATATTGCGAAATTTTTTTTTCTTAATTTTTTTGTTTGTTTATCTTTCAAATTAATTTTTATTTTCAATAGTACTGAAAATTAACTTATTTTGTAAGGATTAATAAATTTTTTTTTTTTTTTCTTAAATAATATTAATTTATTTTCTTAATTAATTAATTTATTATAATTATTATTATTATTGTTATTTTCTAATGCATTAAAATGTCATAATTGTACCGGGTTTCCATCTGTGTATATAAGATTTTAATTATTATTTTTTTTTTATATTTTTTGGTTACTGAATTTGTTAATTAGTTAATTAAAATAAATTAATTAAATAACATATAAATTGTGTGCATGGGTACAAAATAATATTTGTTTGTATGAATTCATTATTTTATTTCTTCTTCATTTATTTATTTAATTAATTAAATTTTTATTTCCCTTTAATTTATAGTTAAAATTAATTTAATTTTCTTAAGATCTAATAATAATAATAATAATTATAATTTAATAATTTTTTTTTTTCCTTTTTTTGTTTTAAATAATTATTCTGCTTTTCTTAAACATATTAATTATTTAATTAATTTTAATTAAAATTATATTTATAAAGATAAAATTTTTGTTTTTTTGCAATCTCTTACCGATTTTTCTTTATTTATTTATTTAATTAATTAATTAATTATTATTATTAATTTTTTTTTTTACCTTTAAAACGTTCTGTCTTCTATATTTTATTATTTTTTTTTTATTATTTTATTGCTCTTATCGGTTCGGGTTTCGAGTGATATATAATTTTAGAAAAATATTTTTTTGTATTTTCTCTACAATTTTAGTTTATTAAATAATTTTTCTTAATTTCTTATGATGTATCATTAATGTGTTTTCATTTATGTGATTTTGTTTTTTTTTTTTTTTAATTTTTATATGGTAAATATGAAATATTGTATTTTTCTTTATAATTTATTTACATTACTTTTCTTTTTCTTTTTTTTCTGCTGATAATTGATTAACTTTTTTATGATTATAATTATAAATTATTATTATTATTATTATTATTTAAATGTTTTTTTTTTTTTTTCAAATGAAATGATATTTGCAGATATCTATTTATAGTTAATTTAAGAGTATATGAACTGTATAATTTTTTTTTTGTCTTCTTTTCATTATATAATTTATTTATGTATAATTTTTATTAATTAATTACTTTTTATAATAATATTTATTTATTTATTTTTTTTTTAATAATAATAATAATAATAATAATAATAATAATAATATTTAATTTAATTTTTTTTAGTATTATTAATTGTAAAATTTTAATACCGACTCCCCCGAACCAAGATAAATGTTGCACATTTGCGGCATATTAATTCAATGGTAGCCATTGGTAAAAGCTGCAGGAATTAGCGGTCCCTGAAACAATACAAAAATAAATTAGATTTTGGTTATGCTTTTAAAAGGGTTTGGTTTTGATTTGAGCAAAAAAATTATTTTCTAATAATCTATTTAACTATCTATCCATCTATCCATTTTATGTTATTTATGAAAAATTATTATTTTGTTTTGTTTAAAAGTTAGAATTGGAATTTTCCTTTTTTATTATTATTATAGAAAGAAAGAAAGAAAAACGTAATTATGTTGTTATTTATTATAAATAGTGCTTTTTTTCATTTGCTATTAAAACAGGATAATTGAAATTCTGTTTAATTGATTTTATCGATTTATCTTGTCAAGCGTCTTTTCTATTCCTTTTTCCTTTATTTGTTCCTTTCTTTACTATTTATCTATTCTTGTTTCGATTTTATTGATAAAAATAAATCTAATAAACGACAATGACGTGTTTTAGTATTTATTCTGTTCTTATGCTATATTCGTTTATCTCTTTATTTATTAAAAAAAAATAAAAATAAAAATAAAAATAAAAATAAAATACGAAACGAAACATTTATTTGTATTAAAATACGAAAAGCAAAGCATTTAAGGTCAAGTCAAACAGAAAAAAGTAAATCACCGTGTGTTGTGTAAAGGTTTTTCACTTCTATTAGTGATTAAATATTCATGTTGATTTCGTATCGACAAAATATATAACAATGATAAAACCTGTCGTCAACAACAACAACAACAATAACAACAACAACATCAGCAACTGCTCCATTTAGCAAATATTTAATTCGATTCAGTTTTATTAAATAAATATATGCGAAGTATTTAAAAAGATTTTATTTACGAAATTTATTTTGTTACGACTTTTGTAATAATAAATACGAAATTATTTTTTATAGTGAAAAGTGTAGGTTTTCGCGGTGGCGATTTTTGTAGTAAAATAATATTTTATATTTGCCAGATGTGCACCATTTGTTTAACGAACATGTTACAATAACCCAATATATACTGGTTTTAATAGTGAAACTGCTGACTCCGGAAAATCGACATAAATTAATGAATTCAATAAACTAGTAGAAAGTTCTGTTGTATGTGTAAATAGGATTTTGTATTTGAAAAGCTTAAATTCATGAGCTCATTTGCTAGTCGAACAATATGTATATTTGTTAATAGTCAGAACAAAAATCTAAATCTCCACTAGCTTATATATTATACATACTATACATTGTATAGTTCAATGGTTACATGTTTCGTTAGCAATTGTGGTCAGTCGGAACGGAACCAATTTGCCACAAATCATACACCGTGTTTAACCATTGTCGTTATAGGAACTGTAACTGTTTCTATGCTGAATATTAATGTGTGTAAGCAAGTCACAAATGCACTAAATGGCTTGATATGCGATTTATTGCGGTATGAGTCAGAGGGTATGCGTAAATATTAAATTGACCCACGCTCTTTCAGACATAAATCGTAGACATCGTTTATACTGCCAGGCAGACCTGCCTGCCTGCTTATATAGCAAATATTACAATATTGCTGTATACAATTAATGGAAGCAAATAAAACGGTAATTGGGATGTTGATAAATTCGACTACCCTTTTCTATTAAATAAAAGACGGCAATAAAACATTGGGACTAGATGGTATATTTGCCAAGTTTTATATATATATATACATATAGCAAAAATATTTTCCAATAAAAATTTAATTCCTTACTATTCATGAACTATAACTTAGATGGATGATGCGAAACTTGTTTAGAAACTGAACTAATATGCAAAAACCGTACTTATGGAAATGATAATAAAATAAGAAAACTAACTACAACAGATAATAAAAACTAAGAAACATACATACCGGACTGTAATTCAATGGTGCACGACTCACAGCAATCGCTGGGAATCCAGATGGTTGGGGGCTAGCTGCCTGTACATAACCAACACTATCTGCTCCACTAGAATTATACATATCAATAGTTGGTCCAGGAGAATTGGCTGCCGGAAATCCAGTTCTTGTTGTTGTCGTATGTGGTGATGCTGGTGGTCCAAAACCTTGGGCGGCAGCTGCAGCCGCCTGATAGTTATTCATAACTATATAATCGTAATCGTTATAGAAAATGAAAAGAAAATGTAAAAGAAAATTAAATAATGAATTAGAAATGGACACAAAGAAATAAATAAAAACATTTTTGTATTTCCATATGATTTATTTAATTAATTAAACGAAATATTTATATTGATTATAAATAAAATTGATTTATGCTACTTGATTAAATGTGACAAAAAGGACAAAATCGACCTTATTTTTGGTTGCAACGAATAAAATATAATAATAATAATAATAATAATAATAATAATAAAAATTAATAACAAAAGGCTTTTCAGGCTTTTTATTTATTTATTAAAATGAAACCATAAAACAATAAAAATTAATTAATGTGGATGCGCAATGAAAACAGAGAAAAATAGAAAAATAAAATAAAAAGAAAAAGAAAAAGTGTGGACATTTAATTTTATTTTTTAATTAAATAATAAATAAAGAAAAATAATAAATAATTAATAATAATAAAAAAATAATTTTTTTTATCCATTCGTAGCATTGGAATGTTTATCTCACCTGATAGCGCTTGTGTCAGAAGTGGTGTGTTATTGTTTGGAGTCAACTGACCATTGGTTAAATCAACTGTAAAATAGTTAGACATAACAGATCAGATATTTGTATAATTTTTATTATTATTATCATTATTATCATTATTATTAATATAATATTAAAGAAAATTATAGAAATGAATTATAAAAATAATTAAATTAAATAAAAATAAAAATTAAATTTTATAATAAGAAAAGGATTTTGTCTAAACAAAAAATTAATTACAGAGTAAATTCTACGTAAATTACAAAATTTTTTTAATTTTTTAATTATTTAGAAGAATGTCAGAGTTTTTTTTATTTAGTTATTATTATTATTATTAATAATTTCTAATAATTATTTCTACATTTCTAGTATAAATAATTTTAACTAAATTTAAATGATTATTCTAAACACACAAAAAAAAAAAGAAAAAATAAAATAAATTAAATTGCCAATAGTTCCGTTGATAATAATATCAGATTATTAAAAATAGAAATAAGAAAATAAATATGTTAATTTGCGATTAATAGAAATAATAACTCCTTTAGTTCCAAAAACGTAAATAGAAATGAAACAAAGAGAAAAAAAAAATGTATTTACTGATAAATATCGTCGTTGTTGTAGCTTTTTATTATATTTAAATTGTTTATTTATGTATTAGAGTTTCTGTTTTATAATAAAAAAACAAAAGTAAAAGTAAAAGTAAAAGCTTTTCATCGAGTCACAAAAAGTCACATAATTGCGTGACATTTCATAGTTAGAAAAGTGCGCGATATAATTATAATGAATCGATTATTGTGCGTGTATGTGAAAATATTTCTATTTTATTTTCTACGGGCCCATTAAAATCAAAAGAAAGCGATTTTTTTTTTTTGAAATTATACAAGGAGTGAAAATTAATATCCATTTATGTGTATAGAAATTTTTTCATTTCTTAATATTTTTTGAGTTCGTTAACCCATTTTCTACCTATAATGAAATTATTTTTTCATACTGATTTGTTTTACGTTAATGAATAACCGAATAAATTCTTAACATAATTTCAGTGCTATTAAATTCACTGCAGTAGTTGTAAACACATTTAAAGCAGGCGAAAAAACTTTATTTTTATGTTTTCATTTATTTCTGTATTTATGGTAGAAGTAAAACATCATGTAAAACTACATTAGGAACTTTTTATTTTATTCATTTATTTATTGAAAGTACAGAAATAATATTTTCGTTTTTATTTTATTTTTTTTTTATAAAGCTATCAAAGCGCTTTTTCATTTAATAAAAAAAAAACTTTTTCTCAATGCATTTTTCATCAGTAAAAATCGAATGTGCGAATATGACTTAAAATATAAAAATAAAAATAAAATTTAGAAAGTGGTCTAAACTTTGGTTGTTGTTGAGTTATTTAACAGCAATAAAGCATGAAAAACAAGAAAAGCAAACTTTCAAACAAAATATATATATATATATATATAAATTTTTTTGTTTTTGTCGCTAGTTTTCCATCAACAAATATACGCACCCATAAAAAATTGTATATTTCGCATCTTTTCATATATTCGATGGTAAATTACTGAGAAAAGTTTACCGGCGCCACAAATCTATTTCTTATATGTTTATTTATATTGCTAAAGATGATGGTAAAAGTTTTTTTTTTTCTTTTACATCTATTTGTTCACAACATACCAAAAAATAATTCCCTATAACATTTGGCTGGTTGACTAGCCGATTACTTTCAATGTTGTTGCGGATAGACATTTATATAATATTTTGTAATTTTCACACAATACATTTCAGATGTAGGGGTGTTTGGTATACAAAAGAAATTTATTTTTCTTTTTTTTTTTTCATATTCATATTCATATTTTGTTAATGGGGTGGCATAATAATAATAATAATAATATAAAAAAGCGTACCACCAGAATGGTAAAATTTATACACACGTTATAATGTTTTTGGTAGTAATTTTACGTTTTTATTTACTGGAAGGCATCAGTAGTGACACGGTCTCGATCTTTTGTAATAGAAAATATAATTTAACATCATGATTGTAGCAAATAAGTATTAATATTCATTATTTTCATTGTTTTTTGGTTGAATTGTTACATGCGTTATTTGGCGTTATCTACCAAAACGTCGTTTTTCCTATTAGATTTTTTTTTTTGTCTACATTGATAATAACACGCGCGACCAATTGTTTGCGTGCAAGAGAAAATTATATTGAAAATATAGATAGTTTGATAAGAAAGAATGATTTTTCTCTTTGATATTTCTTTCTTTGTTATTTTGTCGTTGAATTTTTGTAAACACTTTTGCTATAGGGAGAAGTAGAAATAAGAAAAAAAAAAAATAAAATAAGAAAATTCACCCATTCCCTTGCACAAACAAATTGAGCTATGTTGCTGTCATTCTATCTATACAGAGCTTCGCATATTTGGTAAATCTAATATAACAATAAGAACCGTACTGATACTGAATTAGTTCGTTGTTATGGATTTTGGTGTGGGCCACAAACAAAGAAGTAATATAAGAATCAAACTATATAATAAAATAGTATATATTGGGGATTGTGTGTGCGATTACTTTATTGTATTAAATATATCAAAAAAAAAAAATATATAAAAAAATTCATCTATCATATGTATATGTAACGAAATCACGCACAAAACATGAAATATAAGCTAAATTAACCAACAACAACAGCAACAACAAGAAAAACACACAAATCAATCATATATTACTAAAATATTATTCAAAGAGACGAAAAACACGCGATGAATATGCGCAAGATTTTTTGTTATTTGTTATTATTGACAAGGGATGGTCGGTCTTGAAATGACTCTTTTATTTTTTTTATTTGTACGTAAAACTCTAAGAATTTTAACCATCATCATTGTAATTTTAATAAGATTATTACAAAATTGTATTTAATTGATTAACAAATGAAGCAAATTGAAGAAAAGTTTTATTTTTTTATATTTTTAGTTCCTATTTAATTCTCTTATTGAGAGAAGAATAAAAATAGATTTTTCTGAAGTAGTATACAGAAACAGAAATGTTTTTCGTTTTTTTCTTTCATTTATTGTTATTTTAATTAAACAAAGCTTTATTAAGCATTATTTGAAACGATAAACAAAGTTATACTCGAACCATCATAATTAAATAAATATTCTATTAAAAGTATTTTAAAGTTTTTTTCTTTCTTCTACTTTTCTTCATTAGTTTTGTTTCTTATAGAAGAAAAAAAACAAAATTGTTTTCTTTTTTGCACAGAAAAGTAGCACAAAAAATAAACTTAAAATTACTTTTTAATTATATGAAAACAAACAAGTTAAACGTGAAAGAAAATGGATCATTGCATTTTCTATTCATTTATTTATCACAACACAAAATTATATGGGGGCAAAAAATTATTATTATTCATTTTTTTTTTTTTTTTTTTCATTTCTACGTCCGACAAACTATAAATAATTACTTTAAACTACAAAATTATATAAAAAAAACAAAAAAAAAAATGAGTCTATTAAAACTTAAATTAAAAATAAAAATAATTTTGAATATGCTACACAGAAAAATGATGATAATAATAATAATAATAATAATAATAATAATAATAATAATAATAATAATAATAATAATAATAATAAAAAAAACTACTTTATGTTTACTACAGTGAATTGTTTGTTTGTGATGTTTTTGTTAAAAATATTTTTTGATTTAAGGACATAACAAGGGATGAAAAACAAATCTCTTGTAACGTGGATTTGTCAGCGAGTTTTTTTTTTTTTTTTGATTAATTCGGTTTTTAATAAATTTTATTCACTTTTTATGGTAAAAGCATCTAAACGCTTTTGTGTTAACGATAATTTTAAATTAAAAATAAAAAAAAAAAATAATTTTACTGTTGTTGTTTAATTAGTAAAAATGGACAAGTGAATTTAGAATTAATTAATTTTGCTTTATTTTCGATTCTGTTTTGTTTTTTTTTTCTATAAAAATTGAATCGCCTTGAATTCGCCTTTAAATATCACAAAACAAATTTATTTTTTTAATTATTTCATTTTAATTAAAATTAAATTTTTTAATTAATTAATTTTAATTTTGTCAACATTTTTTTTTTTTATTTACTAATATCTAAGTTTTTTTTTTTTATTTATTTGTTTTATTATTATTTACTAATTTTTAGTTTTATTAATTAAAAAAAAAAAAGAAGAAATTAAGACGAAACTAGTCTAAAACATTAAATTATTTAATTAATTTCTACAGCATATTTAATTAATTATAATTATTTATTAATTTTATTTTTATATTAGTGTTTTCTACAAAGTGATCAAATTTTATTTTAATATTTTTAAATATTTCCACTCTTATAATTTTATTAATTAATTCATAAGAATTAATTATTATTGTTTAATACTAAATTTTTTATTTTTTTAAACTAATTTATTTCAGCTTTATTATTATTATTATTATTTTATTTTTCAGTATTAATTAAATATTTATTTTAACTAAAAAAATCACTAAATTATTTATTACGACATTAATGAATTTGAAATATTTTTCGTTAATTTAATTAAGAAAATAATTATTACCATAATAATTTGGTAAACTAAATTTATACTAAAAAAACGCCACAAAACATTTATTATCTAAATAAAATTTAGTTTCTGCATTTTTTGTGTTTATTTTTAATCTATTTTTCTATTCTATTATTTATTAAAAATTTTAATTTAAATTAATTAATAAAAAAAAAACAAATATATAAATTTATAATATTTTCTTTTTTTTTTTTTTTATAGCATTTTTGGAAGTTTTTACTTAGTTGCTCGCTGAACTTTATTTACTTTCTTTGTTTTATAAAAAATTTTCTTTTCTCTGTTTTTTGATTATATTTTTCCCGTTGAATCCATTTTCGTCCTTAGATGGTAAATGCTGTTTTTTTTTTTTTTTATATTCACAAATCTTATTCGTGTTTTCTTTTTCTTCATTCTTTTCCTCTCATCTTAATTTTTCTCGGTGTTTCTTTTCTTTCTTTTATTATAATTTTGTTTTCTTCGCTACAAGTTAAGAAAAAAAAAAAAAAAAACGTTTTTCTGCAAACACAAATTTGTAGGACACACACAAGCACAAACACACTACACCTTTTCACTTATAAAAAAAAAAATGTTTTTTTCTTTTTTTTTTGTATTCCTTGTTGTATTTTATACGAAAAAATAAAAAACTTTTCTTTCTCAGGTTTGTTATCAAAAGAAAACGTGCTTACATGAGTTATTTTTTATAATAATAAAATAGAAGAAAAGAAAATTAAATAACCAGAAGTGAAACAAGGAAGAAATGATGATGATAAATACGTAGAACAAAATATTTTAAATGTCTTAATTTAGTTTTTGTAATAAAATTTATTATTTATTTTTTTTTTTTTTAATATCATCCTCAAGTAAGCATAACTAATGATTTATAATTCGTTTTTATTAAATATATAACCTTAGGCGTTGTTGTTTTTTTTTTTATTTTTTTTTATTAACGTAACTAAAGACAAATAATTTAATTCTATTTAAATAAAAAAAGAAATTATAAATGCGAATAAATGCGCTTTAAATGGGTTAATTAAAATAAATTTTCATCACGTTAAAAACATTTTTTTTTGTTATTTTTTTTTTTAAAGTATTAACACTTCAATTGAAATCAATTAATTAAATTACAGGTTTATTATATAGGTGATAAAAATATTAATTAAATAAAGTGTTAATATACACTGAGTATTAATATAGACATAACTGGTTATATTAATCAAATATCGCTTTAGAAAAAAAAAACATAATAATCGTTGTAAAAATTGTATAATAAAAAAAAAATTAGAATAGATAAATATTTAATTATTTAAATAATGGAAATGTAATTAATAAATTAATAAATTAATTAAATAAAAAAAAAAACCATTCAATAATAAAGTTAATTAAATAATTAATAATTATTTATTACATTTTATAACTAAATAAAGTTAACTAACGACACAGCAACAACTAAATCATCTGACTCTTTTATTAAATTTTTTTTTTTTTTTTTTGTTTTTTTAATTAATAATCAATTAATTATTTATTTAAATAACAATACATACACGCATACACACACACAGAAATAGAGAGAGAGAGAGAGAGAGAAAGGGAATTACTGACTATTTTATTATCATCATTATTATTATTAAATTTTTGTTTTATTTATTTAATTCTGAATTAATTATCTAATCAATTAATCAATTTTTTTTTTTTTTTTTTTTTTTTGAATAACAGAGATCTATTTAATTTTTTGCTATAAATAAATTTTTTATTGTTAATTAATTAAATTAAATAAAAACTTTATTCATTTTTGTGTGTTTATTGTTGGGCTAGGTGCAAAAATTATTTATTCGCTTTTTATATGATTTGTATGAATGTTCCCTTTAGTTCACCTGAGTTTTAATAGTGGAAAAATGTTCAATTGAAAGTGAAAAAGGTTTTTTTTTTTTTTTAATTAATTAATTAAATTGAATAGATGGATTTTAATTTAAATATTATTATTATTATTGTTGTTTTTTTTTGATGTATGAAAAGTAATAACAAAAAAAAAAATAAAAATAATTTTTCCATAGCATTTAACATTTTGTGGCAATACAACAAATGGTGAACAGTTTATATACTTCGCATTAACACATGAACGTAATTAAAATAAATTTAATTTTACCTATTTATTTGTTTAACTATATTTGTGTGTATGTTTGTATGTTATATTGTTATAATCTTTCTAACTATTTTATAGTTTATAGTTTAATTTTTGGGAAGTTTATTTAATTGTTTTTTACTTTTTTTTTTTTTTTTTTTTTGAAGTGGGAAGTAATAAAAATATTATTACTAAATAGTATTAAAAGGTAATTTCAAAATACATTGTATATGTTAAGCTATTAAATCAGCTTCACTCTTCTATGCTCAGCGATTTTCATCTAATTTTATTTATTTATTTTTCGTACATTTTTCTATGGTTGAAATAAACACATTAAACACATAGTAATAATAGCCAAGAGCCAACAAAGAAAAATAGAAAACTTTACTTTCTTTACGTAATGATTTTGTATCATTAAATTGTATTAATTTTCGTAATGGTTTTGTTACAAATTCGGTTTTGTGATAATATTTATTGTTAAAGCACATTAAGAAAAACCCCCGTCTTCTCGTTAGGATGTGGTTTTTCTATCTTAAATGCAGTTTATACGTTAATATGTCATTAACATTGTATACTTAAATGCAAAAGTAGACAAGTTTTTAGTGGTTTATGTAACACATCTTATATAATATTATTTGTGTAATTATCGGTGAAAACTATATTTTTTCTTCTTCTGAACGTTAACACGAAGTATTATTTTTATTACTTGCTGGTCAATTAAAATTTACGGAACTTAAAAATTTCATCTTAAATAAAAAACACAATATTCTTGCCCTTTTTATTGTCTATTATCATAAATTATTATGTAAATTAATCTAATATAATTCTAAACACATTTATTAATGTTTTCATAATATTTGCTTTGATTAAATTAAAGTAATTAAATTATCTGCTATATAACTAGAATAAACATTGAAGTGTACATTATTTCTATTATTAATTTCTCTTATTTTTAAATAAATAATTAAATAAAAATTTTAAAACTCCCTGCTTTTATTAATAAGAATTTATCATTCTTTAACAAACGAAACAAATTAATAAATTAATAAATCAATCAATCAAGACTAATTAAAAAAAAAAAAAAACATTTAATTATTTTTTCCAAGATAAATTGTTGGCAGCACGTGATAACGCCGATAAAGGCATTGGTAACGTATAATACTGACTAGCAGTAGCTGATGCTGTTGCTGCCGTTTATGTTGTTATTGTTGCTAAATTGCAGTGGTTTGATGTAAGCCCTCTAAACCGACAATAATTGTGTAAACTTCTATCAATTCCACAAAGTGTTAGCCCTACAGTTAATAATTATTGGTTGGAAATTGTCGATATTTCTCCTTTAATTATTTTCATTTAATTTTATATAGCGCGTCTTAATCGAAAAATTTAATTGGTGTCAGATGATTTAGTATTTTGTTATCGTTTTAAAAATTAAAAAAAAAAAAACAACAACAACAAGAATAGAAATGATACAACAGAATTAAATTATTTTGTTCAAAACAAAAAAAAAAAAAAACCGCGAATAAATGTGAAATAATTTTCGTGATACCATTGCTGTTGTAACTAGCAATGATTATATTTATTAATGATGACCCAATACGCGATTACATTACTATGATTGCGTGACAGACAATTTTTTTTTTCTTCATTGATTGCGAGTAAAATTGTCGTCGTTTTCGGTGAAAGTTTTTAAGCACAGTGCAATCAAATTTTTTTTATGCTGCTTTTTCGTTTGTAGAATAAAAAAAATAAATTAATCTTTTTTTTTTTTTTTACAATTTTATATTATATTCGATATATATATGGCAAATATATTATTACAATAATTGTTTTCTGTTTCTTAATGCATTTTAAGTTTTTTTTTTTTTATTTTAATATTATTTAATTAAATATAATTACAACATTGTTTTTTTCTCTTCTCTTAAAATTATTTCTTTTTTGTTTTTTGTTTTAATAATTAATTTATTTTATATAGAATAGATCATAGATTTTGGCAAATTTTTTCATTTTTATATTTTATAATTTTTTAATTAATTTATTCTTAATATTTAAAAGCTTAAAAGTGGCCTTAAGCAATATTTATATATATATATATATATTTATTTATTTATTGCAATTAAAATTTTTTTTCAATTATTTTTTACTTGATTAACAATCAAATAATTAAAAATTTATTTTATAAACAAGACAAAAATTTTTGAAAATTTGCGAGAGCCCAAATTTTCTTCATTTTCTTTTCAATTTTTTTTTTTTTTTTTTTAATTTAATTTAATTTTTCATGTAGTTTTTGTGTAAAATTTTTGTTTTTAGTAATTTATTTTTTTATTATAGTAATAAGCGTTTAAAAATGTGTGTTTGATATTTATTACCCAACATTAATTTTTATGTTTAGCGAATTTTTATTTTTTATAATTTTTATATTGAGCATAAATTTACTTTTTTTTTTTAGTTATTTTTATATATTAAATAATTAATTTTTTTTTATATATATATATATAAAACAATAACATTTTTTGTTTAAAGTTGTCGTTGTTTGTTTGAATAAAAAAAAAATAAAAATATTTTTTAAATTATAAAAATCATAAAAAAACATTTATTATGCATAACAAAAATAGAATTAATTTAAAAGATGCAATTTTTAAAATCATAAATAAACATAAAACATAAAAAAAGAAATATATATATTTATAAAAGGGGACTAAAATGTTTACTGTTTTTATAAAAAAAAAAAATATTTTTGCTTTCTTTCTGAAATCTGGTAGAACTTTCAGATGTTGCATTAACTGTTCTCTTAAGTTTTAAACATTTTAAACAAAAAAAAAATAAACTTATTAATTAATTTATATTCAGCTTTATACCTTCCCCCCGCTTAAAATTTAATTGTGACAATAGTTCTGATTTTTTTTTTTTTATGATTAAATTTTGAGATAGAACAAAAAAAAAAAAAAAAACGTTTCGAAGTAGAACCCAATAATAAATATTTAAAAAAAAAACTGAACCCATGAAAGAGTTTTCTGTTTTTTTTTATGTGATATTGTGAAATGATATTAAATAAATAATAATTAAACAATAATAATTGCATATGTGAACAGCATTTAATGTATTGAAATTAAAAAATTAATTAAAAACAACTTTACGTTAATTATTCTCCTATTTTAAGATTACCTAATTGGGTGATGGATGTTTGTCCTACTTTCAATTAATTCAACGTAAATTTTAAACAACCAGAAAACTTATAAAATCCTTGAATAAAAAATGTAAATCAGTGTAATAAAAAAAATAAAAACGCTTCTAAACAATCCAGTCACCTTAATTGGGCTTGCGATTAACATAAATTTCTTGATTTAATTAATTTCGTTGTCTTTGTTAATAAAAGAATTTTGAGGATGAATCAATATTTTTTTTATTTATTTATTTATTTAGCTAATTTTTAATTTTAGATTTTTTTTTTTTTTTTTTGTAAATGGACCATTTTTTAAAATTTTTTATTTTTATTTATTATACTTTTTTGGTTAATTAAATTTTTAATTTAGTTTACAATTCACATCATAAGATCAATTGTTGTAAATTTTTAATAATTTTTTTATTCATTTTTTTTTTCTTTAATAATTTATTATTACAAATTTTTTTCGTTTATTTTTTTAATTATTTACATAAATACATGGTGAGAGAGTTTTTTTTCTTTATTTTTTTTTCGTTTTAAATATGAGACATCATTGAGAATTAAATGTAAAGAAAATTATATTCAAGTGGTTGATCTCACCAACGATATATCTATTATCAGGTAAAACACCCACAACACCTAGTATAGAAGCAACATTAGAAAGAATGAAAAAGGATGTGATTCTCAATGAAAGTAGTTACAAAAAAGGATTTTTTTCGTTGCTGTTGTTATTATTAAAGAAAGTTTTAGTAAAGTAAATGCAGTAAAGTAATAAAAAACATTTTTATTAATTAATGGGATTTTGTCTGGTAAAATAGAATTAATTTGACAGACCTTGTGAAATGCAATCTGTTAGTTTTGTATTTTTAAAATCACATTTATTTACATCCACACAACATGAGTAATACACGAGATTAATAAACTCAACAGATAAAATGCAAAAAAAAAAGAAGAAAAATAAAATAATTAGGCTATCCGATTAACATTTCACACTGATGTTAAATTTTAAACAGATAACAAAAAAATTTTATGAACCACAAAACGTGTTTATTATTTAACAGAAACGATTAGAACATGTAAAAAAAAAAAGAATAAAAATGAAATTCCGAAGGAAATAGCTTAATAAAAAAAAATTTTTAAAAATTCGAAAGAGAGAAAAATGTAGATGAAATAAAAGAAAAATCATTATAATAATAAATGTGATGCTTTTGTGAATAAAATTATTTATAAAATATATAAGGAGAAAGTTTTTCTTTTTATTTCTTTATCATTTTTATTCATAAAGTGAATAGATTCTTTATAAAAGATAATATACATATATGGTTGATGTGTTTACTTTTATTCATTTCACTATATACAGCGCAAAAAATACGTTAAAAGAAATAAAAATCTAAAATGAGATGTTTGGAGTTAGTTTTTTTTATTTTATTTCTTTTTTTACTCAACAGTACCTATTTAGCTTTACTTTTATATATTTAAACATATGTAAAAAAAAAAACAAAAACACAGAAAGAAAGAAAGAAAAGAAAACATAGCGAACAAACTCACCGTACCCGACGACAAGGCTTTTGGTATGTAAATACACTTTTGTAACTTTTTGCAATAGAAAATATCCATTCACATCCCATTTCTGTATAAATTTATAAACAAAACAGAAAAAAACGAAAGAAAGAATGAACGAAAATAAAAAAAAAATGTACTGAGTAGTAGAAACGACAGAGGACTACGATGAGTATGACGACAAACATAGGACCGCCATCAACATAGCGTTAAAAATATATATTAGAATCACTAAAGATAGAAACTGTCTTCGTAATACTGACATTGGTATGTATATTGTGGGTGATAGTCGCCGCCGCCGGGTTATCAATGTTGTTTACCATACAGAACTAACCGTCCAAACGTAATATATGCAGGTACATACAAAACACATCAATGTTGTATTCAACATCTTTCTGAATGTTATAAGTAAAGCACAGATGCTTCCTATTCCAAAAAAAAAAAATTCTACGCATACGAATTACAATAAAATAAATGCAGAAATGAGACGTTCTTTTATTCCATCCCTTATTTTTATTTTTTAATAAACCTAATGAAAGCCATATACATAAATTTTTCACTATGCCTGAGAACGGGTTGGCAAAGGAAATACTATGCTGCTTCCATATTAGGACACTGTTTTACAAAATTAACCATTTACATGGTTGAAAAGTTTTTTTTTTTTTTTTTTTTTTCGGTTTTTATGTCATAGTTTGGTATTTGGGAAATTGTTTTCCTTTGTAAAAAAAAAAAAAAAATTCAACAAATTCCTTCTACAAAAATTTTTTTTTTTTTTTTGATTAATTTTCAATTTATGGATAAATTTTTATTTTTGCTTTATTAAAAAAAAAAAATGTTAAAAGTAAACGCGAACATGTTTTACAATGTTTTCCGATGTAACATTTAAAATTAAATTGAGAAGAAATTATGTTAGTTTTGTGTATCCTATCCTGCTATTAAATATAATATGTCTAGCAATGCAGAATATCAAAACTAACAATAGGCGAAACAAACAATTGGTTAAAAAATAGAAAAATAGAAAAAAAAAAAACTTTTAATCTATGCTGAAAATATTCTACATATATAAGGATGTTCTAATTGTAAAATACAAAATTGCATGTAATGCATTTGATTATGGCTTTAATAATAATTATTATTAAGCATACATATAATGGGAGATTGGATGATTGCATATAAAAGAGTTGCTTCTGCTTTTTTTGGCGATATTTGGGTAATGTTAACCAGTAACTAGTTGTACGATGCAATGTATTTTCGCTTTATTTTCATTATTATTATTATTATTATATGGATGAACTTATGTGTGCTCAAAGTACCATAACAATTGCAGCGATTGCATTTTATTATTATTATTTAACATTTAGAAACATAAGGCGTTGGCCAACATTTTATTTTATTTTATTTTTTTATTTAACATAAACTATCCATATATTTTGGACAAGATTATACTTGGCACTGATGTTTCTATTGCAAATATAAAGCCTTTATAACCTTTAAGCCGTAGACAAAAAAAAAAAAAAAAAAAAAAAAACACAATAATTATGCATCATTTATATAAATATGGTTGTAAGTTTGGTTGTTTATAGTAAATTCGTTTATGAAATGGATTCCGTTCAAAGAGACGATACGATACGATACGATACTTTGTTAAACCTTAAATCTGACAAATTAATAATCATAATAATAATAATTAAAGTAAAAGTAAAATAAAAAAAATTAACAATTCAACTATCTACATATATCGCATTATAATACATTTTAATGATGCATAAAATGGCAAGCGCATTTAATTTCCGCATCATTATCATCTTTCACTGCTGATTAATTAATGTAAAATTTAATTTTCTTCTTTTTGTTATCTACATAAACAACTGTAAACTGTGGATTAATAATAATTTATTTTAAGTTTTTTTTAGTTATTTAATTGTACTAGTTAGAAGGAGTGGTAATTATGTCAATACAATAATTTGAGAAAATTTATTAAATGAAAATTATGAGATCTATAATCCCTTTTATCTATATATAGATAGATAGATATATATATATATATTTATATTATTAGCGATTACATAAATTAACTAAATATTTAACACAACTCTGTTTAATAATTGTCTACATTTATGTGTTTTATAATTGGATTATTTATTTATTTATTTTATTATCAATTACGTTTGAATTAGGTTTTTTTCTTATCAGTTTAAAAAAAAAAAAAATAAAAATTATTTTTTTAATTACTTATAACACTAATTTTAATCATATGTTATCTACGTTATAATTCCAAGAAACGACAACTACTAAGGACTCTTGTATCCCATTTAATATAATAATTTTTTTAATTAATTTTTTTTTTTTTTCATAAACTACACAGAAAGAGATTTCTTTTTAATTAATGTTTTTTTTTTTTTTTTTTTTTTTTTTTATAATTATTATTATTGATTATTGATATAGAGATTAAATTGTTTAATTTTATTAATAATATTTGATAAGAGACAACTCTAAATGACATCTAAGTTTTTTTTTTGGGTCTGTTTTAAAATTTATTTCTAAATAGTAAATGTTTTATTTAATCACTACAATATATATATATATATATTATTTAAATTGTTTTTAAATAAATAAATCCCCATAGCTAATTAGAATATTTCAATTAATTTTTTTGGTTTGGTTTGGTTTGGTTTTTTCTATTTGTTAACCAACCATAATACAACAAGCGTTGTAATTGTAATAAAATGTATTTAAATTTTTATTTTTAATTGGTAAACTCATTTAATTATTCTTATTGTAATTATCATAAATGTTTAATGGTTTTTGTTAATTAAAAACAAAAAAATTAAAAAATTTATTAATAATAGTAAAATTATTAATTAATTAAAAAAAAAAAAAAACAAAAAAAAGGAGAAAAAAAAAAACAAAATAAAAAATGTTTTAGCGAAAAAATTAAAAAAACACTTTTTTTTTTTTTTTTTGTTCTGTTTTTAATTAAATAATTTATAATAAAATAAAATTAAATGCTGTTCACAAATGCATTGGATGATTATGGTGTGCTAATACACCCAAATGTTCAAATGGATTATGATGAACAAGTGGATGGCACGGAGTTAAGAGTGGATGATGATGTAAAGGATGATGATGAGTATTATGATGGTGGCTATGATGATTATGATGGTGATGGTTATTATTATTATTATTGTTATTATTATAGTGATGGTGTAATGTGGCCAAGTTAAGGTTACCTGTGGGGTAGGGCAATCCAAAACTAGGATATCCCGAATAACCGCGACCGGCTGCGTATGCAGCATATGCTGCTGCTGGGAAACCTGAAACATTAAAAACAACTATTCTGTAATCAAATCATATTCATAAACAAACATTAACAAAATATTCATATAAAAAAGATTTTTTTTTTTTATATCAAGATTTCGTTAATGCATTTTATAATTCATGAATTGAATTAATTCTAAATTATAATCATCTAATGTAATCTAAACTATGTAAGAAAAACTAATAGTAATTGGATTGTTTTTTTCTTACCATCGGGTAATGTCCCCAGCGACCACATAAAATCTAAAAAAATGCAGAAAACAAAAACGATTTTAGAAAATGTTTGGCAAAATATTTCATATTTAATAAAAACAGTTTTTTGTTTACATATTTGAAAATAAATAAAAAAAATAAAATATTGTCTCAAAATCCTTATCAAAATTGTTCTTTTATGTATCGTTTTGAGACAATATTTGTTATCAATCAAAATTAAAATTAAATTAAAAAAAAAAAAAAAAAAAACGAAAGAGTGAATTTTGATCTTGATCACAATTAAAAATAAAAAAAATTAATTGAAAACTAAATATCAAAACAGTGTCTAAACTGGGTAATCAAAACTATATAAGATCACATCTACAACCAAAAAAAATAAATAATGTATTTATTATTAATTAATTAATTAATTATTATAGATTTATAATTAAAATTATTTTTTTTTTTTTTTTATATTAATATTAATATTCTATGATCTATTTCTACATATATATTTTTATTTATTTAATTATTTATTAATGAAAACATCTAGATTTTTTG
Source organism: Ptychoptera albimana (assembly GCA_961205885.1). Classification (NCBI taxonomy): domain Eukaryota; kingdom Metazoa; phylum Arthropoda; class Insecta; order Diptera; family Ptychopteridae; genus Ptychoptera; species Ptychoptera albimana. The sequence goes on from OY540804.1 coordinate 6,299,143, forward strand.
ATTAAAATTAAAATAAAAATAAGAAAAAAAAAAAAAAACGTTTATCTAAATTAATACTGACGCTGTGGTTATAAGGAACGTCACATCACTAAATAAATGACTAAAAAATATTAATTTTTTAATTTTATTTTTATAAGATTATTGTTTTGTTTAGCATAATTTTACGATTATTAAATATTTTTATTATTTCACTACATTTATAATTTTAAAACAGAAAATAAGAAAAACATTTTGTTTCCTCCTCTTTTTTTTTTAATAGCTAAAGTGGAAGATTTATACGAAATTACAACTACTACCTTCTAAAAAGATATATAAAATTATTCTTCTTCATCTTTTTATTTATTATTATGATAAAAAAAAATTTATTATTTCTTTTATTTTCCATTAAATATGTAAACATAGTTTGTTGTATAAAATTTGTCTTTATCATAAAAATTTTCAGTTATTTCTTCTTTTTTTTTTTCCATTTATTTTTAATATAAAAATATATCAAAGTAAATAATTTTTCGTTTATTTTGTGAAAAGACCAAACGAAAGTACTTTGGCTATTCGATCAAACAAAAAAAAAATAATAAAAATATATATATATAAAAATTTCAATTCAATTAACTATTCAATTCTTGTTAAACTTTTATGTTATGACAATTTTTTTTTTTAATACAATTTTATTTCATTATGCTTTTATATATTGAATGTAAATAAAGAAAAATAAATTACTACATAAAATTAAAAAAAAAGAAGAGACTAGAAAAAAATATTTATAAAACTACCTAAAAATAGAATTATTATTATTATTAGATAATACTTCCCCGGATACTGGGTCCAGGAAACACACAAAATTGTTTAACGAATGAATTATTCTTAGATAAATTCTATTTTATATAAATTTAATTTAATTTAATTTAATTAAAAAAAAAAAAAAAAAAAAAAAAACGAGTAAATTTGTTGTTTTGTGATGTGTGGATTGTGTGATGGCCATTTCTAAGATGATCTCACTTTCTATAGTATTTTTTGCTTACAAATTACGTTTTTTTCTTTTTATTATTATTAACAAAATTTTCTTTTATAATTTTAATTTTAATTATCAAACACATAAATATAATTAACAAATAATTTTTTTTTTTTTTTTTTTTTTTGCTCAACTAATTACACTGACCTAAAATCTGGTTTTTATTATTAATTAAAACAAAATATTAAATATTATTTTAGAGTTAGTACTAAAAGAAAACATTTAAAGAAAAATTACAACAAAAATTTTAATTTTTTTTTTTTGTTTGTTTGTTTTTTAATTGAATTTAATTTGTCTTAAAAAAATTAAAAAACCTAAAAAAGGGCCTAAAAAGCCTATTTTACAATTAAATAATTTTTATTATTTGTTTTGGTTTTATTTTTTTTTTTTCTGTTTTTAAAGACTAAAAAGAAAATTATTCTAAATTGTTTAAATATTTTTTTTTTTATTATTAATTAAATAATTTAATTAGCAGGTTTTTGCCATTGAAAATCTAAGTAGCTCTCACTATTCATATATAAATTGAATTTTAGGTTTTAATTAATTAATTAATTAAAAATAAAATTAAGCCTAAGCCAGTTGTATTTTTAAAATTAATTTTCAAAACGAGCAATCATTAAGCAATAAAAATTCACGTATTGGAAGCATTGAAATCTGGATCCAAAGTAACAAAATTTATTAAACTTTAAAAAAAAAAAAAAAATGACAAATATCGGAAAATTTATTATTCAACGATTGCTCCTTTTTTCTATTCAAATTTTTTTTTTCTTGTTTGTTTATTTAATCGGCTTAAATATTATTTCTTATTTACTTTCTTCGACTCTCCTTGTTCACTTTTATTTAATTTTGATCTTAGTTTCGTTATTATTATTTTTTTTTTTTTATGCTTTGTCCAGTCAAGACACTGATTGATAAACATGATTACAGTTTAAGGACGTTAAAAATTATTTAAAAAAAAAAAAAGAAAAGAAAATTTAGTTGTTCCTATAAAGTGTTATCATTAGTTTAATTAATTAAATGAAAATTATAAAAAAAAAAAAATTAATAAAATTTTTAGATTAAATTTGGTTTTTGACTGTTTGATCTGAGAAAAATGAATTTTTATTTTTTTTTGTTATAACAGAGTTCCAGGTATTCCAGCTTTGTGGTTCTGTGTTTGGGGGTTTTTATTTTTAGTTTTTGTTTGTTAGGATTTGTGGAAACGGAATGATAATGTTTCCTTAATGTTTCAGCCAGTTAATAATTTTTTTTTTAAAGAAATGTTCGCCTCCTCATTTTTTATCATAGAATTACTTTTAAAATATCATTTCTACATTCTCTAATTTCTATTGCTATTTTCTGAAACTATGAAAAAATGCACGATTTGCTTCAAAAATATTTATTATTTTTTTTTTTTTATATTAATAACTCCTACGAAAAACCAGTCTTGTGATTTCGTTATTTGGTTTAAGAAAAATATAAAAAAAAAGTTACGAAATATACTAAATGCGGTTAGCACTACTAATCACTGACTAATTAATTAAAAACAAAAAAATTTTATCTACGAAAATTATCACATTTGCCCTGAAGTTTATATAAAAAAAAAAAAAACATTTTTTTTTTGTTCCTTGGAAGCTTTGATTTTGGTCCAAGCGGAAAATAAGTATTAAAACTAACTAATATGGAGAGTATATTTGACGGATGTATACCGCAATTATTTTGAGAAGCAGAGGAAATTCATTTTGTTGTTGAGAATATTTTAAGTAGCGAACATTTGATACGCATAAATATGTATGAGACATTTTACTGGTGATGCCTTGGTATTTGGGTGATTACAGCGTGAGTCGCATGAGAAGGTGATGGTCAAAGACCCAGAGCAGCAGCTTGTAATGGGTAAAGAGCTGAAACATCAAGGCCCTGAACGCTGAGCAAGTCACCAAGTGGATAGGTAAGAGTGGCGGTTGCCCTTGGTGGCTGTGGTTGAGGATGGGGTCGGAATGATGCTGCGGCTGTTGCCGCTAACAAACGTTTGTATGACATTGCCGCATCATATAGTTGTTGATGATGATGATGGGAGGATGCAGCAGTTGCATACTGCAGGATGGATGGAGAGGTTGCCGTAAGTGGCAGTATATGAGTTGTAGATGCTGCCGCCGCCGCTGCTGCAGCTGCTGCTGCTGCCTGCTGTTGACTGGTAACACTAGCGGGTATTGGATAGGGAGCATAGCGTAATGTCGCAGTCGGTGTACCCATTGCTCCTATTGAGCTAGATGGGGCACCGCTCAAAACTACCAACTCACCGTATGTGCCTCGCCCAGCCGCTCTAGTCTTAGCTAAATTTGCCGGAAGCATCACCTCTTTTGGTTGCGCTTTTTTGCATTCAACCTAAAACATAATGAATAAAAATATTAAAAAGGAAAAACATTTTTTTTTATTTATTTATTTATTTATATTATACATCCTTACAACCTACGTTGCAATATTAAGCATTCAAAATTCGTACATACACAAAAAATAAAAAAAATCATTTTTTTTTTTTTTATTACATTTCCATTTAGTTATGCAAATGTATAAACAATATATGTTGGTTCAATTTCTCCTTAGGGATTTATGTTTTTATTGTAAGATAAGAGGATAACCGTTACTGAAACTCATTTTATTTTATTTTATTTTATCCCTTTTTTTTTGTGTAAGACAAAAAAAAGAATTATTTTCATTCTAACGTCTCGCTGTGTTCCAGGTTTTTTTTTTTTGTTTTTTGTTTTACAGCGGAATTAAATTGCGGAAAGGATATTGTTTGAAAATTATAAATAATTAATTGACCGCATCACATAGGTTTTTTGTTGAACAGTCGTCTCCAGAGAATCACTATTAGTTTACATTTCTTATTTAAAATATTCATTAGTAAAAGTTATGGCTTTACGTGAATTATTAGTCCACCTGTCTGTCATCCACGTAATGAACACCCCAATAGTGTATGTAGGTAACATTGAAATGCTTTTAAATTGTAAAACATAGCAACGACACGACGAAGACGAATCAATGCCAACCATTAAAACATTATATTTTGGTTTTGTTCCAGTTTTTTTTTTTTTTTTTTTGTTAACGCTCAAGGATAAACAAAATATTATCTTGTGTCTAAATGGTGGAACACTCATTCTCATCCTCATTACGTACATAAATATGAGTTATTTATATTATCATTCTCAGCCTGTTTAGCCATGCCCTTTATAAGCATTATTTATCATCAAGTGCTCAATGAATCGTCATTGTGAACAATCTTTTTTTGTTGATTCTGTCTTTTATAATGTGTATCCCAATTTATCACGCACATTTCATCGATCTCTAACTGGTGTTATGGAGACTTTTTAATGGTATTATTTTATTTTATTTTTGTCCTGTAGGGCTTACAAAGATCGCATGTTGTAGGCAGTCATTATGTGAATCATGCCATCAGAGTATTGGTTTCAATTGAGATAACTGAGTGAGAAGGTCACACATTTGACAAGATAAATATGAACGGATTTTATTTTAAGCTATCTCGTTTATCTGTATTTCATGAATTGCCGAGGAGATTTTTTCTTTATTTTTTTTATGATATGTGATAAATTATTTTAGAGTTTCATTCAACATTACGGGACGTTAGTATCACTTTTCATCTTTATTATAAAATAACATATGGAGTGTTTTTATGTTCTAAGGACGGCTGTTTCGCATTTTATTATATTTGTGAAATTCTTTTCTTTTTTTTATTATATTAACATAATTCGGTTTGTTAAAATTCTTTTACTGATTATAATCAAAATATTAAAATTTGTCACATTACGTACACGTCGGATAAATCAGGCTCATAGAAAATAATATAATTAATAAAGAAGATATTAACTCACCATTTTATTATTTATTTCGTGGAAGTGAATTTCACAAACTTTATCTACAACATCTTCACTTTGAAACGTGACAAATCCAAATCCTGAAAATAGAACAAAAAAATAATAAATTATTAAATTTTAAAATAGTTTATATTTTTTTTTTTTTTTTAATAAATAATTAAATAATTCCCATATAAAATTTATTTGTTAAAAGCGAAAAATGAATCTTATTTTGGTAAATATTTTCGTAGATAGACTTCATGGATCAGTAATACTTAAAAGGAAAAAAAAAAAAAACGAAGATAAATTACTCGAAGTATGAATTTCCAAAACAATTTTCTGTATATATGCATTTAATTTAAAGTTTAAAATTAATAAACAAGTGATGTGGGGGTGGAAGAATTAAAATTATTAAAAAAAAAAAAATTTTTTCTTTCTTTTTTTGCGTATATATATAATCTAGCCAGACAATTTTTCTTTTAACTCGATCTCTCTCTCTCTTTCATCCGGCTTTGTAATTTACGTTTAAAACTTTTCCGTTTAATACAGCATGATAGTGGGCGGTTATATAAAGTAATTTTAACTGATGCGACGAATTTTTAATGTACACTTTAAATGCATTATAGAAAAGCCACACTTTCGTTTAAAAAACGTTTCGTTCCTCTTATTTCTGTTCATGTTTCCAATTGTGTTTTATGAATATTTCAAAGCAGAAAAAAAAAAAAATCCGTAGATACTAAGATTTATGAGGATTTTATTTATTATTTAATTTTTTTTTTTTTTGTTAAATTTTGTTCCTTTAAAATTTTCCCTAAATGTTTAAATATGTATGTTTTTTTTTTTTTTTGCTGATTTTTTCCACTCTCTCTCTAAATATATAGGAAAAGGATGCGGTTTGGGGTTCTTCTGTGTATTTTATTAAATTGCGGATTTTACGTTAAGCGGTTTGGAACTTTTTTTTTTTTTTTTTTATTTATTATTAATAATTCAGCTTTTATATAAATTTGATTAAAGCTTTTTCATTTTTTTTTTTTTTTGTGTTGTTGTTCCCTCTACCAGTTAATCGGTTTGTTATATAATTTTTAATGCAACGAAATAATGTTTGCTGAAAAATTTATACAAAAAAATTAAATTGATGTTTGACGTAACTTTATAAGCCAACAATTATATAATGAGCTATTTGTACTTAGCGTAATTAGTTTGTAGAATGTTGATAACATTTTACAACACATGTCTCAAATATAAAAAAAGTTTTTTTTTTTTTTCTTTTTTTTACAATTATAAAATCGCTGTCAAACTCATAAAGCACGTCTACGAAAAGCTCACAAAATTGACCTAAATCATGTTCAACTAGCTTAATATTGCATTAAAAAACAAAAAAAAAATGTAAAAAAACGCTGAACTGAGTTGTTAAAATCGCGAGAACGATGACAACGACGATGACGACGACGACAACCAATATATATATATATAAAATTTTATATTCAAAATGTGAATAAAAATAACTCGTTCACGACATTGTCATAATTAAACGTTTCATATCATTTTACTTAGCGTGCACACACCATTTAACATTAATCTTTTTTTCTTTTTGTTTTTCGCTTCTTGCTGTACAACATAAAATTGCGGGCGACTTAATGAACTCATTTTCCTAAGTAAAGGAGAAGTAAGCAGTGAATATGAAAAAAAAATAACCAAACCCTAAAAAATACAAAACGTTGATGATGTTAATGTTAAGGCGCGCCAGATGTCAAGAAGCACATCACCGGACTTTAACATAAATTTCTTCAATATTATTTACTTCGGTTTTTATTTTCTCTGTCTTATATACACACATATATATATTTTTTTATGTGAATTTTCTTGTTATTTTAATCATTTGTCTATTCTGGCCAGACACAAATAAGATGGACAATGGATATTATGTATTCAATGCGACATTACAAAATTTGTTTTTTTTTTTATTTTAATGCATTGCGTGTATGATTTTTTTTTTACTTTAGAATCTGCACGCGATGATAATAAATTTTACATCTGTACTTACAACAGAAAACTAGAAAGAAATAAATATGTTTAATTTCAGTGAATGTAATAAAATGGTTTTCGACTTTAAAGGATGTAAAAAAAAAAAAAAGAAAAAAAGTTCAATTAATCCATTTAGATAAATAATCGAAAAAGTGTTACACCAATGGAATTTAGATGAAAAAAAAAATAAATATCACTGGCCAAAGTTGGATAGAATGTGAAAATTAAGAACAAAAGATTAAAAAGTGTGGAACGATAGATGAAGGAGCTGTTTGTTGCTGGTTGCTGGTGGCAGACGGGTTTTTTTTTTTGTGTTGGTGCCGGCTGCGTCAAATGACGTTTTAATATTGCAAATAAGTCGCTTTATTATTCTTTACATTTTGTTTTCGTCTAGAATCTTTTTTTTTTTTTATTCATCGTTTACAAGAAATGAATTTACTGTTCGCGTGTTTGTGCAAATACAAACAAAAAAAATGTAACTGGGTGGTTAAATAACTTCCAAAAAAAAAAAAAAAAAAAAGCATAATTTAAGTTTGAGGAAATTCCGGTTTTGTAATATATTAAAAATGAAATATATAATAGCCCAGAATCTTATTCACCAGCTGCAAATCTACAAGTTTTTCTATAGTTTTTTTTTTTTTAGACAATACTCCATTATTTAAAGTCAACAGCGGGACTTTTCAGTTTTGCGGACTTTATAAAAGTGGCAAAAAAAAAAAATTATAGCAATGCAAAATGGTTATCAGTATGCGAAAAAGACCGCTCTGAACTTTAAAGTCTATAATTTAATTTGACATTGTTTATTCTTATTTTCACAAAAGTTAGAGCAATTTGCTTATGGTGGTTGGGAAATTATTTTATAATTTGCATTCTTTCTAACAAAAGGGATGTAAAAAAAAACAATAAAGAATTAAATTTATATAATGTAAAATACTGTAAATAATATTTATTTATGTGTTTTGTTTTGCTTCTTTTATTCCTGACTAGCTAATGAAGTGATAAAAATCGAATCATACTGCTGAACATTATTATTGTGCCTACCGTAAATCCTACAAACATTTTTTTTTCTCAATACTCAATGATGCGTCACAAAGTTTCTTATCTATAAATGTTTGTTTAGTTTAGTTTTTTTTTTTTTTTTTCCTACAGATTTTCCTATTTAATTTTATCTAATCAATTTCTTTTCTTTTTTTTTTTTCTGGTTGTTTCTTTTACAAACAAAACCACACAAAATCCTTGTATGGCCATCGGTTTTGATCGTTGTGAATTTATTGACATACATAAATCACTTACTGTTGTGTTTTTACGCGCATTTATTTTACCATTGCTCATCATCTCAGATTGTAACAATTTTCGGTGGTTTTTTTTTTGATTATCTTTGCTGTTTATTTTTTGCGGATGCTGTTTTTGTTTTGATGGTACAGTTTGAAGTAGATCTAACAAAAAAAAAAAAAACGACAATAAAGTTAAAACAAACGCGTTATCACATTTGCGATAAATATTTGTCTCATTTTTCTTGTCCATTGGGGCGATTGTGTTTAGCAACAATTTATTGTGACAGTATGTATGGCTGGGGTGGAAGTTATGTTTTCCTTTATTTTTTTATTGTTGTTTGTAAACAGAAATGTTCAGCTTTTTGCATCCCTAATATGTGATTATTTATTTGAAAATACGGTAGAAGGTGTATACTAGAATTTATGCAATAAAGTCTCAGTAAACAGGATATCAATATGGTTATTACTAGTACAAGTCAGTGATTTCATGATTATATTCGGAATAGATATTTCACTTATGCTAACTGATGCCCAACCTTCATTTTTTATAACTCTCAGTGCATTAATTCTTATTTTTATGTTTATTAAAAGTAAATTTTTATCTTTATGTTACGTTTTATTATAATAATTGTAACATGAAGTCACAGTGAAAGGGTAATAAAAGCACAGTATTAAAAAGAAACGGAACGGAAAGTACATACCCAAATGAGTACATTGTTCCTCTTGATCTTTATTATAAGCGAAACCGTGAAAACATTAAAAAATTATTTAATGTGGACAACAGTTTACTTACATTTATTTATATTCTTATTAAATTTAACAACATAAATGCTATAAAGACAAAGTCGTTATACTGATCCATTATTTCCATCCATATGCATTTATACATTAATAAATAAATTTCACAAAATATACATAATTTGAATAAAAGATTTATCTTTATGCTTAAATTAAGTAGCTTAAATAAATTAAAATCGTTCCCAACAATGAATAATCATTTTTATAATTTTTTTTCTTTTTTTCTTCTTTAAATGCAATAATTAATTAATAGAAAATTTAAATAGAAAAACATTTTTGTTGTTGTTGAAGTGATGAATTTTAATAAAAACGTATTTAAACCGTTGAAATAACTACAAAGTGGTTAAATTACAAATTATAATTTTGTTATTTTTTTTAAGGGGAAAAAAAAAAAAAAAAAAAGGAAAATCTTTGAAGTGCTACTTACTCCATTACTAGAATAAGAAATGTTTAAATGGAAATGTTGTAAATTTGCTATAAAAATATTATTTTATGTGTATGCTTTAAAAATAACAAAAAAAAAAAAAAAACATAAAGATAAATAGGGAGTGTATGACGTAAATGAATTTGTTTGTATAAATCTTAAACATAAATGAATTGAGTGAAATGACAAATGAAAAAAGGAAGCAGGAATGAATGTTTAATAAATGAAAGAAAAAAGCTCGTCCATAAACTACGTTTGGAATTGAATTCTCAATATTTTAACATTCTTTTTTTATGTTTTTATTCTCTTTATTTTTTTGTCAAAAGAAAAACACTTTTTTTTTTTTCCATTCTTTTATTAATATTGGAAATCAACACGCAAGCCAACGCAAGAACATTTACACAGTCACAATAGAAAACACATGTGCTTTATATATTGATTTCTTTTTATTTCGAAGACGAAAAGGATGGATTTTGAACCCCTATTTCGAAGAAGAAAAAAAATTACATAATAAATAGATTTTCATTTGGCTTCGTTAAACGATAGAATTAAAAAAAAAAAAAAAATACAGCACGATTGTGACAAAAAATTCACGCCCCGTACTTACTAATCATTGTCATTCATGATGATTACCATTATCATCATTATTATAAAACATTATTCACAGTGTTTTTCTATTTTTAAATTATCATTTATATTTAACATCATTTTGTGTGTAAATTTATAACTGCACACATACACACACACATATACGATGTTTCAGAGTTTATCGCAAAATTAAATCTATGAAATGTTGTATGCGGTTTTGTGTCATCCTTATTACATCAGTCAACCTAATCCCCATTTTTTTTTTTATTTTTTATTATTCAATGGTAACACTGAAAGCACTGTGCGGGAAATGTAAAATAATGAGCTTTTGATAGAATTACCACCCACTATAGATTATAACAGTGTATAAAGTCCACATTATTTTATGTCGGTGCTACACTATTAAAGCTAATGTCAATCTTCTTTTTGTTTTGTTTTTTTGTTTTTTTTTTTAACCCATTTTGCGATCCTTTATTAAATATTTTGACATTTAAATATTATGCTGTTTGCTTCTATATATCCATCCACCCACACCAAAAAAAAAAAAAAAAAAAAAAAAAAAAACACCAACCTAAATAGATCACACTGAAACATGCGACCTTATTTTTAATGGTTTACTATTAATCAAGGGAAATTTACGATTTGTAAGAAGACGAAACAAATAAAAAATGAGTTGTTTAATGAGGCAAACAGGGTGACATCTTAATTAAATGCTCCCTACAATTGTCGACACCACCGAATTTCGTGTTGTAATCGTTAAATAAAGATAAAATGATAACAAAAAAAAAAAAAAAAAATTATATATTATAAGCAATTAAATATTGAGTAAAGGTTATAATTTAAAAATAATTTCATTTTCATTTTTTGTTACGTTAAGAAGGTGGCTCTAGAGCAAAATATAATAATAAAAAAAAAAAAAAAACAACAAAGACTAAGGAGAGAAATAATAATAATAATAATAATAATAATAAATCGTGCAAAGTTGTTACATTTTTCAACAACAAAAAATAAGGAAAAAACTTTCTATTGTGTAGTTTAGTAATAATATGATGATTGTGTATAAACGCGAAAAAGAAATTCCTTATCCGCTTGATGCGGTCTTTCAAATGATTAATACGATAGAAAATATAAGTTTAGCTGTGTGTTATGCGTGTACGTTTTGTAGCTTTTTTTTTTTCTGCTTTATTATATTTTCCCATTAATATAAGAAATTTAGGCATTTACTTTTATTATTATTATTATTATTTTTTTCTGTTTTTCGTATATTTTTTGGATCGCATCGCGGGTTATATAAAAGAAATGACAAACGTACACAAGAATCTTATATGTAAGTATTGTATTTACAAATTTTTGCTGTTGTAACTGTTATACTATATATAAATGTGAAAGTTCTGTAAAAGCACAAGAATGACAGCAAAAAGTAAATAAAGAAGAAAAAAAAAACCAAAACAATTTTTCACAAAACCGAAATAGCTAGTGTCTACAACAGTAACAGAATAAAGTTGAGTAACAACAATGAAGTACGGATGAAATACAAGTGGGTGATTCAAGTCACCAAAAAAAAAAAAAAAAAAAAAAAACTAAACTAAACCAGAAAAGCAAAAAATAAATAAAGCAGAAAATAAGAAGCATATTAAGGCATATACAATTTATTTATCACAAACTTATATACACCAGAAGACATAGAGAGAGAGAGTGTGTGTGTGGAATACAAAAAAAAAAAAACCAAGAAAATATGTTTGCAATACAATTTATTTCAGAAAATTCACATGTGTCCTATTTATTACGTGTATTATTGTTATTTTATTGTGGAACGCGTGTGTTCTGTACCTCAATATTGCCCCATCCACACTTATATTAAGTCCCTTATATGTACCAGCAAAAAAATAAAAAATAATAATAAGAAATATAATAAAAACCAAATAGAGAACAAAAAAAAAAAAATATTCATGTCAGAAAAATAAAATTCATGTAAAATTCACATTTATTAAAGTCGATGTAATTGAATATGAAAACCGGGACAATTGGTTGGTTTCTTGGTTTCTCTTGCTACCCATCACTTCAATGTGTAATTTTTTCTTTTACATACAAATGCTAACTTTCTTCTTCTTCTTCTTGTTTGTTTTTTTTACTTTATCTTTCATTATTATTTTATTTCTTCAAGTATCAAAATGGAAGATTGTCTGGTAGTCTCTCGACATTGGTTTGGATTTTCTTTTACCATTTCTTATAAATTTTTTTTACCATTATTCCAAAGAATGTGTCATATTATATGTATGGAAAATTAACAAACAAATAGGATAGAAAAGAAAAGAAATCTTTCATGCCTACGCAATGGAAAAAAAAAACATAAGATTAAGAAGAAGAATATACAAAAGTGGATTTTCTTTTTCTACTTTATTCACTTCATGATCTACAAGTTTTTGAATGAGGAAATATAGATTACAAGAGATACATTTACGTAACAATTTAAGGTGACATCAATTTTGGTAGTATAAAAAAGAAAAGAAAAAAGTTTCAGATTACAATGCATTACTTCCTGCTAGTTTATTAAAACATATTAGTTCTCTACTAAATATCGAATAAATATTTAAAAGAAAGGATAAACCACATAAATGAAACATAATATGATTTAGGAATTGCAAGTGTTGAAATTAAAACCAATTGGCTACACATTAAAAAATGAAATTTAAATTTAAATTTAATTGTTATTCATTGTCAGTAGATTTTGTTATTGTTTTTATCCTTTGTGGTGTACGCAATGGAAAAATGGTCCCCAACACAAAATCAGGCTTTAGGCAAAGTAACACGAATTCTAATGCCAACCGAACATACGTGTGCAGTATGAATTTAGCTAAATTGTATTTGTTTAAGTGAAACGCATGATGTTTAATCGTACTTCTCAATTGAATTTTCCATGATATCCTTTAATATAAGAATGGTTTGTAGCCGTTATCTATAATTGGAATGGGTCAGTATTAAAAAAAAAACACGGATATTAAGGGTAGATGTAATTCCCTTTCTAATATATATATATATATATATTGAGTTAAAAAGTGTACAAAATTTAGTGATAGTAGCTTCAGTTTCAATTATTGTGGGGTCTCTATAAGCCGGTTTAACCCGGTTAACCTCGTATTTTCGTTAAAATGGCAACATGATGAAATTTACTGTAGGGGCTACCGAAAAAAAAAAAACAAAAATTCACCAACGAATCAGCAGGATTGTATTTAAGCAAGAAAAAACACTGTGCATTAATATAAATGCGTAGCATAATATAGAAAATAAAGGATAATCATCTCTATGATACTCTTTATTATTATTTTTTTTTTTTTTTTATTCTGTGTGTTGTCAAATAATAATAATAAAAATATATTTTTTACAGATCTTATCAAATTAATTTTTTGTTTTTGTTCACTCTTCGCTATTAAGGTTTTTTTTTTTTTCTTTTTTTTTTGTACGCACAGCGCGATATTAATTTTTCCTCAACGTAATCACTGAATGGTTTTAATTTATTTAATAATATGGCATAATAATAACAATAAAATTGTATAATGTATAACATTAAAAGCAGAAAAGACATGAATCATTAACAGTAATATATATATATATATGACAAAAAAAATTTTATGGTCTTCCTCATCATCATCACGAATGAATTGTGTTTGCTTACTATTTTTTCTGTTAATATAAATATTATATAAAATGCGATATGATATGATTAAAATACGTTACTACGTTGGTAGGAAAACTTAAATGTGCAACACAAACATACACTTGATCATTGTTGGAATTAAGCATTTATTGTATGTGAACGATTTATCAAATAAATTTCTGTATTTATTTATATCAAAATACAAAAGAAAAAAAAAGTATCACCGCATAAATACATTTGGTAGAACAAAAAAAAAATAAAAGAAAAAGAAAAAGAAGCGAATAAATTTTACTATATTATGCGTTTAGTGTATGTAGAAAACATTATATACAGCACGTTTAATAAAATATAACGTATTAACCTCATAAAATTGTACATGGAAAAGCATAAGGGCAAAAGACAGTATAACAACCATACACAGCTAAGTACAAAAGCAATTTAATTAAGACTTGCGGATTTTACCCATTGCAATACTATTTTCATTTTGTATATTTTGTGTGGACGATTGGATTTTATAATACACAAAAAAAAAAAATGTTCATTTGGGGTGGATTTTACTTGTTTTATACCCAACATATGAGAAAGTATAAACGAAATATAATAAAAAACAAGAAATGATAAATATATTAGAGATTTTTGGTGTATTATACAAAAAATTAAAAAAATTAAAAACACAAAAATAATTTCATTTTTTACATTTAACGACATTAACTTATGGTGTGATTTTATTTGGTATGTAATACAGATTTAATCTCCCACAGATTATATCATGGTATTACAATTATCTTCTTAATTTAATAATATATTCATGCATGTGTGTGTGTGTGTATTATTAAGCAGGAAAAATATTTTAATTATATAAATAAAAATTATCTGTTGTTGTTATTGTCTTTATTTACATAATATAACATTTTTAATACATGCACATACAAATTTTTCTTTTTTTTTTTATTACATATTTATGTTGTGTCAAATATTATTGTTATGGGGTGGTTTGCTTCATTTTTTTTTTTATTGAAATATAATTTTGTTATTGTTGTCGGGAGCTTTTTCTTTTTTATCTTCATATAAACATATTCAGCTTTTTTTTTTTCTGTGTGCGTGTGTTTACGCTGGTTATTAAATAAATGAGGAGATGAGAACAGAAATATACCCATTGAATAGCGAACAAAAAAAAAAAAAATATAATCAAATGGCACAAACGCAGATATGTATATATATTTTTTTGAAGTGTCAGACAACAGATTTATATACAAAAAAAAAAAAAACATACAGAAGGAAGAAGGAATAAAAAAAAAAAAAGGAATTATATGTGTGTTTGATGTTTCAATTTATAAAATCACTTTTTACTCAGCATTCGTATTATTATTATTATTTATTATTTTTTTATTATTGTATTTATGAATTTTATTTATTTACATAACATACAGTCGCAAAATATTATATATATAATCATAAAAAATAAATAAATAATATGCATATTCGTGGTCGTTTTATTCACAAGAATTTTTTTTTTCTTTTTTGTTATTTATATAAAAACAGGAAATATATATATATAAAATTACAAAATAAAAACAGAGCGAAATAAAAAAAAAAAAAAAAAAATTGTTTTTGAAGTGTAAAAAATGAATGGGGAATTTATTTCAGATAAAAATTGGGAGTTGATTTATGTACATGACTATTTTTCAGAAAAACAAACATTATACGTATCCCATTGTACACCCACATACATAATATCGCAATGTGTTTCGATGCCTAGAACTTTTATTTGCTAAACTAAAAGCAACGAAAAGCAAAAAAAAATGTGTTTTTTTTTTTCTTCAATTCAATTTAAGTAGCAATTTTTCTATTTGTATTTATACGGATTTTTCGCCTTTTTTATATATATATATATATGAAATATTTTCTTTTTCTTTGTTTTTACCACAGAAAGGAAGAAAAAAAAAGTTCAAAATAAAATAAAAAAAAAAAACAAACAGACGCGACTAAAAACATTTAGAAAGTTTTTTTTTTTTTTCATTTATTTATTTATTTTTTTTTTATTTTGGCCACACAAGAAAAATAAATAAAAAGTTAAAAAGAAACAAACAGGAAAAAAAAAAATAAAATCCCAAACTCAAAGCTTTTTTATGTTTTTATTTGGTTCCTTTTTAATTGAAATTTTTCTTTCAATTTATTTTTTTTTGTTTTTCTGGTTTAAATTTTGAGAAGTGTCAACGTGAACGTTCCAAAAGAAGAAAAGAAAAGAAAAAGCCAAACGATTATAGGGTAAATGTATAAAAATGGTCAAGTAATAAATTATAATTTTTGAACAGCTGGAACTGGTTGGACGATCACATTTCATAGCAAAAGTAAAACAAAAAAAAAAAGCTTCTAGGTCGCTGTGTTAAGATAAACCAAAACCGAATATTTTTTTTTTATTATTATTTAAATTATTGCTTGGTTATAACTTTTTGTATTAATTAATAAATTTTAACCCCACTAGCAAATTCAAGCATATTTAGAATAAAAGCAAAAAAAAAAAAAAAAAAAACTTTTCAATTGAAGCTTAATTAAATTTTTTTTTTAGTAAAAGTTCTGTTAAATCATTATTATTATTATTACATAAAAAAAAGGAAACTTCAAATAGATATAAACGTTTCGCTACTAAATAACATTTCAATAAAAATATTTACATTTATTTTCTCTTGGTGCAAAAAAAAAATGTCAGAGTAAATTCAATAATTTTCATCAACAAAAAAAAAAAAATGATAACAGCATCATAAAACTCATAAAATTGTTTATTGTTTATATTATATCTCATCCCAATTAAAATAAAGAGTACGGTGGTAAGATATAAGTATGAAAAAGTCAATAATTTTAATTAAAATACATTTTATTTTTTTTTTTTAATTATTTCTGCATTAAAAATGATAAATCGTCAACATAATGATTAAACAAAAAAAAAAAAAAAAAATTATTCTGTGAATATGAATATATAAAATAAAATTAATTATTTATTTAAGTGTTTTTTTAAAGTTTTTTAAAGAAATATTAAGAATAATTTTTCTATATATTATGAAACAAAAAAAAAAAAAAAAAAAATGAAAATTACTGGTGGCAATGTGACACATTTGTATCCAACATTTTATTAACATCAAAGCTTAACATTTGACTCCTTTGCACATGAATATAAATATAATATAATTAAATAAATGTAATTTATCCTTTTTGATATTATTATTATTAATATATATGTGTGTGTGTTTATTAAAATTATTTTAACAACTAACAATAAACTGATGATGATACTCTATTTACATTTTAACTAGTTGTTTAATTTTTAAGCAACTAAAACCATAAATGTTGTTATACCTTTGGGAAATTTTTATATACGGTATATCCCATACATAAAGTAATAATGTTGTTACATTAAAAATTTAACAAATAATAAATGAAGTATGGAAATATATTGTAATTTTTTTTTTTTTTTTTTTTTTGTTATTTCAATAAGTTTTTTTTTATCTTATTTAATTATTTATTTATTTATTAATTTTTCCGGGTTTTTATTCTTTTTAATTATTAAAGTCAATTTTGAGTTTACAAACAAAAAATTAATATTATTACGACTCGGGGTAATTGTAAATAATAGAAGAAAATGATGAAGTAGATGTAGAATAAAACGTGATAATGTTTTTCTCTTTTCTTTTTTTTTTTAATTATGGTTAAAAAGAATAATCAAATATTTGACTACAATTATATAAGCATTTCAATAAGCATTCTCTTGTGATGCTCCTCTACAGAACGCAAAAAAAAACAGAAACAGAAACAGAAAACGGAAAATTTTTTAATGCAAGAAACACAAAACAATTGGAAAATATTAAACGGAAAACCCAACCACTGCCACAATAAAATGGGAAAAATGTTTTAAAATAAGAATGGAGAAGAGAACAGAATCAAAAAAAAAATCACAAACTCAGCAGAAAAGAAGATAAACTCAGTGGTGAAAAAAAGCGAAAAAGTTTAACAGAATTGGGTATAATCAAATTAAGCGAGAAAGCAGTGTTAAATTTTTGCTTCATTTTTTGTTTCCTCATCCTCACCAATACACGTTTTCTGTATCATTTTATACATTTATATCGCCTCTGTTTTCTTTTAAACATTTTCCCTAAACTCATACTTCTCCTTCAAAAAAAAAATTAATAATCCTACAGCAAATGTATACAATTTATTCAGAATGCGGACATCCCATTCCTTATGTTTGAAATCATTTTCTGAATTATAGAGGAACCGAAGAATAAGACGAAGATGAAGAACAACAATAAAAGTGATAGTCGCGAAAAGATATAGAACATGACGAAAAAGAAATCATGAAGGTAACAGAGTAAAAAATTATATATATATATATCTTTGATTGTTATAATTTCTGTGTGGGTGGGTAGGACCTTTCGGACTAGGGAAATGGTGGAGATCAATCTTCTCGTATAAAAGCTAAAATTGAATTGAATACGAAATTCAGAAATTAAAAAGTGAATTATTCTTTTGGTGAATTATTCCCCGTCTCACCTGCTTTATTATTTTTATTTTTCATTTGATTGTTTTGCGGTAGGTACAGACGTTTTTGGGGTACTTGTCGCGTTTGTTAAAAGTCAAAAAATGGAATAATATCATCATGGAGTACATCACAATTATGTTAAACAGCCGCGAAGAACTGGTGGCAGTTTTGTATTATAATAATAAAAAAAAAGGGGGGTTGCGTTTATTAAATTTAGTGGTGCAAAGTTCTTATGATATATTTTCCTAGTCGGTTATTTTCTTTCCATTTTTTTTTTTGTCTTTTTCACCAGCCAACATTTATCACGGCTTCTGCTTATGATGCAAATTCTAAAATAGCACGAATATAAATTATGTTGCTTAGAAATACTTTTCGTTTTTAACGGTTCACCCTATTCATTTGTTGACATTAACAACGGCGAATATGTGTTTAACGTTACCAGCATTGAAGGTGCCACGCGAGCAATCTTTATTGTACTTGTTGTTGCAAATTTATTTTATTTTTAATAATAATAACAACAAGAGAAGAAAAAAAAGAAGTCAAATTAAATCATCCCCCAACATTTTACTAGATGGTCTTTTCATTTTAAACAAGATCATTGCTGGGTTTCTTTAACCGTTTTGTTATATTCATTTATCTATATATTGTTCCAAAGTTATTCTAATTTATGTTTTTTGTTTTTTTTTTTTTTGGTTGTGGAGAATAAATTTTTAACAAGTACATTAGTGACATATTCAAAATAGTATAAACGTTACGAAACTTTGCAAATTTTGGTGAGTTTAAATTCTGGTTAAAAAATAATGAAAAATAAAAAAATTGTACAATAAACAAGGATAATTGCGTTAAATAATATCAAACTGTAGTAACAATAAATGTGGTTACGTTAGAGAAAAGTTTTTTCTAAGTAGCATCAGAATATAAATTGTTTTCATTTAAAGTGTACAACGTACCGTATGTTTAATATGACTTTTTATACATAAAGGATATCTTTTGTCTTAATAAAAAGACATTTTTGAACATGAACAGAAGAATAATTTTTATTGTTATGATCTTAATTATTCTTGGTATATATACAGATATATAAATATTCTTGAACAGCGAACATAGCTAGATCATTATAATATTTTCAGGTATTGGAGCGAGAAACTATTATCAAAGTAATATTCGTTTTTTTTTTCTTTGTGTTACATGCACAGCATACAGGTGAATTTCCATTTTCACGACATAACCTCTATCATGCAAGTTCCGACATAACCTGCCAATGTCAACTCTTGCAATATTTCCTTTTCCTTATAACGTATTTTACTAAATTATTTTCTTGTGCTTTTAATGCATTTGAACAAGATAACGATGTTAATGCTGTGCATTCCCATTATCTTCTACTTAAATTCTCGTTTTTTTTTTTTTCATCTGCTTCAATGTTATAAACTTTTGTTTCATCTGGTTATCATTTTTTGTATTTTTTTTTTTTTTTTTTTGTGTTCTAATCCATTTGTGTAGATGGAATTTTTTATTTTTTGGTAAACAGCAAAAACCTGTGACGACCAGAAACTTAAATGAAATAAAGTGAGTTCTGAACACATGTAGATAATATAAAGTACTTATGTGGGCTAAAGCATAGTAAAAGATATTTTATATGACAAAAAAAAAATATGTACATAATCGTGAAATAGTGACAGAATAACTTAAGTGGGATGGGGGTGTACACTAATAAAAATATCTATTATTCGTAAAAACCAGGTGTTTTCTATGGTTTTATTATTGTACTTTTTCTTGTTTATTATTTTTATTTTTAATCTAATTTATTCCATTTAAAATAGAACTTTCTTTTCCAAACAAATTTATTATGGATAAGGAGTAAAAGTAGATGTAAAAACGAAAAAATAATGTAGAATCTTTCGTTCTAGAAATTGTAATGTTTTTATGAAATGTGTAGAAAACAGAGAGACGAAATCATTAAAGTACAATGAATTGTCTTGTTGTCTTTAATCAAGAAAGTACACATAGAATTTCTACAAGTTTTTTTTCATCTATTTTCACCTTTTTTTTTTCATTTTTTATTCTGCTTGGAATTGTCTTATTTTCATTGTATATTTCGCATTAGTAAAATAAGCGCAAGATTCGCTGTCATCTCATCGTGACATAGATACGTTTTTTTTTTTTGCTTACATTCTTCTTCTTCTTAACTATATAACTATACCAGAGCTTCAAGACTTTGTTCTTGCATACTTATAAAAATGTATAATAGAAAAAGTAAATCTAACCCGCATCTTGCTAATTATTTATCTTCTTAAGTATTTTACGAATACACATTGACATGTACAGTATGCCCTTATCAAACAAAAAAAAAAAATGTAGATGTAGAAGAAGAAACACAAAACTAAATTACATAAAACTGAAACAACATAAACAGTCGTCCTTAAAATGATATAGAAATTTGATTTTCAATCTAAAAGAAACCAGAAATATCTTATTAAAGTTTTTTTTTCGAAATGTATGGGGAATAAATCATTGTGCAGATTATGCAAACACTTATTTTCACAAATCTTTTTTAATTTAATATAAAATTATTATTTTTTAGTTTCTTTGTATGTATCCTTTATAATAAGCGATAGAAATGATATAAAAAGGTTCTTGTTGATTATTAATTATTATCTGTTTTGTAATACAGACGGTTATAATTTAAGTTCTTCGTTTTTTTATTATTATTATTATTATTATTATTATGTATCAAAATAACTAATTTAACAAAGAGCACTTAACAGATATTGTTCATTTATGTTATATTGCTTTATAATTAACAGAAAACTTTATAGAAACATTTTCAATTTTATTTTAATCAAATTAAAGTTTTATATTTAGACAAAATGTGTAATTTTAGAAAATTTTAAATGAAATGTTATTTTATAAATGTTCAGTAAATATTATTTTAAATTATAGTTGATTATGCTTTTTAAACCCACATCTAACTAAATACATTTTCGTAACTTTATGTTTATAATAAAAAAAAATCAATTTTAATTACATGAAATAGGTTAATGAATTTAAGAATTTTTTTTTTTTTTTATTCATTCTTTTACATGATTCTACGCATATTATTTAATTAAAACAAAAGTGATTTAATATTAGGTGCCGCGGAATTTCCAATAATAATTTGCTATAGTTTAGCAGTACAGTAGTTTAACAATAACCTTTGAAGGTGTGTCACAGGTTAAATTTCCTTAAAAAAAAAAAAAAAAAAAACAACCCCTTTCACTAATGTATTACAAATAAATAAATAAATAATTAAAAAAAAAAAACTATTAAAAAGTTGTCTATAATAGTAAAATTTAATTAAATAAAAAAAAAAAAAAAAAGAAGTAAAAATGTTTTTCACACCATAGCACATAATAAATTAAAAATGACAAAAATATGTTGTAAAATTATTAATAATATTTTATGTAATGTTGTGTTTTAGCAAAAAATAGCAAAAATACATTTTCAACTTGTATATTCTCATCAAGGATAAATAAATAATTTTTTTTTTTTTTTTTATATATATTTAAATGATATATAATGAAATATGCTTATGACAGGATCATATAAAGTTAATTTATGATATCAATGTTGAAATGATAATAATTACAAAATGCCTGTAATATGCTATAATATTTATTTATAAAAATTTCTATATATTTATAGTTATATAGATTATCCAATGTAATAATAATAATAATAATAATATTAATAATAATTTATTATTGAGTTTATAATTTAGTAATAGAGAATATTATGGGTTGTTTTATTAATGTATTAAAACTAGTTTTAGTTGATATTAGATTTGTTTTTCTTGTCAAATTATTCTATACGTTTAAAAAATGTTTATGATTGCATGAACAGTGAATTTAACACACCATTCTCCAAAAATTATTTACAAAACAAATATTTTATGTTATGTGCCACTGTGTACATGTGTTTATGTGCCATGACAAATGAAAATTTTAGGACACAACATGCTGTTATTTAGTTTTAAGAATTTTTCCGATGTTACACAATAAGCATTCGTCTCGAGTTGTTGAGTAGTGGGTTATATACGAAACAACAGTGCCAAAGCACAGTTTAATATTATATAAATAAAATATAAAGATGAGAAAGGATTTTAAAAATTTCTAAGCGGTTATGCTAAAAAGGTTTTCTAATTATAACATTTTTTGCTTTACATTATTCTAAATAGGTATTACTAGTGATTAAATTTGATTTTGTTATTTTCTGTTGTATTTGATTTTATAACAATTGTTTTAACTTATAATTAACATACCAATAATAATAATAATAATACACAAACAGTATGTGTGTGTCTATATACGATACTACTTCAGGATTCTTTTCAATTCAATGATGCTGTTATGTTTTGCTTTAACCCATTATACTCTTGTTACTTTACACAAGTTATTACTTTTATTACCCAGAACAATGAAAGTATGGGGCAAAACTAAAAATAATAGTTGGTTAGATACATTTCATTGTTTTACACAATTCATATTAAAAGCACCTCTTGTTCAGTTATTTGAATTAATATTATTATTAACAATAATTATAAAGGAAAAATTAACTAATTAAAATGAAAAATAAAATTAAAAAAAAAAAAAACGAAATCAGAAGCAACAGCTCAAAATATTAATGCAAAAATGATTTAATTTATAATTGTGAAATTTTTTAAAAATATTTTTGCATTTTTTTTTTTTTAATGTTTTATTCTCTAATATCTGTGTCACGTTGTTTTTATTTTTTTTGGGGAAATATAAAAAGAAAAATAACAACGAAATTTGGTTATATTGTTTGTAAGAATCATATTCCGCTATCGGAAATATAATTTTTTTTTTTTGTTATTTTATTTGCTTGTCTATCTACTGTCTATTGTAAGTATATCAGTAAAACCATATCCGCACTTGAAAAACATTTTTATTTTCTATTTGGTTGATATTATGTACATATCTTTAAAGCTTGAACGTATAAACATCTTTGAGCACACAATACGCATCATTTGATATACAATTGTCGAGTTAGCAGACATCAGCCAACAGCGTTTGTAAAATAAGATGAAATGTTATTGTGTGATGAGTGGAGACTGGCAAGGAATTGAATATAATACCAAGTAAATAAAAAACAAAATTATATAAAGAAAGTGTGAGTTAAGTAGGTGTGGCTGAATAGAGGCGACTGTTAAATAAAAAATCGCAGCCAAACTATGACCATTATGAAGGCAAATAAGAAATAACTGTGTTAAAACATTCACCCCTTTATTTTTCGCTACCATCCATGCGATAACAAAAGCAGCCACTCTCCACGTTCAATTGTCATTTCTCGCATATAATTTGCTGTATATATTAACTATTAACAAGAAGTCAAAATGTGTTACTCATATCGCCTTTCATTTCCATCTTCAATATATCGCCACATACATAGATAACAAAAAGAAAACTTATTTATAATAACTCCTCACATTCGTGCATTCATTTTTATTTTATATGTTTTTTAGCACATTTACACTCAACATAACAAACAAACAAATGGCTTTATTGCCATTATGCTGTATTTTGATTATTTTTTCACAACTTCTTCTTCTTCTTCCTCTTATCAAACATACAAAATATGTATTTGCGTTTAAGTGTCAACATTTTATCATTCAGCATTATTTTAATAATTTTTATTTATTCTTATTATTATTATTATTATCGTTGTAGCTTCATTGAGTTGAAAATATTTTAAGAAAAGAATTTCAATCACTTCAATGATCCTTCAATGAAAATTAAACAAAGTTTGATGCAAGTATAAATTTTATTTAAAACCAAAAATGTCTACTTGAAATTTATTTAAAATTTGTTTGAAACACACTTGACCTAATATCAAAAAAAAAAAAAAAAAGAAAATAAAAATTGTTTTTCCCAGTTAATTGTCTATTAATAAGTTAAAAAATAATCTTTTATACAATGACACAAACTTTATCGATCAATAATAATTAAAGTTATAGTTACTCGACCTAACAAGAGCATTACCTTCATCGATAACGTTGCATTCTTTAGTCTATTTAAGAAAAGGAAAAAAATTACCCATCGCAGATTTAATTTCTCCTTATAAAACATAATGTGATGAAAAGTAATTGTGTCGTCTTGCATTAGAAGTTTTCTTTTCAAGTAAAAAAAAAAAAAATTTCCTTTAACTAAAACGTGTAGCTATTATATATGGAATTTTGTGTGTGTGTGTGTTTTTTTTTTCTTCAAAAGTTATTCATACATAAAATGAAATCTACTTAAAAGGTCATCATTAAAATCTCTTGCTCTCTCTATATCTTGTTATATTAAAAGAAATTCTATTTTATGCAAAAAAAAAAAAAAAAAAAAAAAAAAAAATGAATTAAAGGAAAGGAAAGGAATGGAAACTTTTTTATGAAAGAAAAATTAAGCGTGCAAGACATTTATTATAAGTAGTTTTCTATCAGTTTACTCCTATTTATACATTAAAGACCGAAAGAAATAACCAAACAAACAAGCAAACAAGAAAAAGCTAAAAGAAAAAGTTAATGATTTTAGTACATTTAGAGTAAAAAAAAAAGAAAGTAAATAAGAACCGAAAAGAAAAAGAATTTTATTTTATTGGAAAGTGACAAGTTCGTTTTTGCCACTGTTTTGTGCTTTCGCAGTTAAATCTATTCGAGTAATCATCGCATTAACAGCAAAGTAGCAAGATCTACATAGAAAGTAAGAAAGTTGTGCTGTTATAAATATACAGCGGAAAGGTGAAATTAGTCGGGGGGTAAGTTTAATAAATAATTTCTATCGATTTGTATTTGCCGCATTTTACCAATTTCCTTCCAATCTATATAGCCAGCATATTTTCAATTTTTATTATCTAACGTCAAACTCGCCACTATAAATAGGCGAAGCACACACAACAACAACAAAAAAAAAACGTAAGGAAAAAGAAGGAAAAACAAAATTGTAATGCTTTATCAATAAATTTTCGAAACGAAGAAAATATATAAAATTAATGGTCTTTCACTTGGATACCATTCTTTATATATATATTCGGTTTTCTTCATAATAGAAAACATAATTCATTTAAATCAATGTCTTTGTCATTGTTGTTCCGTTTCGTTTTAATTTTCACCACCTGAACGGACGACTTTGGTGTGATACTTTTTTCTATATTATTACAGCAAACTTTTATTATTTTTTATTTCCATTTTCAAATTTGCCAGATCATTAATAGATCGTTTGATTTTAAAAAAATTTTCATTATTTCGAATTTTTTTGTTTTTTTGATGTAATATATTTTCACCTGTACTATAAATTTCAGTTACCGTTTTGCCCTTAATACATTTTTTTTTATTCTGTTTTTCTTGTGCAGTCAAAAACTTTTGATATACTTAAGTAGATTTTACACGCAATTTTTATCAGATTTTGAACAGTAAAAATTTTAATACAATAATAAATTGTCTCCTATTAAGTGGTGATTGTTGCACGAATTGTAAATGTAAACGTGCAAATCATAAAAAAAAAAAAAAAAATAGAGGAAAAAACTTTTTCTTCTTTCCTTTGTGTAGACAATCAAAATAATACTTTTAATAAAAAAAAAAAATCATACATTAAGTGTGAAAAGATATTTTTGCTATTAAAATTTATAGACACCAACCAAATATCATAGTCACTTCAATGAAAGTTCATTACTATTAAGCTGATTTTGTCAAGAGTGAATAAAAAACAAAAAAAAAAACTTTTTTATTTGATTATACAACCGTATATCATGTGCTGGCCGTTTGGGAATTTTTGCGTTGTATAAGCATTTCAATTTATAAAAGGATAAAAAAGAAAGAAAAAAAAAAAAAAAAACAGAAACAGAAACAGAAAAATAAAATGGTAAAACCGCAGTCGAGAAATGCGTGATGTTAAAAGCATATTTCAGTATCAACCGATTTATGAAAACGAATGTAATCTAAAAATATCTCAACAAAATAGAAATTTTTTTTTGTTGCTCTTATCATGTTTTGCTATTATATTTCGTGTCAATAAGAAAATGAGATAAAAAAAAAATAAAATAAAAATAGTAAGAAAATCACATGGGAAGAATTTTCTTTTTTTCTTTTAAGAATTCGCGCTTTATCCAATTTCCGAGTAAAAATCAAAAAAAAAAAAAAAATGAAGCAAAATAAACAAACTGAAAAACAAAAGGGAAAATACAGAACCAACCAAAGCACAATTGTGTTCTATATATTACTACCAGATCACATGTGATGACAGAAATCAATACGGGAATGAGACATTTGGTGTAGAGATTGAGACCTACACCACCTAACAGAAAACTAAATTCAAAACTCATACTAAAACCTATTGAATATTTGACGTATCATAGGGAGTGAAAAAAATATATATATATATATATAGAAATGGGGGCACAAACAGCCTGCAGGGAATGAAAAACAAACAACAAATAAAAATAGAGAAAAGTTGGCAAGGGTTTGTTTGATTTCTATATTGGACTTTTGCACTTTGGCAAAAGTCATATAAGCTTCAGGTTCAGTTAAATGGTGAAAAACATTCAACCAGAAGACAAAAACCACTTGAGAAATATTTAAGCGATGTTTACCGAATTTTTTTATTTTCATCTCTGCTTTTCTACGTATTTTAATGCTGTTCCATTTTACTATTATTATTTTTTTTAATTTAATTATTAAAGTGAAGTAAAGTAAAGTACGCACGAGTCCTTCCATCTACACAAAAAAACTTTCTCTTTAATGAATCATAAAATATATCTTTCCATAATTAAAATATCTTTTCAAACACGCATAGTGTTGTCAAACTATTTTCGCACATCTTTTTGTTTGGGCACCTTTAAAACAGGAACAATTTTCTATCAAATCTTTAATATACCTGAAATTTATGTTATTATTCTAATTTGCTTGGTTTTTTGGGATATTGAAAATCCGTTTAAAGGCAAAGCTGGGCAAATTTTAAATATTTCATCATACCGTAATGTTGGTCACGGTAAAATGAGTCTCATGTTTTATTATTAAAAGTTTTCAGTGAGGAATAATTTTTTATTGGTGTAGGAAGTATTAAAAGATTATGGAATCCAACCGTTACCCGTTTACATAAATAATTAAATAAATTATTCAATTTATATTATAAGCAAATGTGTTATCAATATAAAATAATTAATAAACATATTTGTTAATAGAAATATATATATAGAATTCATCAGACCTAACAATTAATTCATCATGCGATTAATTTACAGCGTTCAAATACGAATGAATATTTAATGTAATTAAATAGGAATTTTGACACATCAGATTTAATATAAGTAATGTATGTATGTTTGTGTCTGTATGGAGAATTGTGTTTAGTTAAGAAGCGTGATGTTTATAAAACAACATTCGTGAAAATATAAATTCATGTATCAATTACTTTTCAGCTTTAATGTAAATAGCTTTAAGCGTTCTCCATTTATAACCATATTTCAACTTGAAAATTTTAATTTTGTTATTACGATTTTAATTTATTTGTTTCATTAAATAATAAATTCATTGTAACAAATCTTTAATTAATCAATTTTAAATGTCTTGTTTGTTACCCATCGTACGTAAATTATTTAAATTAAAATCAAAGGCAAGTAATACGAATGAACGAAGTTTAAAAACTTGACAGATAACGCCAGTGTTAAAGGAAATAATAATCCCACCCTGTAACGTTTTTTTTTTTTCTTTTTCTTTGGAAACTGTTTATTTTTATTTTATTTTTTCATTTAAAGTGAAAATCATGACTCACCCCCAAACACATTTAATTGAACATTGTTTATATTAATAAGGTTGGGAATTAAATTTAGTGAAATAATAAAAATTACCAACGGTAATTTATATCCTTATGCGATTTTACGTCGTTTTTCTTACAATGGTTTGATGGATAAAAATTAATTACTTTGCCTATCTTTTGTCATTAGAGTTGAGCTCAGTTTTACCATTTGCAAAAAAAGAAACAGGAAGCAACAATTTGAAATTTCATTGATGATAAGTTATATTAATAGTTAATGCAAGGACATCAATCATTGCCAGAATTTTTGATCAAAATAATAAATTTTCTTCATAGTCATTTTAAAAAGGGCCGGAAGAAATTATTATATTTCATTTCGTTTGGCTTCAATTTTTTGTATAGCGTCTTACAGATAATTTGTTTCGTTAGATTGTGAATTGCATTCGTAGCGTAGGGCTTCACTATTAATTGATCTTCAAGTATGTTTGGTAACGTTAATATTAATTATAAATCCACAAGTACATTAAATAGTTAAAATAAAGAAAATAAAAAAAAAAAGTTTTAAGCAATAAGAACATTCTATCAATTTTGATTTGTAGATAATTTACTTGACATAACTTGTTTGACTTCGCAAGAAAAAAAAATAGAAGAAAACACGGTAAAACAAAAAAAAAAAAAAACTTCATAGCGATAAGAAAAAGATCGGAACTAATGGTTGATGATGTGTTCTCAAAATAAATTATTTACTCTAAGGTCATTTAACATTTCATTTATCTTGATTTTTTTTTCCTTTCTTTCCACTTTAATTCATCTGAATGTCCTTCTTTTTTTTTTTTTTTTTTTTTGTTAGACCATCTCTTCTGTCTTGATGAGCAGAACTCAATGATGATGAAGAACAAAAAATAACTTTTAGTGCGATGTTAACACCTTAATGTACCCAGTTCCATATTTTACTCTGATTAAGATAAATACGTTCAGTTGATTGACATTGGGAAAGTTTTTTGGTTTTTTTTTTTCAAGTATGGTCCAACGGTCATTTCAGAAGACATTATTTTTAGATTGTATTCATTATAGCGTCAATGTGCCATCATTCTGTTTTCGTTTTTCTTTCTATTTTATAAATAATTATAATTTCCAATGCAAGAGCAACATTTAAACATAAACAAAACTTTTCAATTGGTAAATGAAGATTTTTTTTTTTTTTGTGGTTGTTGTATTTTATATTGTGGAAACATTATGCCAACAAAATTTAATGGCTTTTGAAACAACAAGAAGAGAAAATCATTATTATTGCATACTATAACGAAATTAATTACAGAATTATAGTTTTTATATGTCTTCTATCAAACAAAATAATTTAATTAATATTTTTTTGTAATAAAATGTTTAACGTCCTAAGTAACACCTAATATTAACAAATTGTAATATGAAAAATATTTCTAGAAACTATCTGTTAAGCAAATTAAAAATAAATAATTGTGTACGGAAAGATATTTAATTTTATAAAACAAAGAGAAACCACAAAATAATAATGCGAATGCTTGCAACTACTGTTTCTACTTAGTTAGTCATTTTTGGCATTTTGAAGCATTTTCCAGGTATATTTAAAATCATGAACAGCAAACAATTGTATAACTGGCTGGTTCAATTATATCATTTTAATGCCTTTGTATTATGTTTTTCTTTTTTTCTTTGTATGTGCATTTGTATAACTTTAATTAAGACTCATTTAATTCACTTTTGAATATTTAATTGAAAAATAAAAATTATAATCTTAGACGTATATATACCATCCAGCATTACAGCAATTATTTATTGTTTTAATTAAAAAACAAAAAAAAAAAAAAAATTATTTTTCCGATTAATAACAATTCGGTTAACAAATTTTAATTATAAACAGTGGGAAAAAAAATGTTTTTTTCCTTTTTTTTTTTTTTTTAATTTCTTTGTTAATTTTTGCGGTTGACATTTAAATCATTGTATGACAAGTTTTGTTGGAGTAACGAAAATTAGAAAAAAGAAACAAGAACCACTTTAAACCAATTTCAACTTTTTATTCATTTAAGAAAAATGTATCAGGGAACAAATCATGATAAAATAGACGAACAAAGATATAAATCTTTTAAGTGAACAAAAAAAAAACACACACACAAAGTATAATTAAAAAATAATGGAACATTCAATTAAAATTTGTTACATCTGTAACAGAGTGATGATTAAGCGATTTTTCTTTTTCTTCTCCTTTTCTTTTTCGTACTTTACTTTACCAAACATTGTTCACATTTTAAAGTATATACTAATTTTGTAAAGTTTGTCATTGTAAAGTTTTTGAAGGGTCAAAAATTTATAAGTATTCACAGACGATGCTTATGGTTAACAGAAACGATAATTGAGAAATATTTGTTAAGTAATGGCTTCTAATGTACAAAACATTTTCTTTTTTTTTTAGTTTTCTGTTTTTAAATCAAAAATCGTTAAATTGATAAAGTTAATAGTTTTATAGTAATAATAAAGAAGTTATAAAAATGTTTCTCTGTGGAAAAAATATGTAGAGAATTATCTGGAGAATAAAAAAAAAATAAAAATAAAATAAAAATACATAATAATAAAAGCTCATACGCATAAAGTAAATGATTTAACTTTTTTGAATAGCCGAAAGTTTTTTAATGTTATTTTGCACAAATAAAATAAAAAAAAGAAAGAATTTCCTTTGCAAAAAAAAAAAAAAGAAAAAATGAACAACAAAAGAATTAATATTTGTCATCATACAACGATGGATACAATATGAAAGAATTTTTTTTCTTCATCATCTCGTTTTTGCAGTGCTTTTATGTGCTTATTGTATACGATTCCCCATCCACCCTACCGAAACAATGTAACATACAATCATCAGCGTCACGAGATTTTTATAAAAATTTATATAAGATCAGCAGTCATTCTACATCATCATCTACACCCACTACAATATAACTGAGAGGTCCTTGTTTCTTTTTATACTTTTTAATAAATATATATATATATATATATTTTTTTTTTTGTGTACTGACAATGTACAATATATTTATGGATTATGACAGGCGAGAATTTGTATTTATTTATTTATTCATCATCACATCTGACATTGTAGTGAGGAGGTCTCGTTCACATCACTACAATATTTGGCACGCAAGCTGGCACGTACCATAGCTGAATAGAAGCGACTATATAGGGATACAACAACAACAACAAAAAAGTGTTTAATTCTTGTCGACAAACAGGCTTGTCAGTCATAGATTTTTATCAAGCTTATTCAAATACTGTACAACCGGGCGAAAAACCATGAGATGAGTAAAGATATTGTTAGATTTCTAATGATGAGAAAATGTCGTTTGGTTTTTTTTTTTTTCATTTTTTATTACTAGTGACATACAGTGGTGTTATATGTGCTTAAACAAAAATTTTAGACTGGTAAGATTAAAAGATGATGGCAATCCATCAAGAATGAGATTTTAACCCCTTTTTATATTATAAGTGTGCATAATATCTAAAATTGTTTTTCTTTTTTTTTTTCGCATAAATACTCACGCAATAGCAAGTGGTAGACGATGTTGTTTTTATTTTTTCGCTACCCTTGAGCAGTATAACCAGTGAAAACCCTTTTCTTAGAATAATAACGCAGTCTCGTTAAATTAATTTATTATGAAATTGTTAAATATGCAACAAAAAATTATAACGATTTAATTAACTAGATAAATTCGATTTATTAACGATGTAATTAATAAAGAGCATTAATTGTAATTAAAGATTTAAATAAATAATTAAACTTTTAACATTTCAATATCGATACGTGATTAAATTTTGTTGGATTTCTGTAAACAAAATCGATTTTTGTTTTTTCGCACCATAAATCATATTTCAACAAATAATAATATTTGCGGTTGAAATACAAAAAAAAAAAAAAAATTGGTTTTATCTCTGCACAAGTATTTTTGTTTTGTTAAATAATGCTTGAATTAAACATACAATATATTTGCCTACAATAAATATGTTCATAAAATATTAAAACCATTATCTAAATAAATTTACTTATTATATTGAAATAAAATAAATATTCAAATATTTTGACTACGAAAAATTTGGTTTGTATTGAATTACAAAAATATCTTCTGCTTATAGGAATTTTAAGATTGTTTTCGTATTTAGTGCAAAAAGAAAAAAAAAAACAGAGAAAGCACAGAAAACACCCTCTGCTTTTACGATTTATATATTTTCATATGACCCTAGTGATATACAGATAAATAATGTGCTGTTTCTGGGTAAATTTTTTGTTGTTTATTGCGAATTTGCATTGCATTTTCCTTGTAATTTTTTTTTATTGTTGGTGATTTAAAATTTGTCACCCCATATTCTGTTTAGTATCATGTGTTATAGCGGGTAAAACCGCGACATCCAGTACAAGTTCCTTCTGCTGATATATATATATATATATATATATAGTATTGTTATTATTGTTGTTGATGTTTGTTCTGCTAAACTATCGGGCGTCAAAGTTCGTGGCGCCGCCATCATTTTCTATTACTTGGACGGCTAGACTATGATGTTGATGTACAGCGTTATTGCTATGTCCATTTTACTCAAGGGATGTTTTCTGTTGTTGTTGTTGTTATTGTTATTATTAAGAATTTTTCCCCCTTTTTTTGTTTATTAATTTATTGGATATTAAATTTTTAATTTTTAAAGATTAATAAAATTTTGCGAAAAAAAAAAAAAAAAAACAAATAAAAAAGAGAAAAGGGAAAATTTCTGTCCGATGGAAAAATTAATAAAGGATGTAGATTTACATGGATTAATTGGATCATTAATGCTTCGTTACAATAGAAATAAAGTAATAACAAAACAGTGAACGTTAACAAATACTAAAAGATATGGGGCAACATTAAATTTGTGGCTGAATCATTTTAATAATAAAGAAAAGATGAGGATGCTGACAAAAGATGAATAAAAGTTTTTATTATTATTATTATTATTATTTATATATATATATATAAATAAATGTATATTGTGTGTTTTTTTTTTTTTTTTTGGGTTTTTGTTTATCATAAACATAAACTTGACGGGCTGTACCAACCTAATTATAATTATAAACAAAAGGAAAAGAAAAGAAAAATCATTTTGTTTGTAGCTACTGAACTAAATGGAACCATCATTATCATTAATGATTAACACAACTTCGGAAACTTCGTAATTATAGAATCGTTCTTATATACTTTTACAATAAATAATATTGAAGATACGAAAAAAAAAAATTATTTATTGCTTAGAATGGTAAAGATTATTGTTATAAAAAAAAAAAAATAATAATAAAATAAAGAAGCGAGAATCGTTTACTATTAGCAGAAATTTTCTAAAATCAATTTCTATTGTTTATTGTCGCGATTGGTGGTTGGGGTTACATTAATACCTCACCACCGCATGACAAAACAGATATAAACAATAAAATATATTAAGTCGGAGTTCATTTAATGCATAATTTTTATTCTATTTTGTTGATTGCTGTCAAATGCAAATACAAAAAAAAAAAAAAAAATAAACAGATAAATTATTGAATAAACAATGATTAAATTTGTTTTGTATAATTAGCGATTTATCAATTGTTACTCTGTATATATGTATAATATATATATATATATACAAAATAAAAAAAAATTATTTAATTAAAAAATTTCTCTTTTTTTTTTTTAATTAATTTATTTTGTATAGGGACTAATTAATTTTTTACATTTAAATGAAATAATTATAACTTCAATAACATTATTTTTATTATTATTATGATGATGATGGTTGAAATTATTGTGTTTGTTCATTTTAATGTGAATACAGATTATAATATAAATTTCATGCTATGTTTACTTAAAACTACAATAAAAAAAAATAAATAAAAAAATAAATAAATAAAAATTGTTCCAAGGATGAAAGAACGAAGGAGTTTTTCACCACATAAATAATAATAATAATAATAATAATAATAATAAAAAAAAATCTATTACAAAGTGGATCAAGTCCATATAATAATAATTCTAAACGATTTATTTTCATGTTCTAAAAATATGCTGTTCTAACAATATAATGGTTGAAATTTCGATGGGTGGTTTTAGTTTACTTTACTTTACTGTACGTTACATTATGTTACTTTACTTTCGATTTAACGTATACGATGCGGAACATTATTTTCAAACCATATACATGTAAAATCCTCTTCAATTCAATTTCTGTCACACCTACGCCAATCTATTGAAGTTTACATATCCATCCACCCATCTATTGTCAAATAGAAATTTTGTTATAAACTGGTAGCGGTGTATTATCAATTCAATGTGGAATGAGAGAACAAATAGTTTCAAATATTCAGCAAGCATGACAAAATATTTAAAATTACAAATAAATAATTTTATTTTTGATTTTTTTATTTAACTTTTCCTTGTATACAATGGTTAAAAGTTTTATTTATTTCTCTCTCTCTATATGGATATATATCCACGCATCTCATATCAAAATATAAAACGATTTATAAAACTTTTATTTAAAAATAGCAGCAGCAAAAAAAAAAAAAAAAAAAAGCTGTATTAGTCAGTTATACACGCGATTGAATAAAAATTGGAAAATTATTAGAGGAAACTTTTACATTACTTTAATAAAATCCAAAGCAAAAAAAATCATTTGAGGTGAGTTCGTAAGAATGGTTGCATTTGAGTGAGCTACCTACATATTCCCACACTATACCATTCCACCATATGATTTATGTAAGCGAAAACTTTTTGATTTCTTCAATGTAAGCCATGAGCATAAGGGGTGAGATTAAGGATTTCGTTGATTTTATTTATCGAATAGAAATGGTTATACTACACTCAATTGAGTAAGGAAATTCTTTTTTCTTTTTTTTTATATTATTATTATTTTATTCTTAAGACCTGCTCGGTTTGGACAAAAGTGTGGTAGCGGCGGTGACGTAGTTTAAAGGAATTTTTTATCCTTATTCCTTCAAAAAAAAAAAAAAAATTTTTTTAATACAATAATTTGATCGATTTGCTGTTTCATAAAAGTTTTTTTTTTTCCTTCTTAACTGAAGAAATGAATAACAACATCAGTCATTTTTATTTTTATTATTTTTTTTTTATTCTGATGACTTTTATACAAAAAAAAAGGAAGAAGAAAAAAAAATTCAAGAGAGGCTCATTGATTTGATTTTTGTTAAAGTAAAAGAATAGAAAAAAGTTTAAAATTGATTTAAAGAAATAACAGCAAAAAAAAAAAATAAGCTTGAAATAAAATGAATAAAACTGAAAAGAATTTCCTTTTGTGATTACAAAAAAAAAAAAAAAACTTAAGTTGGAGTGTGGAGGATTATTTTCTTCTTTATTTTTTTTTTTTTTGTTGTTGTGGTAATATCATCGGATTATCGAATTTATATATATATATATATTTTTTTTACTTTTATTATTGTAATAATTTTTTTTTTCTTCTGCTGTTAGAAAAAGTTATAATTCTGACGAAAATTTCCACAAAAAAAAAATAATTTTTTTTTCTTTAATAAAATGGGTTAAGGAATATTTGATTATAAAAAAAAAAAAATTAATTCTAAATCACCAACGAATATCTCTAATTTCATCACTAAAAGGGTTTTTTTTTTTTAAGTTTTAATTATAACAGACAAATGCAAATAAGATTAATTCAATTGAAAATTATCAAATTTGTGGAAATTTCCATACTGACGAGGTGAGGTGAGAACCAAATTTTAAATGCATTTAATTTATGATGAGATATTATTTCCCATACAGCGTTTATTCTGTAATGTCTGACATTAAATTATTTATCAGTTTTACCAAAATGATACATTTTTTGCCGTATGCAGTAGTTGTAGTAATTAGTTATTACATTATTTAACCAATATTCCAGACTGGGAAAACTTTTTTCCAACATACAAATATTTAATTTAATTAATAATTTTTTTTTTCGTTGTATTACAAATCTATTCAAATTACTAAATGATGTTTACGATTTAATTAAACTTCCAAAGTTGTACAATCGATAATGTTTCGATTGGAAATCACAACAAAAAAAAAAAAAAAAAAAAAGAATAGGAGATAAAGATTCCATTGATACAAATGTTTAGTTTCACCTTTTTTTATTTTTGCTCATTCACATGGTTTTTTTTTTCTTTTCTTGATTTAGCTGACAGTTGGCCAATAATATCATTCCAGCCATGACCGGATGCCGTTAAATAAAAGACAGAAAACCTTAGTTTTTTTTCTTTCTTTATTATTTTGATCTAGTGTATAATACACAATATAAAGGACTATAAAAAATAATAAAATATCGAAAAGGAAACTAGGGAGAAGAAATACATATATATATATATATATTATATTGTATAACAGATCAGAATATTTTTTTTTTATTCTATATTGAACAAAATATAATAATATGAGGAGTATTTTCTGTTTTCATTTTTCTTTCTTTTTTTGTTCTTTAGTATTTTGATGTGCGGTTCATTCAAGCATTTTGAGTATGGATTGGCTACATGGAAAAAAATAGAAAATACATTATAAGAAAATTTCTTCTCTGTTGTTAATAATTTTTCTGTTTTTTTTTTTTTTTCTTGCTTCTGCAACAATGTTTGATGCCTTGGTTGTAAAACTGGTACGAGTATGATTGTGGGTGTAGGATAACAATAGTCGCATCAATAGATCGCAGGTTGCCTGTATGACTGGCTCGTTGTCATATTGAAATGACATTTGACAATAGATACTGATATATATTTATATATATATTTTATTTTTTGATTTAACCAAAATAAAATATTATTTATATTGTTGAAGCAAAATAAAAAACAAGAAGATGACGGTGATGACGGCGTTTTGTTTAAAAAAAACAAACCGACAAAAACGATATAGAAAATGACGCATTCGATCAACACCATTCTTTCGCGATAGATATATAAATTTTTTTTTGGTATGTCACCGTTGGCAATGGTAGTAATATGTTTGAATCACATATTATTATTGTTTGCATTTTTATGTCAAAAATAAAATGACGAAGGGATTGCTACTAATGTTTATATAAATTATATAAATGTGTATTTATTGCTGCCTGTATTTTTATAGTTTATTTATGCATTGCAAAATAAAGGACCAACGACGAAGATGAAAAAATAGGATGAATATCACTAAAATAATGTAAGACATGTGTGTTGTGAATAGAGAAGTGTCTTAAAAAAAAAAAAAGAAAGAAGAAAAACGAAGCAATTTGCCAAAATATCATTTGACTACAAACTTTTCTTGAGTAGAACAACAGATATTAGATTAAAAACAGAAGAAGAAGGAAAAAATTCTATTCTATGGTAAAATACATTTAGAAGAAAATAGCCAAACTTGCATAAAAGTTTTTTTTTTGTTTGTTTATTTGTTTGCAACACGCGATTTAAGTAGATTTTTTTAATTTTTTTTTTTCTAAACTTTTGTAGAAGTTAAACAACAAACAACGGATTCATATCACAAGGATATTCATTGGACATGTTACTTCTTATGTGCAGATATTTAGTTGAGCAAGCAGCACAATTTTTTTTAAACAAATGTCTTTTTACTGAAGTATTTTGTAGGAACTTATTGTTGGGAATGTTATCCTTTTCCATAATACACCACCCAAGACGGACGTTTCAAATAATGAAAAGAACAAAAAAAAATAAAAAAAATAAGAAAAACCACTAAAACCAAAACTATTCCTAGATTTGTTGCAAAAAACGTACGAGAAAAAAAAGCGATTGAACAACAATATTTTAAGTTAAACTTTCTGGTCGCCAAAAAGCCAAATTTTTTTTTTTTTTTTATTATTTTTGGTAGAAGGGAAAATATACAAAATAATCTTAACAAAAGGATACAAACAATAATAAAACTAAAAAATATATATTTATAAATAAATAAAATTGTTAGAAATAGAGGGTGGGTGGTGGAAGGCCATGGAAGCTCCACGATTTATTGATTAGAACTTTTTATAGACGGCATACTATTTATTAAAATGAAAGTCTTCAACTTCTGCCTGCCCGAATAACATCGCACAATTCTCATAATAAAAGAATTGTTTAAAAAAAAAAAAAAATAAAATAGAAAACAAGAAAACAGAAAACACTCACCCAGATTTTATTATGTTTATTATTAAAATAGTCATGTGCTTGGTACACATATATAAACTACAAGGAGATGTATGTCAAATGTTATCGTTTTCTGTTCTTTCCACTTTTTTTTCTTTTTTTTCTTTTTTTTTTTGAACAAATATATAATAAAATGTCATTGAAAAATAACATTAAATAAAGTTAAAAAGTTAGTCGAAAATATCCAACCAATCTGGTATTAACATTTGTTAGATGGATGGTGGTTACTTTCTATCATGCCTCATATATATTTTGTTTGTTTAATTTCTCGCTTAAAATATGATCAACAACAGCAAAAAAAAAAAAAAAAAAAAAAAACACTGACTTTGTAGGTCTCGCGCCCTTTTTTTCTTCGAAAAGATAAACAAGTAGAGATGAACAGATAGGCATTGCTCAAACTATGAATAGCAACTATCTTAAAATGTATGTTAAGTCAAGCTGTTGGACGGAAGGGCGAAAAAAATAAACCAGCATCATTCTAACAGAAAAGAGGAAAGAAAAGAAAAAAAATAAGGAAAAAGCCAACCAAACCAACAAGACAAGACAGAAGATTTTTTTCAATTACAAGTTCGAGTAACTTTTTTACTTCTTCCACTTTTTTTTTTTTTTGCTTCACATTTAATGTAAATATAAGTATGTATGGATGGATATACAAAATCGTTTGCCTCGGTTGAGAAAATACGCTTACTTTCCTCACTGAAACAGCGATATGATGACATTATAAAAATTTGCTGTAATCAAAAGTTGACAATGACTATCATAATGATAATTTTTTTTATTAAATATTTTCTTCTCTGACTTTGTTTTGGTTATAATAAGATTTTTAATATTTCTTCTTTTTTTTTCGTCGTGTTTGTTCTGTTTTCTTTCCATTTTGTTTATTTGAATGAATATTTTTTTGTCTAATTTTATTTCATTTTTAGTATAAATGAAAAGAAAAGTCGCTATTGTTTTAATGAAATTACATGAGAAACTTACCTCTATGTCTGTTCGTTTGTTTGTCAAACATTAACATCGCATCTTCAATCTGTAAGTAAAGAAAGAAAAGTTCAATTATTTGTATCCAAAATTTATCCACATTTTTTATGGTATGTTATAGTTGAAAACATAAAATTACTTAACATGAAATAACATAAATAAAGTACATGGTTGTAGTGAATATTTAACTCGAATGAACATTAAGTATAACAATATTCTGTGTAGTATTTCCTAACATTAAGCTTTATCTAGCACACATTCGACCGAAAAAAAAACCCCTGGATTTTAGACTATTTTATGTATCTTGAGGGTGAACAATAACCCCGATTGTCGTATTTATTTTACTCAGATCTCTCTTTGCTAACATAACAAATCTATGGAAGGAAGCCAGAATGTCTCCGTTTTTTTTTCTGCTACTTTTTGTTTGATTTCAAATGGTACCGGCAGCTACTAGTAGCGACGATCAGCATTTACCACCCAAAAACACATATAAAGACAGACTGATATACAGATTTATCCCCATACAATTCTACACCTACTACAATTTTGTTTTTTTTCTTTTTTTTTTCTAGATTTCTTTGTAGTAAAAACTCGCTGTGGTTTATTTTCATTTTGTTAAATCTCGATAAAGCAAATCAACCAAAAAAATTTATAAAGAAAAACGTA
Organism: Ptychoptera albimana; assembly: GCA_961205885.1. NCBI lineage: Eukaryota > Metazoa > Arthropoda > Insecta > Diptera > Ptychopteridae > Ptychoptera > Ptychoptera albimana. Next base: position 6,338,913 of record OY540804.1, read on the forward strand.
AAACTCATTGTCGTTGTCGTTGTACACATTATATTCGAGTTTTTATCTATTAATTTCGACAAGAAAAAAAAGGAAAAAAAACGAAGCGACATAAGCGATGCAGACTTAAGCTTTTCGTCCTTTTTTACTATAACTTCTTTGATGTCACTCTTCCTTTTGTTTTATAGTTTAAGCTCTGCTTTGCGGTTTGTTATTGTTGCTCTACGCGGTATTTGTTGGTTTTTTTATTTTTGTTTTCTTATTTATATTGCGAATTTCATTCTTTTAATTCCACGGAATTTTATTTCCACATTAACTACTTTCACTTTATCCTGTTCGCTTTATTTTTTTTATTTCTGTGTTTGCTTCTACATTAATATACCAAGGGTAATGAATAAAAAAAAAAAAAAAAACTGTGTAATGTCCACATGAAACATTTTAAGTTTTAGGAATACAAAATAAGTGAGTTAAAAAAAAAATCCATGTTTTTGTTTTTGTGCCAGAATAAATTAACACAGAGCAAAAAAAAACAAAAAAAAAAAAAACGAAGAGGAAAAAATGAAGGAAAATTAGAAAATCCATTTAATTTTTATTTGTTTTTATTTTTTTTATGCTGAAAACGAAGGACTTGTTTAAATTAATTGGGTGAATTTTTTCTCATTTTTTTTTTTAAATTTTATTTTTGCTCCATTATTTTTGTTAAATTTTATTACAATACAACTTTTTTCTTGCTCTTAAAGCTCTGTGCAAAAAGTCTTTTAATTTTTTTTTTTGTTTTGTACAAAGTACAACTAATGGAGGTGCGGCCATAAAGCGGACAAAGTTCTTTGGAACTTTTTATTTTTCTTCGTTTTCATTTCGTTTTCTTGTTTTGAAGAACTGTCGTAATACACACATACATATATATATATATATGTGTTTTTTTATTTTTATTCTTTTGTTGTTTGCAGAAAGCACAATTGCTTTTATTAAATGAACACAGAGAGTAAAAGAAGAAATAAAAAAAAAACAAAAAAAATTAAAATAAAATAAATTTTAATATACGTGTGTGTGTGTGTGTCGTACAGTATGTACTTGCTGTGCATATACGTTTATAAAAGCATCATAAAAATGTACAAAAAACGGAAATCAATTTTCTGTTATAAATAAAAAAAAGAAAAAAGAAAACTAAATGCAAAAGCACAGAACAGATTATTTAAAGAAAGCTCATACAGTTTGGTAACGTTGTATGCAAAATACATCTCTCTTAAGTACGAAGTGTTGCTGTAAACAAATTCACGTGATTAAATCTATGTTATATATTTATGTTTATGTTTTGTTTATGTTGTATATAGAAATATACATATTTTATGCTTTCAAAAGAAAAAAAACAAAAAAAAAAAAACGAATGATGACGATAAAAATTGTTTTTCACCTTCTTTCCGTTTGCATAAACAAAGATTTTTTCTTTTTTGCTTGTTTGTTTGTTACTCTTTTTATATGTGAAAAATATAATATCGGTAAAGGATGTTTGTTGTCTTTTCCAGTACCAGTACCAGTTTACAGTAACAACAAAACGAAGTCGATGACTATGAAAACGACAACACCAGTGTCAACCTTATATATTTTATCGTTTCTGATTTGGTTTGACGTAATGGTCAAACCATAAAATTGTGTCGTATAAATATTTTATGACCTAAAACATGAAAAATAAGTAAACGCCTGTAGCTTATTTTTTGCTGTGTATTTTTGTATTTTTGGACTTAAAATCATTCTACATACATTTTTTATATAGCAGCACAAGAAGGAGATTTTTTTATAATACAAAATAAAAAAAAATATATATATGCAAGAGAAAAACATTGAAAAATTCTATATGCATAAGCAACAGCTTGATATATATTTATGTAGATTTTAAAGAACAATAAATTACCCTTCGTGGTTACATAATCAATGTGATAATATGTGTAAATGTATTTCATTTTTTTGTTTTCGTTATCATGGAAACTTAATCGACATTCCCTTAACGCATTACGATTCGTTACCTTGGTACAAATAATTAAAAAGATTTTTTTTTTTTTTTTGATAACAACGAGTAAACTGTGTAAATGTCTATAAACATGCAAATTAAGACAAATGCAAAAATCGAAAAATCATAAATATGAATAAAAATCGATAAGAGAAATAACAAAAGTGTAAAAAAACGAAAAATATGAAACAAGCAAAAAATAAAATAAAAGCGGCAAGACTTTATGTTTCCGCAATATATTTTTTATTATTATATTTTTATTATTATACAGTACGTTGACTTACTTTTATAGGCATTCAATAAAGAATTCTTATCACTTGTAGAATACAAATAAATTCTTCTACGCTTTTCTGACTATACACAAATAAATAGAACGAAAATTACGAATTTTTCTCTCTCTTTTTTATTTTATTTCATTTATTTTGTTAAAGATTCTTGTTACTTGTGCGTTCCGTTCAATAACAATATTAAATACAATTTTTTTTTTATTCTTCTTCATCTGCTCCTGATTGATTTACTTTTAAAGTTCACCATTGATTAGATGGCTACAACGCATATAATGACAACGCCCAAAGTTATTTTACATTGTGTAGGAGAACAATATTTGTATCGTATCATCGAAGATAAGGATTTTTATTTTTTTTTTTTTTTTGGTTTTTTGGTTTTTTTCTGACTCTAGAGAACTATTGGTACAAAACTGATGGTTCAATAGTGAACCACATCACATCAACCCATTTTTATTTGTTGTATCGTTATAAGCTCGTTCATATACATTGTGCGTGCTGTGGCAAATCTTAAGACTGGGATAAAACTTTTTTATATAATATATAAGACAAAAGATAGAAGAAAAAAAAAAAAAAAATGAAATAAATGTATGCGTATATAGCACTCGATGGCTCTCACGGGATCATCATCCTTTGGAAACCTAACATCGTCATAGATGGATATGTATGTCATCTGTTTCTTGGCTTTTTATCCCTATTTTTTTGCATTATGTCGGCTCATCACTTCGTATTATAACCAAGTAGCCAACGAATAGAAATGGCAGCCGCTAACTTATAAATTCGAACGATGAATCTCTGAAACTCAATATTATTTGCCATAAGTTTCATATCCACTTCACATCGACCCTTTGGGGACAAGATCGCTGACGACGGTGTACAATGGTATAAGAAGAGGTGAGACGATTACACCACTACGGTGCCGTATAACGCAAAAAACTGTTATAGAAGAAAACTTGAAATATTGCCCCATATAAAATATTTTCCTTTTTTTTTCTTTTTTTTCCTCTGCTTTCCTTTCTTTGTTTTGTTTTTACTTATTGTTCATTCTTATTGTACAAGTTTTTATGTCGTTTTAAAAATATCGGCAGAAATTTGTTTCCGATGCTGACGCTCATTAAATCCACGTTCGCCTTCAACACACGATTTTTCTACTCTTAAGCATTTTTCTTTTTTTTTTTTCTGTTTTATTTCTCGACTTTCCTTTCCTTTCTTTACTTTTTTTTTTACATTTCATTTTATTTTATTTTATTTTATTCCACTTCACAATTTCCTGAACATCGATAATTTTTTATGCAATAAAAAATAATGTCAGAAAACTCTCCTTTTGTTATTATCATTGAAGTTATATAGAAAAATAGAAAATATTTATCGGTTTTTATTACATTTTTTTCTTTTAAATTAAATTCTTAATTTTGTCTCTAGATAATAGCTTAAGCAAAATATAATAAACGTAATAATAATTACTACTTAGATGACTTTTGACGGTAGTAGAGTCTCAATTCAATTTAAATTTTAATTATCGTTTAAATGAAAAAGTTTTCTTTTTTAATTTTTAGAGGAATGATAATAATAATAACGTTTGTGAAGGTTTTTAGCGAGAGAGAGAGTGTTTTTTTTTAATGGTACTTAAGTAACATAAATGTTTCTTTAAACCACCTACTGATGTGTTTTGTCATTTGCTACACAAAGAATTGTAATTAAATTTACGTAAATACCTTCAGCATCACCTACACATAAACCATATAATGTTATTGGCAAGTTTCTGCTTCTCTGATTGCGACAGCAATAAATTAAATCATTTTTAAAATTAATCCATATATAACGTCAAAAGGATCTTACCCCTTTCTTGATAATAACAACAACCAAAAAAAAAAAAAAAATGCTGAATAATAATAATAATAACAATAACAATAATAAGTAGAAATCTGTTTAGGATTAACTGATGGCGCTATAATGACGGCACTAACAATACGATAACAATTAATTTTCTTGTTTTAACTTTAATTTTCCGTTAGTTTTAATATTTCTATTATTCTATTATTCAAGCGAAAAACGAAAATTAAAAATTAAAAAAAAAAAAAAACTGAAGTTTAAATAAAAGTTGAACCAATGCTAAGTAAATGATTAAAAAAGACGTCTTAAGACTTCTTCTACAGTTGAAAATTTATTTTCATAATCTGTCCTAGCAACAAAAACAGCAAAAAAAAAAAAAAAAAAAAGATGCAAAACAGAAGGAAAATTAAGAAAAAAAATTTTTTTTTTTTTAATGGAATGTTAAATTTCATTGTTACATAGATAAATTTTTCGTATAGTTAAAGAAGAAAACCAGATGGCAATAAGTAGATTTTATTCCAAAGAACAATATTAAATCAACTATAGTATAAGGAAATATATAAATTATAGAGAAGTACGCAAAAAACACAGAGTACACAGAGAAATGGCTAAAATAAAAGGATTTTGCTTGTAGTAGTAGTAAACGTAGTAGTGGTAGTACAAAAAACGCAAACTTTTCAACGATAAATTCGATGTTTAATTATTCAGAGAAATTCTCAACTTTATAGACTCCACGTAATTAAAAAAGGAAAAAGAAAAAAAAGAAAAGCAGAATAACCCGTACAACTGTACGCTATATTTCGTGAATAAATACAAACAAAGCTAAAATTTAAATCAAAATGTATAAGACGGCATTTAACTGGAAATTTATTATTAATTTTCTAAGCTATAAGACTTGAGGAATATGTCAGGTGAACGAAAATGCCTTAACATTACTAAAGAGTCGAAGGGTTTCAATTAAGCAAAGTTTTTCCTTTACCTTAATCAGGTGTCAATGATAACATTATATAAGAACGCAACAGCAGAAAGTCACATGTTTATAATATTATTAACGTTGCATGTGCTGACATAAAATTTGTTGGTTTTTTCACCTTTAGAAAATAATCATAACTGGATTCTAGTGTAGAAGTTTTAAAAAATTATAGGTTGGGGGTGGGCGGTGGAAATAAAATCGAGATGAAATCATGTTCATGACTGTTGTTAGCATTGAAAGCAAAATATTAAAAAAAAACGCACTCAATGTGATATAAAATAAAGTCTCTGAGGTATCTGACATAGCAAGATATGCAAGATGTTGGCAATGTTTAAGTAAGTACAATAAGAAACAAGAAGTACAGTAAAGAACGCAATTCCCAAAGCACGACCCATCATCTATTTGGTAAAATTCGTTGTACAACCTATAGACCACCTAACATAAACCTAATTTAAGCTAACCTACTGAAGTTCGACCCGTATTTCAGTGTGCTAAACATCGAATATACGTATTCGAATAGAATTGAAGAAAACTTAAGCTCCATCGAGAGTACTTTTCTTCGTAATGAGGCGTAAGAACATACATAACAAATTGATGGGTAAAAGAAGAAATTTTCCTTGAATACTACATTCACAATACATGTGTCTTATATATTTCTTTATTTTTTTTATTTTTGTATAAAACCATCGACCGAATTTTATCCATCTTTTCATCTATCTATCTTTATATATATATATCTTTATACAGAAGATATAAGCTTGGAAAGGGTTTTATAAGCATCGGTTGGTTGCTTGTTGAAGTGAAGTGGATTCCAAACAGTACCGAACTTAATATTTGTTTTTCAAAAGAATTACCATTATTATACTGCGTATTTGTTACAAAAATCGTATCTTTTTTCTTCTAAATATTCCACAAAATTTATATAAACCGATCAAAATTGCTAACAGAACAGAACAGACAAAAAAAAAAAAAAAACAGAATCAATTTCGCTGCACATGCTTTATTCGTCTCGTTAAAGGTTACGAATCTTATGAATTCATTGACATCACATTTAAATAATTTCTAATTCCAATATTTTTATAAAAATTAATAATAATAATAATAAAAAAGAAAAATGTTTGCACAGTGGAAAGCATATCTAATTCAACAATTTATGTTTTTTCAACATATGTTGCAGAAATATTGATGCTGAATTCTCATTAAATGATTTTTCTTATTTTTCCTCCTTTACTGCTTTTACTATTTTTACAATATTTTCCAAATTATTATTAATTTTCTTAATTTATCATAAAATTACCTTTAATGTGCTGTATAAATACATTTTAAAATGATTTAATAGAAGAAAAAAAAATTATTTAAAGTGTTAAAACCATTTAATTCCTTATGTTGTGGGTGGTAACAAGTAAAAAAAAATTATAATAATAATTAAAATATAATTTAATAAATTAATTTAAGTGTTTTTTAGTGTCTAAGCTATTTTAAATTTTCAATCAAATGAAATAAATCAGAAAATTGCCATTAGCAGTGATATTATTTTATGAAATTTTGTCGTTTTTGTTTTTTCAAAAACAACAAAAAAAATTTTTGTAACACTGATTTGGAATAAATTTAATTAAAATCTTTAAAATATGCTAATGAAATTCACATCATAATTTATGCTATATAAAAAGATATTAAAATGGTTTTCTGTTTTTTTTTTGCTGTTTGATGTATAAATAAAGTGTAGCTGGGAATATTTGTGTTCTGTTTGCTTTTTTTTTTTTTATTTTTAATTCATTGCAAAATAAACGTTTAAAGGAAAAAAAAAGAAAGAAAACGAAAAAAAATTCACCAAGTAATATTATATTTTGTAAACCCTCGTCTAAGTATAGTGAATAGTTTCTATTATATTCTACCCATAATTTAAAAATATAAAACAATCTAACAAACACTGATATACATATATACCCTAAGCAATATAATTTAAGTAAATTTCTTACCACCCCATTGGTCTCTGTTTATTTTTATTTTTTATCCATCATTCGTTGAAGAAAATATAATTCAATGTTGATGAGATAACAAGCTGCTTCAAAACAAATTTTTTTCTTTTTTATTTTTAATAATTTTTACACTTAGATTATCTTAAATTAGGTGTAATCAATCACATTTCACGATTTATTATTAATATTATTTTTTTTTTATGTTTTCCATCTTCTGATTTAATATTATGCTTTCGCTGTAATATTAATTTTAAGATTTTTGTTATATTTTATATAATATATCGCAAGAAACGGATTTTTGATTATTTTTGTAAATTAACGTAAATTAAATACGATTTAATTGTTGTTGATTAAATTTTTTTCTGTTAAGTAAAAGTGTGAAAATGTTTGTGTAATTTTTTTTTCGTTAAGAAGTGTTTTATGTCAAGCAGATATGTGATGAAGTGTTATTAGGGCATAAAGAAGCAATTTAATTAACTATTAACAAGTCAATCACAAATCGATTTTATTACATCATTTAACAAACACATCGAAATCGACATAACCGGTCAATAAAATAAAAATACTTTAATCAGCGAATTAAAAGCTAAATGTATCAAGTAGAGCAATTAATCAAAGCATAAATAAATTTGTCTAATTGTTAAATAAATAAATAATCCCTCTGACCTGGCTTTGCGTAAGCATAAGTGTTCGTGTATTCTTTCAAAAATCAATAATTCAAATTGTTTAATTATTTTTAATATGTGAAACGTATAAAATTCTAATTAAATAAATTTTCCACACAATTATAATTTTATGTTAAAAAACAAAAAAAAAAAAAACTAACTAACTAACTAACGAACAAAAACAGAACTTTAATAGGTAAATATATGTTAATTGTTGGTAGTTAAAAATACTTAAGTGAAAATTTATAATACATAGGTTATAATAGTTTTGTTTAGTTTATTGAAAACTTTTCTAATTATATGGTTTAATTGTGCAATTCAAGTTTAAATAATTGTCGCTTTCACATGTTAATATAAATGATGTTAGATTAACAAATAACAAATAATTATTTTTTTTATTTTAATAGGCAACTGTAATGCGTATTAATTACAATTATTTTATACCTCATACATAAACATTTTTTTTTTTTTTATATAAATTTATTTATAGTTATTTTTAATAAACTGTTTGTAATTTATCGTTTTGGATATAAATAAGGCAAATAAAAAAAAAAAGGAGGAACATTTAGAGATAAAGTAAAGTAAACAAGTTGAGGGAAGTTACAGTGAATTTACAATTTTATATAACACTAGTCGAAAATTTAATATCGATTTTAGTATTTAATGTAATATTTTATCAGTAAAAAGGATTATAATAAAAAGGATTTTAAGGTAAAACCATAACTTCTAATCTGAGTTTGAATGTTTTTTTTTTTTTTTTTTTGTTAGTTTTTAGTTTTGTTTTTCACATAGTTTTCCCTTTTAATCCACATCTCATCCTATTACAACCACTTTTTACCTATTTATCATGAAATTTTAATCACTGAAAATTAATTCATCTATAGAAATAAATTTTTTTAATTAAACATACATAGATGTAATGAAATATTGAAAATATATAACCATTTAAAACAGGAATGACATTTGTCATTTAATTAGTTTTTCGTTATATTCGTTACATGTGAATTCCTTAGTCATTTAAAAACATAAAAACGGATAACGGTGTTACAAATTTACCGAACAACCAAAAAAAAAAAAAAAAACTAAATAATTAATTTTTCTTGTTCATTGATCACCTGAATAATAAGTTTAAAACAATAATATATATATAAAAAAAAATATATGCAGAATATATTTTACCACCCACTCACAAGTAAAAAATTAATTTTTTTTTTTTTTTTACAAAAGAAAATATCGATTACGAATATAAAAATAAATAAACGAATTAAGCCATAGGAATGTTATTACTGGAAATAAAACAGAATCAACTGACTACAAAACTTTTTCCATTTTTCTGCTGTTTTAAAATAAGTCAATAAAAGTTTATTGTGAATTTTTTATTCATACTCAGGTATTTTTTTTGAAGCATAAATAAACAGTTTAAAATAGAAAGAAAGCAAGCAGGTAATACACAATATTTTAAATCTACATTTGTTTTTTTTTTTTTTTTACTTGCTGTTTTACTGATACTGATCACCGTATAAAAAAAAAAAAATTCCCTTATTTTTGTCTCCTGATCAGAGATTTTTTTTTTTTTTTTTTTTTACGTCGTTATTGTGTAGTCTTTGATTTATTTTATTTTTTTTTTTCGTTGTATAATCTCGCATAACAAAAAATAAACAAATGTTACCACAGATATTTACAAAAAATGAAAATAGAAGCAACGAGAAACCATAACCGACAATGTTCATTTTGTTTGGTACATGCTGCATTACACACAAAAAATAAAATAGGGAAAAGTGTATATCGCATCGAATGAGCTTTTATGTATTTGTTGTAACAAAATAATAATAATAATAATAGTAATAAAAAAAAAAAAAATTCTTTTCCGCTTTTTCGACTATATTCGCTGCTTTTTTTTTTATAAATTTTTTGTTTTAATTGTCATACTCTCAACCTGACCACCGCGCTTTATGCCGGAGGTTACACACCCATTTGAAGTCACTAATCATTTTAATCGGACTGCCATATGAAACCATTTTTATGCAGTTATTATTTCCAGTAAAGTTTTCTCGAAAAATAAACTTTTTTATCGCTTCAATGAGTGTTTAAAAAAAAATAAAAAAAATTTAATTTTTTAAGGATAAAATTCACGTTTAAACAAATATTTAGTAATAATAAAAAAATATTTGAATTGAATTTGTGTATTTGTGCACTTGAATACATGGTGAATTATTTTGTATTTGTGGTATGGTGATTTTGATAAATAATAATAAATAAAAAAAAAAAAAAAAAAATTGATATTCGTTTATGAGCTTTAGTTAAACTGTATCTACTGTACGAATAATGGTGGCATATTAATAAGAATTTAATTATCAGAATACGCTAATAATATTTCTGTTTATATTATAAATCGATAATTTTTAATTAATATTTTTCTCTCTCTATGTCATTTTAATTAGATTAATTAATTATTAATCATTCATAATTATGTTGCTGTAATATTTATGGTAAAAATTTTTTATTTTTTTTTTTTTTATTAATAATTTCAACAATAACACTATATTTCACTTAATAATAAAATATTTTAATTTTAAAATCAAGTATTTTTTTTAGAGCTTTTGACAATATGAATAATTTATTTCAACAAATCGCGTCAAAATTATTTTTATTATTATTATTATTATTACGTGATACTTTCATAAATTTTTATTTAAATATATAGTTGATATTAAAATGTATTATCATATTATTATTATTAATTTTTAGAATGAATTCGGTTATAATTATTGAAAAAAAAAAAAATAAAATATATTTCTGTGTGCTTTTGCTAAATTTGTCAGCAAAAAAAAAATTGGAATTTTTTATTAACAAAACAAATATGCTTTTTTTTTTTTTTGATATAAAAATTTAAATTAAATTAAATTAATATTTGTCATATAAGCGTAGCAAAATAAAATTGTGATTTCGATGTAAATTTTTTTTTTTTTTTTACTTACGTAGGTAAAATAATATAAATGTTTTTTGTACAAAAAAAAAAAAAAAAAATAATATCAAATGTTATCAAAAGATAAGAAAAAAAATTATTATTATAACGCGTCCATTTGTATTTAATTAAATAATGTAATGGAAAAGATTTAATTTCCATTGTCAGTGTTTGTATATTTTTCGTTGTATGAAATGGCAGAGACATTATCTAATCTAAAGCTGTTATCGAAAGCTTTTATAAATTATGTGTTTTAATAAAAATAAGAAGAAAAAAAAAATATGAAAGATGTTGATGTCTTCGGATATCCGTGAGATACGTGATAGCAGATATCATATCACCTGAAAACAGCGTAGCCGGAAATAGCGAACAAACTAATCTTTCGTTTTTTTTTTCTTTTTTTGTTATATATGTTAGATTATCTTTACGCGCTCATTTATATAAACTTTTTAAGTTTAAAAAGCCTTTTTTTTTTTTCATATTTATATAAATGTGGTGGTGGGTGCCGCTGCAACAGAAGATGAAAAATTTCTAAACAATATTTTCTGCTGCGTCACATCTGTTAAGGGTAAATGACTAGGTTATTTCATTCGAACCTTTTTTTATAGCTTTTTTCTACTTTTCTTTTCAGTTTTTTTTTTTCATTTCATTTCATTTCATTTTCTTATATTGAAAAATGACTTTGTGCTATTTAAAAAAGTTCCACTAAACCAAATTTGAATATTTTTCGACCTCCAGTATTATACGAATTAAAGAAATAAAAAAAATAAAAGAAAAAGTGGGGTACAAGGCGACCAATTATAGAAACGTACACGAAATAAAAATGTAAATCATGTGGCATGGATTCTCGATATTAATATTTTTTAATACGAATGAAAAGTCTAAATTTGCAATGTCACTCCGCTAAAGTACTAACTATGATCTATCGATGTTCCGTTTCAAAATAGTAGTAACAAAAACACCTTGGGCATTTAACAACGAAATTGCAAAAAAAAATTTAAAGAAATTGGCAACATAAATATCAGCATATAACGTAACACACTCATATTAATTGGTGGACAAGTAATTTGGCACTTGTTCAACACACAATATGTTCACGGCAAGTTGCAACATATCCCAAGCGAGAGTGTTTTCTATGTAGTAATTACGATGCTATACATATTTCAGACATTAATGTTTTACAATATTCATGATGTTATGTCACCTCGATGTACATCAGGGATTAAAACAGAAATTTTTAAAGTTTTTGATAATAATATTATCGAAATATGTTGCTGGTGCACAGAAAAATCACACACACACACATATATTGGTTACAAGAAAAATGAATTAAAAATAATTCATTTCAACACAAAAAAAAAAAAAAAAAAATTAAAGTGGGTTAATTGGATGAGTTGTAAAACAAATTAAATCCATAAAGGTAAAAATAAAAAATATTTCTTCTAAAATTTAATTTCGAAATAAAATTAACAAAAAAATGAATGCGACACATCCGTATTCTACTTCGTGTAAAAACTGTTTTCCTGGTCAATGTTGTTGTTAATTTTATTCTTCTTCTATGTTTGTTCTCTTGTTTTGAGGGTTGTGGCTACTAAAAGTCCAAACAAAGGAAAGAAAAAACGAAAACAAAAACAAACAGCAACGACGACGACGCGACCAAAGATGAAATATGATATCTATATATCAAAACCTGAGCTTTTTTGATATATTGCTCGTTAACATCCATCTTTTCGGCATGCAATGTGATGCAAACTATAGACCATCGCCACCCAAAAAAAAAAAAACACCGCTTAACTTAACCTTTCTCGACTTATAAATAAACAACAACAAAACTATCGTAAACCACAAAACGTTTTCTTCCGGCAATTTTTTTCGCCTCTTTTCGTTTTTGTTAAATATTTATTTTTCTACATCTACTTTTAATTTTTTTTTTTGTTTTTGCTAGTGCTGCTTTCCTTTAATAACGCGCATATCTTATGCTACGATTTATTATACTTTTTGCTTGTTTTGCACAAAAACATACTCCGGTATATTTGTTTGTTTTTATTTTTTTATCATTTTTTTTTGTTTTTTTTCTCAAAGGGAAACGTTTTGTGGTACCAAGTCATCAGAATAGGAAAACAGGCGCGGTATAAGATTGTCTACGTAAGCTTTATATTGAAAAGCAGAAGAAATACGGAAAAACATTTTTTTTTACCACTACCGATAAACGAATATGTGTGCTTTTGACACACGCGAAAAAGTTGTTTATTTGTTTGTTTTTATTATTATTATTATTATTATTATTAAGCTCATTCTGCTATTTAGCATATGGGTAGGGCGTGGCAAAATGGGTTGAAATTAAGTTTTTTCCTTAAAGTGTCTCTTTTGGAGTATTTATTAAAGGATTTTCATATACTGGGGAGTCTTTTACGATGCTCCAGAAAATTAAATATAATAGCTATATTATACAAATACAGTTATTTATTCAATATCAAACAGTTAATAAATAGAAAAGTTTTCTATTTCTATTCGCGTTTTTCTTTACTTTTTTGCATAACTTTTCGTACAAGGCGATCTAACGCACCCTTATCTATTCAGAATGTGATAAATAATCGTAGATGGGCGCTAAAATATAGAAAATAGAAGGACAAATCAAAAATAATATTTTTTTATTTTTTAACATTTTGAATGTATTAGGGTTGATTTGTTAAAAAAAAAAAAAACTATCAAAATGGGGCATTCACTACATTTATCCGTATTTTGTGAATAATTTCTAAAATTTTATTTCAATTTGTTTGTTTGTTTTCTATGTATATAACAAAAAATAAATATTAATTGAACATTTTAGAAATATAATTGCGAAAATTGTTATCTTTCTAATCTCATATAAAAGTAATCTCGTTTACTGAAGATAATATTATAATTCAATAAAGTCGATTATATATTCCCTTCTATTACTACTTTTATTTCTAGGCTATGCTACTGTCATGTACACACATAGGTACTTATAAACCGTATATGTCGACATCAATATATACTAATAGGGTTATCTGTTATATACAAAAAAGAAAAAAAAAACGAAGAATAATAAAATCCACATATAGAAAACGAAAGCTTAAAAAAAAAAGAAAACAATTTTGTTTGCAATAGCAGGCAATAGCTGCCACGATTATGGATACCAAATATGATTTCTTTAATCTATAATGGTAATTTATTATAGATTATTATTATTATTTGGAAATTTTATAGTAAATAATAAATAAAGAATTATATTAATATAAAAAAAAATAATAATCTAATATTCACTTGATTGCTTTAAATCTATCCAACGAAAAATGTACACCGAAAGCTATTTTTAGAAAATTAATTATTGAATTTTAATTAAATTATCAGCAAAGCATTATTTTGGTCTATATAACAGGACCAGTAGCTATATGCTATATAGATGTTGCTTAATAAACAGTGGTTACGTGTTTTACCTTTGTTGGATTTATATTTGTGATTTCAAATATCAATTTCAATAATACAAAAAAAAAAAATATAATAATATATAAAAAAGTACTTGATAATGGATATTATAGATTGTTAATGTGACACGCACAGGGAGGTACACACAGCTTGTTATATTCCAGTCATTTAAATAAATAATAAATTAAATGATTTATTTGGTTTTGTCTTTTTGAATTTTTTAAATACAGTCTAGAGTGAGGGGGTGGTGGCGTTTTGATGCACGATATTTATATATATATATATAAGGTGATGGGTGAAAACGATAATTTGCTACTATGTGATCATATTTCATTGCCACAGCCATATTCACATTTGACGTGTATGATATGTTTGTTAGATTAAAGGAGGTCATGTTTATAACACAAAAATTTAATAAAGGGAAGAGTAATTCATCATCATATTTTTAACAACGTTTTTCAACATGCCTTAAACGTGCTATAGATCAGATTATAACAAGTAGGAAAAAGCTGTATATAAGTGAGTGAATGGTATGAGTAAAAAAAATCGGATAAATGTAAACGTAAAGAACCAAAAAAAAAGAACAGGATGAGCTTTGAACAACAAATATTGTTAGTGTACATAATAAAAAAAAAAAAAAAAAAATTAACAAAACATGAAACCGCACCGATGATGCCGAAGTTACCTTAATTTTTAGATTATTATGAAAACCATATTAGTTTTTTTTTTTGTTTCTGGTTTTTCGTTAGTGAATACCACCGACTGGCCTTTTAACGTCGACAAACAGTATTGGCTTGTTTCATGTTTATTTTAAGGTTTTTTTGTTTTGTTTTTATTTTTTTTTCTGCTCCCAAAACTCGTTAAGAATTCATCATCTACAATACGCGATATATGCGGTTTTTCTTCCGCCATTGACCAATACAGAAATACCAAAAAGAATGAAAAAATAAATAAAGCATTACATAGCGAAAGTATAAAATTTGTTTGTAAACTTTTCGGTAATGTTTTTTTTTTTTTTTTTTTTTGTATAGCGAGGAGTCTCCGAGTTAAAATTGTCCGCTTATATAAATTTGATTACTCAACAAAAATTAATTTTGGAAAATTGTGTACATGTGTTTGGGTATACAACCAATTTTCAAGAACCCTAAAAAAAAAATTAAAAAAAAATTAAATAAATAAATAAAAGTTCTTTTAAATATATCATTTTTAATATATAATTAGAAGAAACTGGTCATATATGAGATATATATAATTAATTATTCAATTATTATATTATACATTGGCGTTCTGTTAGTAATTATACATTCTAATTTCCATTTCCATATTATTCTTTAATTTTAAATTTATGAAACCAAAAATAGGAAAATTTCTCCTACTCAAACAATTTTTTTTTTTTTTTTGATAGCGTCGGTGGTTTAATTTGTGTAAATAATTAATAGGGATGTCATGCGGGACTTACATAAATTGTTGTCGTTGCTTTTTTCTTCTATTATTAAATTTTTTATTTTTTTTTGGTATTTTATTTAAATTTTTCATTAAAATTATAAAACAAGAGGCATTGTATGGGAGATAGAAGATCAATTTGATTGATACTCTTAATGCATATTCATACTAAATGATGTAATTAATTTTATTTGAGTATCGTGGTTTAAATTTATGTGATTTATGCAGATGGTATAGAAACAATGATAGTTGACTTAGAATTTTAATAGAAAAGCTCATTTAAATAATTTTATAGAATTTCTCAAAGGATGTTGTTAACGAAAAAAAAAAAAAAAATAAAAAATGCAAACAAATAAATTGTCGTAAAAAAAAATTTAATCGAATTTCAATTCTTAGATGTTCACTTGGAAACAGCAATGAATTCCTTTATCACATGAAAATCAATTAAATACATTTATCTGTTTGATAATAAAAATTGTAATTGTACTAAACTTTAACGATGTTAATAATTTTTTTTTTTGTGTTTTTGTGTTTTTGTTCGTTTCTATTCTATTTTGAAGCCTGCTGGTTAAACTGCACATAGGATCGAAACACCTCTTCTTTAGCAACATAATTTCTTGCCATCTACATGTAAAACATGTCACATCGTTTTTATTTGACTTTTTTTTTGCATTTACAATGCTTTCTATTCTTTCTCGTTGTTGGAATTTATTGCAGCAGATCATAAAATAAAATACTTTTCGTTTAAAGTTGAAATTTATAAAAGAAAAATAATAATAATAGGAGTCATTGTATGGTGTTAAGCCACCCATTTTAAACGCCTTTACAATGTGCACATTGATGTCTAGCTGTGCTGCAATATTTTCACTCTATGATGACTTTACTCACCTCACCTATGATATATTATGTTCATCGAACGACACAGTATTTGCTACAGTTACACGACATTCAATTTTTCTCTTTTTCAACCGAATTTACAGCAATATTTCTTTATAAACCAGACATTTTTCTTCTTTTCGCTTTTTTTTTTTTTTTGCCTGCTTGTGCTTTTGTTTCTTACATTTGTGCATTTAGTTTATAAAAGTATTCAACATTACGTTCACCTCATGCATGTATAAATATATACGACAAGTAACTACTTCTTATATAGTAAGTATCGTAGAACTTACTTACATTATTTCGTTCTAATTTTTCAATTCAATATTTAATATTGAAAATGAGAGACTCAACCAACATTTAACTCCCCATAGAAGCTTTATTTTACGAAAGTATTTTCTATTTTAAGATGTACTTTAGAATATTATTTACTGACAATTATATACTATATATACATACATAAGTAATCAATTGAAACAATGTATCAGCTGTTAAACATATAAATATTTCATTGTCGACAATAATAATAATAATAACAAAATTTCTGTTTTATTTTTATACAAAAAATTCATCGTTTCAAAGTGAATTGTTAAAAAAAAAAAAAAAAAAATTGTTTTACCTATACACAATTATGTAAAATTTAATTAAATTATTATTTTTTTCTTTTTCTTTTTAAATGTACCCTATACGTCAAAAGCTTGGCTAAAGACACAACGATAGGCCTACGCTATAAACATATTTCTTTTAAACATTTTTTTTTTTTTTTTTTTGAATAATAACTTATTTGTGTTGTGTGCGCTAATGTTTTCTTCACTGATCTTATCCGTCTGAGTGATTAGATATATTTCCTTGTGACTATAAATGCCGTGGCAAAAATATCTATAAATATAAGACAGATGTTTGGATAAATTATATTGAAAATATAAACTACCCTCGTATATTGCGATTCCTTAATATAACTAGGAAGCACAGTGGATTTGAAATGAAGTATTTACATTATATAATGTAGAAAGCAGAGAAACGAAAAAATAAAATAAATATGCAAATACAAGTCATTCTGTCATATTTGGGTTTACAGAAAATTAATAACAATTTTCGATGTTCTTGTGATAACTTGACTGGCTTGTTTATTTGATCGTTTCTTTAAACAAAAAAAAAAAAAAAAATCTTTCTTCATTCTTAAACTTGATAATATTTTGAATTTTAAATTAATAAATTTATGAAATTAGAATTTTTTTTTTATTTCTCTGTGTATATTTTTGCCGAATTAAAATCTAAGCAAAAAAAAAAAAAAATTGTTTTTAATCAAATTAAAATTTAATATTTGAAGTTTTTTTTATTTTTTGCTTTTAATTCTTCGTTTTTTTTTTAATTTGAATACGAAGTACATTGGTTTTTTGGCTGGGAAATTCTTTTGCTAAAAGATAAATTATGATGAAAAAAGTTTGTTTTTTTTTTCTACATTTTATTAATTTTGTCAACATACAAAATTCATGCTTATGCTTATTTGTTATTTAAAGTTTAAATGTAAATCGTTGTTTTTACATGTAAAGTTATAAGTACTGGCCATAGATAATAAATTATTAAATTTATTAACATATTGCACTAACCAACAAGTTCATGACATCATTTTGTCATAAGTAAACAATTTTATATCAAAAGTAAAGTTCAACAAATAGGTAGGGAAAATGTAAAGCAAGATAGAAAGAAAGAAAGAAAGAAATAATTTTTGTGCACAACATATAACCCCTAATTTACTATGTTTTGTGCAATGTTGTAATGTGTTCTGAATACTAAACTAATAACCACATAAGGAATTAAACAAAAAAAAACGAAAAACTTTACCACATCTAAATCTATATTGCTTTCAACCAAACTAATACGCAACGTGTATAAATTCAGAACAAACATTAGATTTCACGTAACTACTGAAGGTGACCAAGAAGTGGTCACGTGCAAAACGTTTTTTTTTTTTCCCTTAAATTTATTTGTTATTAATTCTCTCTTCTAAATACAATACAAAAACAGTTTTATTTTCTATTACTTGTTTGTACTTTAAACGTCCATAAAATTTTTCCTGCTCATGGCGTTTGTTATTCTTCTTTACTGAACACTTCCAATTAAAGTTAATAAAAAAAAACATGACTTAAAAAAAAGCTGTAATTCATTAAATGATGTTTCATTAAGTTAACTTCTTTTTTTTTTTTTTTTTGCTAAGAAAGCAGATTCCTTTTCCACTTGTTCAGTTAAAAATAATAATTAACAGAAACGACAGATGTGAAAATACAATAAATCTCACACCCTTATAATTTACTTGTGATTAAGTTCAAAATCAGCTTACCATATTGTTAATTATGGGTGTATTTCCACAATTTAGTGGTTTAGGTCAATATTATAATGTAAAGTACTTTGACAAGTAGCAAACAAAAAAACAAAAACGTTACTCTTTCTACTGTGCTCTTCCTTTCTACAACGCAACATAAATAAATATCATTTAATACCAGAAAACTTTATTATTTTATAATAATAATAATAATAATAGGAATACGGATAGAATTCCAATAAAGTGTTTTTATTTTTTATTTATTTTTTTTTTAATATAAACAAAATTTGTGTATCATTTATGTAAAGTAACAAACCATTGTTAACCACCCTATAGTTAAGTATTCATATATTACTGATGATGATAATTATGACGATGGCAACGACCAACTGGAAATGACGTGTAATCATATTACTAATTACTCATAATGTATATGTATAACAATATACAACATTAAATATATAAAATACACGATTTGATTTTTTTTTTTTTATTTTCTATTTTAATTTTCTATTTGTTTTTTGTTTTTTTTTTCTTTTTTTTTACGACAAGACATGATTAATTGTTTTTGGTCTTATGTAAGGTAGGGTTAAACATTTTTTGTTTTGTTTTTTTGCGTTTTATGTTGATTTTAAGGTCTAAACGTTTACAGGTTTTACTTTTTCTTCACTTTACTTTACTCTATTTTAACATAACCTCATCACTGTTGTTTAATTATTTTATGTTTTTCTGCCACCAAAGTATTTTACTTGTATAAACATAAAATAATAATTTTTTTTTTTGTTGTTTACATACACATATATAATGTAAAGAAAATAATATTTTTTTTTTGTTTTTAGTTAATATCAACAAGAATATATTTTTATAATTGGTTATAATATATAAGCTTAACAATATTATTATTATAATTATTGTTATTAGAAATTTTGATAACAACAAAAATTTTTTTTTTTTTTTTTTTTGGTTGAGGTTTGCATTTACATATATATAAACACGAGATAACAATGCTGAGCTTTATATAAATATAGAAATATTAATATGTAGGCTTGGCTTTTCTATGTTTTTTATTATATTTATAAAATAAAAATCACACAACAATTCATAACTTAAATAATATAAACATTATATATTAAAATCGATTTGCCAACGTACACAAAATCTCAAACAAACGATTTAATTTAAAAAAAAAAAAAGATGAGCAATAAAAAAGCAGATGAGGGTTGTGTACGTTCTTTCTTTATTATGTTTATAAGTATCTTCTTTTTAATATTTTAATATTATATATATATAAATGTATATATTTTGTGTGTGATTTTGGTTTTATGTCATTAACATACATGTGGTGGATGTGGTAATTAAACTGTTTTTTAAATATTTAAATAAATAATATAAACTTGTTAATTTTGCAAACCATATGCGATAAAGGGTTTTTTTTTCTTTTTTTTCTTGTTCTTTTTTATAATTTTAATTTTAATTTTTGTTCATTATGGCTGAAACGAGCAAATGACGTGAAATAAAATATATATTAAGCAACAGGGTATATAGGGTTGTTAGAATAACATCGTGTATGTAAGTAAAAATAAATAAATAAATTGGTAACAAACAGTATAAAGACTAAATACAAGTTTATAAGTGAAAGGGATGAAGAGTGTTAAAATAAAATTAAACATACATGAGGTATAATTGAACGTATTCGCCTACACCTTTCACATATGTTTACCAGATAAAAAATTAAACGAAAAAAAAAATACAACGCTATGGTATGAATATGATGAAATAAGTTTTATTAAACCCTTAAGTTAAATAACATTGTACACCAAAATACCGCATATTTGTATATTTCGCTGCTATTTTATTAATTGTCTTTTAAGGTGATGTGTTACTGTTACCACTCTGCCATATAACTGCTTGTTTAATATTGTCGCCATTCTTCAACAGCAGCATTTCCCTGCTCCGTCTTTTATCATTATAAACAAATATATATATATATATAAATTCCGTATGTTGTTTGTTAACATTATTGTTATTATTATCATCATTATTTTACTAAATTTATATTAACATAACGACAACAACAGCAACAACCGAAAAACAAAATGATAATAAAATTTCTATATATATGCGTTGCAACATTATAAAATTCAAGTAGAAAATATTACGCAATAATAATTTTTTTTTTTTTTTGTTATTTAAAAACAAGAAAGTTAAATAAAAAGCGCTTTAGTATAATAAGGTTCCTTTACAAGCGTATTTGATAAATAGCAGAAGAGCCATCGCATACAAAACGACGTATTATTATATGTTTAACATGGAAACACACGCAAAGAAACAAACAGAGAGAAAAAAAAAAAGGTCATTAAACAGCTGTACTCAATAATTAATCTCGTTGTATGTTAAAAATATGATACTTATTTGTAATTTCATGAAATTTGTCTGGTATTATATACATTAAGTACATTTTTGGACAATTAAATTATGCCAGTAATGTTAGGCATTTTATATTTACATTATGCGGTTTTAACTAACAAATATGAATTAATAAATAATTTAAAATTTTCAAATTATAACGTGATAAGGGAGATTTTCTATTTAAAAAAATAAAATAAAAAATACTTGGATCTTATTCGCATACGAATTATATTAAAAAAAAAATAAAATAATTAAACAATTAAATCTCTGAATGGTGAAAAATCTTAAATAAACCCAAATGTGTTCTTTGTTATTATAAGAATAATGGAAAAAAAATTAAAAAATATTTGTAGAAAAACGAACAAAAATGTATAAATAATATCTTTTAAAAGACGATGCAGTGATGAAAACTTTTTCATATACATATATATATATATATATATATATTTGCATTTTGATTATAAATATTAAAAATAATAATTTTGAGCTGTGTGAGATAAATGGAAACTTAAATAATGATACAATTCTTCTAAAGTAAAAATAGAAAGCAAAAAAAAAAAATATATTTTTTAAGAAAAACTCCACAACAAATATGATTGTCTGTTATTTATGTAACTAGAAAACTATCAAAGCTTTGTACATTTTATGTTCATCAATGCTTATGTTTGTATCTCACTCAACATTAATTTTTTATAACGACATACAGTCAAGGATATTGATGCTCCAAGCATCTATTCTGATCTGTCGTTAATAAATGTTTTATCTGAATACTTGTGAAATGTAGATGACAATAAGTATATTAAAAGAAGAGAATATTTCACTGCTTGCTTAATAATAGTTTGTTTGAAAAACCATAAACAGCACATATTTATGAAAAACTCATCATCATTATCCTTCTTTATGTGACGTCGTCTCATACTTAATACATCATCAAAAGACATTATTCATTAAGGGTAGATAATTCAACCATATATGCACATTTATTTACCGAGAATCAAGAATACCTGTTTTTATAAATGACACTTGGAAAAACAATTAATTTTAGAAATTATCGCATCAAAAAAAAAAAAATAAATAAAACCGAAAAATTCGAATACAAGTAATTTCTTTCGAACGAATTTGCATAAATTAATTATAAAATATTTGATAAACCGTCAGTCATGTGTTTTTATCATTATCTGTCGTATTTTTAACGTCATTAATATTTTGTATAAAAATAGAAACTTTTTTTTTTCGCTGTACACATTTTTGATTGTTGCTTTACGTTTCTATCTCGTGAAAAGAAAAATTTTTTTTTTGCACAATCAACATCATGCAGGCAAGAATACAACAATAACCGAAAAAAAAAATTAAAAAATCCAAATATATCCCAATGATAAGTGGTATGGTTCCGACCAACGAAGCGCGGTTATCGTTATAAAAAAAAAAAAAATTAAAAAGTTCATTTCCAGGGGCAAACATATCTGTCACAAGAAATATCAATTTGATTGATAGATGAGTAAAAATAAAAAATCATTTTCAATATTTTTTTGTGGTTTTTAGGGGGTTTTTTTTTTTTTTTTCTTCTATATTAGCAGCTTCTGCTCTCTGATTTTCTTGTTATATTTTTGGTTTGATAAACAGAATAATTGTGTTTATCTACTGCTATGAAATATTACTGATACGTATTTTTGTCAACGGTAATGTACGCGTTTAAAAACTGGGATGTGAGGGTTTTTATTCTTATAAGCGTGACCCAATTTATATGATTCGATATTATCAGATGAGAATTATAACCGTGCTTTAATGTAACAGCAAGGCAGGAGAGTTTCATTACTCATTTAGCTTTTTTTTCTTCCATGCAACAAGGGAATAATCAGAATTTAATTTTTTTTTTTTGTTATCCTTATAGCACAGAAAGTATTACACCGAAAAAACCACGAAAAATGTGAGAATCCTAAGTTACCTAAGTTGTTGTTGTGGGTGGTTTGAGAATAATAATAATAATAATAACTTCATCATACTCGTTATGATTTAATAAAATAATACACACACGTGATGTCTTGTTAATTTAAAATACTTGGTCTGCAAAAAAAAAAAAAATTAATGTTTTAAAATATTTACATAAAATAAATGATGTTTTTCAAAACAATCAAAAATCAACAAAAACTAACATTGTTCTAGCCATTGTGCACTTGTTGTTGTATGTTGGACATGGATTAAATAGCTAGATGAGCAATTTAATTAAATTTGTTTACAAAAAAAAAAAAAAAAAATAAATTTACATACAAATTATTTAGTCAGTGTTTCCTAGATGCTTTACGAGATATGCAATGACCTCCGTGTTTACAAAATCATCACCTTTATTTATTTATTTTTTTTTGTAAATATTCACCACACAAAAACTTAAGAATTTAAAGCAAAAATTATATTAGCTACGGTCTCGGCAATAAAAATTTTTTACTTTCTACCATACTATACAAAAAAAATAAAAAAGTTTGATTACCTTCATTTAATTTTTGGTAAATAATTTATACAACAAATGATGATGGGTGACTATGCAACAAAGTTTATCCATCTTCGTTGGCCATCCTATTTGCTATAGGGAAAATTTTGCTATAATTTTCTATTTTCTAACATGAATAAGAGATAATTCTGTGGCATATTTTAATTCTTCCGCGTAATATTTAAATATGTTTATTGTGCATATTGTGGGTTTAAATATTAAATTGATTCATTTTCTACTTAATTCAAAGTTTTTAAAACAAGCATAACAAGGATGAGAAAATGAAGATGAATTTTTATTGCATACAAATCAAATTAAATTACATAAAATTTATGTTAAATAAAATATTTTCCTTTTGTGCGTTTATTAAATATATATTATTTAATATTTGTTGTTTGGGGTTGGTTAGCTTTTTATTTTTATTTTATTAAATTTCTTTTCTTTTGTAAGAAGAAAAGTTTTTTTTTTTTTTTATTTTTTTTTAAATTAAATAAATATTTAGCATAAACACATACATACGTATAAACATACATATTTATGATATTAATAATAAATGAATATCCTGTTTTATTTTCATGGAATATTTAAAATGAATTGATGATGATGGTTATAACGATGAGAAAGGATTAATAATGAATTTCCATTGATTATCACACTAAATATATACAAAAATTTAAACAATGTTATTTGTTTAGCTTGTCTCCTCTTTATATATATATATATAACGACCCTTTTAACGTAAAAGAAGTATTTATTTACAAGGGTGACTTACTATGTATAGTTATTGTATAAGGTAAAAAATTTTAAAATACATAATTTTGCATTAAACACCGGAAATATGTGTTACGTGTGTCATGAATTTATATAGGCACTCACAAAGTGGATAACCTTAACTTTTACTTAGCGGGGTGTTTAAACACGTCAAACACCATTCAATATTACTATAGAATACGTTTCAATGTCATGAAAATATGAATTTATCTCGATTTTTTTTTATTATTTTTTTCTTCTTTTAAGCAGAGTACACCGAGTATTAAATGAAATTTAGGTCTATTTATACCATGACGTTGAAATACAACACAATAGTTAAATCGTTAATCATACGACTGCCGAAGATTATGTACGTATTATTAGAATACGAGGGTCTACGTCCGGTACATATAAAATCTTTTTTTTAAAAGAGCTTTCTCTTCAAGTTTTAGATTATTAAGTTTTTCCCATTTCAAGGGATCAGTCATAGAATTAGTCAAATTGAACACAATTTTAAATAAGGAATAATGTTCAAAATACGTGAATAGTACATTTTCGATTGAGTTTGAGAAGCATTTTAGCAATCATTTCATTTTTAGTGTTTATATATAAAAAAAAAAGGTTTTACAACGAAAACAATACTGAATTTACGGTATGTAAGATGCGTAGTTACTGAACAAAAACGTTATACTTAAAAATGACAATCTAAAGGATTTTCAATGCAAAGTAAAAAAAAAAAAACTGAAACTTTGACAAAAAAAAGTTTTAAAGATTTTTTTTTTTTTTTTTTGCACTTTATGTTATTAAAGAAATTCCTGCATATTATCAAAAACAATTCCACTATAACGTTGGAATAAGACGTGTAACCAGAAAGTTTTGTTTTTTCTTTTCTTTTCTTTCTTCTTATATAAAGAAAAAAAATTCTTTTAGTAATTTCATAAAGAAGTTTCTATCTGCCATACAGTGTTAACAAATTATCATTTTTTAATATTTCATATATGTAATGTTCTGTGGTATTATGCACAATTTGTTAACAATAACAATACAAGAATCACTTTGGCATTTATGTAAATAAAAAAAACAGAAAATCAATATGCGGAATTTTTATTTAATTTTTTGGTAAAAAACCTGCCTGAAAACTCCAAATATTTATTGTGTGCAAAAAAAAAAAACAAAATGTTTAAGGTGTGCAATCCAAAAGACACATTTATTAAAAAAAAAAAAAAACCTTCATAAGGGATGACTTTCGAACGAAAGCATATAAAATTAGAAAAGTTTTTTCTGAAAAAAGAAAAGAAAAAAAAATCATACAAGTGTGTAGGACTTTAGTGATGTAACTTTTTGAGATTTTTCTTCTTCTTCTTCTTCTTCTTCTTCTTTTTTTTTAAGTTTTCCCTTAGCATACTTTTTCTTTGAGTTATATATGATTGATGTGAAATCACATTTAATTTTAAATTAAATTATTATTTTTTTTTCGGGTAGTATGAAATTGGTTTGAATGCTCAAAAATTATTATTTGTTGAGCGAACTTTTACTATTGGTTTTGTTTAAAGGATTCATAATATTTAAAGATCATAGTTTTTTAGCGTTAAAGTTTGATCAACAAATAAGGGAGTTGATTTCTTTTAAATTAGTAACTAACGCACCGAGAATTTACGATTCTGTACCATCATTTTCGTATTAAAATATTCGAAGGAATATTATTAATCAAATCATAATTATGGTTATGATGGTTATAACTATTTTTATTTTTATTATTATTATTATTATTATTACGGCCTATATCAAATCTTAATCCAGTGGCATGGCACTTTACCACAATGACTTCAATTCAATGATTTATTTGAAAAAAAAAAAAAAATTATATTTTTTTACGATTGATATAAAATTTACATTCATTCACTCACACTTTCTTGTTATTATTATTATTATCATTATTATTATTATTGTTGTTTGTGACTTTACTGTAAAAATATTTACCCATTCACTGTCCTTTTATTATTACAAGAACGGGAGGGCGTCTGTTTTTTTTTTTTTTTTTTTTTTTGTTTATATTTTAAAGTATTAACCAAAGAAAAAATGATCCTAGCTGGTACTAAAACGAAAATAACAATTCGAAACGGGGTGTTTTTTTTTTTTTTTTTTGTTTTTTTGCAAATCCTACCACAATCATAACCGACAAAATAATTAGATAATTTTTATTTTCTTTCGTTTATTTTTTTATTTTTTGTATTTCGTAAATTAAATCATAAAAATTTCATCTTTATTTTGTTATTAAATTAAAAATAATTCAAAGTAAACAAGAAAATTAATCAAATTAATATTAAATGAAATTTCGCTGTGTTTTATTTAAGATGTATTTGCTGTTGCTGTTGCTGTTGCATCACTGTATATCAAAGGAATCTTGAATTCATGCTGTTCAATCATTCGATTGAACATGATAACAAAATTTTTATTTTAACAAACCGAAGCAAGATTATAGATTGTTGTCAATAAATCATTTAAAATGTTTTTTTTTTTTTTATATATTGTTTAAAGATGCAGTCATAACAAGTTGTTTTTCAACGAAATTTAATAAGCTCAGTTAAATATTTCAAAATTAAATAAACTTGTGTAAGTTAATTAAACAATAAACAATAAAAAAAAAAAAACGAATAAAATTATTGAGCATTAATAAAAAATAAAAATTTTAAATGACATTTTAATATAAATATTATTTAAATAAAAATTTATATATATTTTTTTTTATGAATTAATAAAATATTTTATAATTTACGGCAAATTATAAAGCCAATTAAATTTTAATTAAAATAATTTAATAAAAAAAAAAATAAAATAAAAAAAAAAAATGGGAAAAAGCAAAGCAAATAAAATTAACAAAATATGAATTAAACAAATTGATTAATAAAAATAACGAGAAAAATTTAATTATTTAATAAAAATGATTTAATTAATGTTTGTTTTTTTTTTTTTTATATATATATTTTGCTTTCATCTTCATTTTTTTTGTATCTTCTAGTTTCTGTCATTATTTAAACGCGAATATTGCTTTTATAAAATCCATAATACTCAATCATATTTTAATGTTTTTTTTTTATTTATTATTATCCTTGAAATCTGTTCTCTTGTATGCTTTGTGAATTTTTCTTTTCTTTTTTAAATTATTATTATCTTAATAATTTTTTCGTTTTTTGCTTTCTACTCATCCATCATTTCCACTTACGCCGTCGCTGAATTGGTTTTTATCACGACAATAATGGCATGTATCATGGTTATAAAAACAGACATTGAGTTATAGCTTATAATAGTTTTTCAATCGATACTGCCTTTCAGTTAATATTATATTCGTATTGTCTTGATGATTTTTTTTTTTATTTTTATATAAACAAAACGAACAAACGTTGCCTTATCATATTATATTTTTTTTCTGTTTAATACGAAACCAAATACCTTTAAAAATCTCCTATCAATTTTCAGTCTATCATCAATAAACGTTAATTTCAAATGTAATTTTCGTGATTGTGATAAATCCAAGAGATTATAAATTAACTTACCTAGAAAGAAAGAAAAAAATAAAAATAATTAATAATTTATATATATTGTTTCGAATACAGGTACAAATGGAGGTAACAGGTGGAATGAAATTGGTTTTGATACAAAAAAAAAAAAAAAATTACATCACGTATGCACATTTATATTAAAAATTTTAATGTAATTAAATTGAATGGAAAATTTATTGGGATTGACATATTATAAAGTGCCAATTATCCAAATATTTTTGTCGTCTGCTGGTTTAAAAAAAAAAAAGAAGCAAAAAATTTTTGTTTTACAAAAAAAAAAGAAAACTAAAATAAATTTGTGAATGTTCGTCGTTGGTTGGCCTATTAAAGATTTAAAACGACTGGATAAAAAGATAATTTAACAAATGAGTGATTTGGATTCATTGTAATGCAAACAAGGGATGAGTTGTGTGACAAATATTCTAAATCTAGAAACGAAAAGAGGATGATTGAGTAGACAAAAATGTATTTTTTTTTTGTCCTTTTTTTGCCGTTTTCGTTTTCGGCAAGAAATAAACGAAATGGGTGGGAGAATATTGGCGCATTTTTAAAATTTAAGGCAAAAATAAACAAATCACCGATAAAATGTCTACGCATTTTGCTGTTTTTCTTTTGCTCTGACATTTAACGATTTATTCCAAAATAACTACAAAAACTTATAATAGTATCAATATAGATAAATTTTAATATTAAATATAAATGGATAAATAAAAAAAAAAAAGCTTTCGAGTTTGTTTACAGCTTTAGTTTAATATATAGAAATGATGAAGTGATTTCTGAAATATGTGGCACACCCTTAATTATATAAGCAAGCATGTTTATATACAAAAATAATAATTTTTTTTGATTTGTTTATTTATATCTCTTAAGGGTACTCTACTCTCTTTCTCTAATTTTTCCTTTTCTTGTATAGTCATGCATATATTTTCCATCATTGATTTAAAGTCTATGCCATGCTTTTTCAATATTTTATTCTCTGCTCGCTTTTTTTCGTTTTCGTTTTTCTTTTCTTTTTTTTTTTTCAAGTATACAAATGTAAAAAGAAGAAAAAAAGTAGAAAATTAAATAGAATAGATTTCGCACAAAAAAAACAACTTTTTCAATAAATTTCCTCAAAATTCGTTATAAATCTAAATGTTCAATGACCGGGTAGTTTTAGAGTGGTGGGAGCAAATCAATATGCATCGCATTCAAAATGAGTTCTATCGATGGGCTGTAAATAGCGAACGGAATTCAATGTTGCTAGGCTAAAGGTTTTTCTTATCGTTATATTCAAGTGTATCAATAGAAGAACTTTGTTTAAAAACTTTCTACGTATACTTGTCCCATAGTATAAGCCATTAAAATTAATCCAAATTGTTTCACAATAATAGCAATGGTTTATATTTAGGCTAGTATTTTAAAGAAAACTAGTATTTGCTGTCTAAGATGACAAATCATTTATTCTAAGAAATCTGTAGCTATTCAGTTATAAAATATGATTGCATGTGACTAAGAAACGTTAAAATTTCTGCATTTAAATAGAAAATTTATTTATTGTACAGCATTTTCTCTAAAGATTATTTAATATTTTACTGTTATTGGCTTATCAGTCAATTGAAGCTAATCATTTAATTTCTTTGTTTAAATTTCAAAAACACTATATATAAACATAAATAAAGTCAGTTATGAAAAGTTACTCATATCTACTGTTTACTTAATTATTGCATATCCATAGAAATTTTCTATTTTGACTATTCAATTCATAATGCAACGCCTCAATATCTCAAAACTCTTATATTTATAACTTTTTATTAAGAATACAAAAAATAATAATAAAACGGATTTATTTTCTTATGCTAAAAGTTTCTACATATATATATATATATATATATATAGTTCGAAATACGAATTATTCATAGTAGTATAACTAAAATTAGTTTTGTATAGAAAATAAAAGTTTGTATCTACGTTAGAAAATGAGTCATGTTTAGTGACAGTAAGCCAACTACCCACATATATATATATATATATATATATATATATATATATAGTTAACCATAATATATTTCATTAAGGACCCAATGTTAAGCCAAATATACAGCGCTAAAGTAATTTCATTTGACGAGAGTGATTTACTTACAATCTAAATTATCCTATGATAAAGATGATTGCACATATTTTAGTGTTAAACCAAGCTCAATGGATAAGAAATTGGTATTACTTGCCAATGCTCTAACCCTTTTCGTTTTTCTACATTTCATTTACTTATTATATATATATATATATAATAATAAAACATAGAGTATTTAAGTCTCAATTCTTCATTTTCTTCATTAAAATAAGCACCATATAGACATATATATATATCTATACAGAATTTACAAAGAAAATAATAAATGGATAAAGAGAGTGAAGTGATGTAAAAAGATCAACTTGACTTGATGTACTGAACAAAGCATAAAGTGTGGAGCTTTTTCATCATTTTCATTTTTGAATTTCGTTTAAATGAGGAGGGTTGGCGTTTTTTGTTATTTTTCTTTTTTACTGCGGTTTTACTAAATTATATATTTAGTTATAGAAAGAATACACAGGCACATGTAGAGAAATACATATTTGGCTTTAGTTTTAATATAAAAATGTGCATATAGTTGATTCTTGCAATATAAAATGATGCGGTCATTTGCTTAAATTTCTGTAATAACGAGTTAAGTTAACTAAAAAATGGCAATGAATGCAGACATCATTAAAAATAAAATTTGATGAAATTGCTTTATTAATATTTATAATTTAACATTTCTAAGTAATGGAAATTAATCTTTTCGATAGATTTATTTAAGATTAAAAATAAAACGAAGGAAAATATTTGTTAAAAAATTAAAGCAATGTAATAAAAGCTTCTTTTTTATTTTTTTTACTTGCTGTTAACGCAAATGTAGATAATTTCTCAGTATGTTTCTCTGCATAAAAACAGTGAATTGTATAAATGTATTTAAAATCAAAAAAAAAAAACTAATTAAATATTATTCTTTATATAAATATAATGAATTGTGATTAAAGAAAAAAAAAATTGTTTAAAATACTTCGCGACATAATAGAATAAAAATTATAAAATATTTTCTCTACAGTGTAATTTTCTTTTATTACTTAGAAAGATTTTTCAGCTTTTTTTTTTCATCTCATTTTACTTTCTTCTTTTCTATTTTCATTCCCCTATTTATAATCCAATTTTACTAAATTACTTAGAATTTACATAAGAATAATATGTAAACTTTTCTAGTCTGTACAATTTTTCGTTTATAAGAATCTACGGATGCGTACGTATTGTATTTGATTTTAACTTTACTTTCTATGTAACTTATTACATGTATTTTGTCGTTGTATAAAAATGACAGCAATGTTGAATAAAAGAACAAAATAGACACATAATCGTCCAAAAAAAAAGTAAAAAGATTTTTAGGGTGAGAACAGATGAAATAAAGCAGCTTCAAACGAGAAGAGCACGTTCTTATAAGAAAAATAAAAATATAAAAAAAAAAAGTATGAAAAAGACGTAATCTTGTCATTTAAGTTTGTTGGTAAATAGTAAAGAGTTGCTGCTGTTGCTGCCTTCATCTTCAAATAACAAGTCGTGCTGTTGCTTTTAAGCCAAAGGAATATAGCGCATAAATTATATTTACATATTAAACAATAATGATCTTAGGCAGATATTTACTTTCTGTCATAATTTTTTTTTTTTATCATTCTTAGAAGTGTTTTGAGGGCAATTAAAATTATTATATTTTGTACGTGGTGAGTTATAAGATTGAAGATTGATTTAAGTGTTGACTAATTGCAACATTATTTCTATAAATATTTTACTATAAAACTCATATTTAATAAACCAGTTTTATATCACACGAATAAATCTATGAATAATGATTGAATATTCATTGATGTATTTATTATAATTTTAAATGAAGAATTTAATCAGGATAAAAATGCAAAAATGGCAAAAATAAATTCGTTGAAGGGAAGAAAAATAAAAATGATTTGCTATTTTTTTTTCTTATTGTGTTTTCAACGATGGCTACGATAATTGTGAATGAGGAAATACGGAAAAAAAAAAGCAATATTTGCGATATAATAATTTGATAAGATTTTTTTTTTTTTTTTTTAATTATGCTGACAATAGCATTTTGTGAAGTAACAAAAAAAAAATTAAAATTAAAATTCAAATGCTTTGTAATAGAGTGTTGTGTCTGCTGCTTTTATTGTAATATTCTTTTGCCACCGCACCATCAACGTTCAACAATTCCATTCTATTGTCATATCTTTATCCTTGCATTGCTACAAAGTTTTACGAAATATTTTCCTAGGCTTTTGGTTTAAATAAATAAATAAAAAAAAAAAAAAATATATAATTATAAGTTAACTTTAAATAGTTATAATGTAATTAAGCACAGCCAGATTTAAGTATATATTATTAAAACGGAACTTTATGGACTTTTACCAGAATTTAACATATAATCAAAGATTTGCGTTTTCTATTTAATAGAATTTTAAATACTCGCCTTTGCTCAATATTTTAAATCAAAAATTAATTAAAGTAAAAGTGTTACTGGTAGAAAAACGTTACAAGTATATAATAACCGCTTTATTATTATTTTTCACAATTTTTTTTATGCTTATCCTTCTGTTTCTTCTCCGAAATTCAGTAAAAGAAATTTTCTAATTATATTGTAGACATCTTTCAAATATTACAAAAAAAAAAAAAAAAAAAAGAAGAAAGAAAAAAATGAGCAAAAAAGAAACGAAGGAATTTGCCGTGATGTTGCATTATTTTAATTAGTTTAAGTTTTTATAACAAGGATTCGTGCCAAAGCAAGCAAGTGATAATGATTTTTTTTTTTTATATTCAAGTATATTTTGCCTAAACATGTTCAGTAATAATATTTTTATCAATTAATGTAAAACATTGTTGAGTTTTAAATTAAATGAAATCACTTTGATATTGGGTATCCTTGGTAGAAAATCAATAAATAAAAAAAAAATTAATAATTTATTGTGAATTTACATTGAGATTAACGAGCTATTTGGCTTTTATAATATTTATTATAAAAAAAAAATCGCCTGTCTGTGATTTTAATTTTATTATAAAGAAAAAATATAAATAAAACTTTTAAGAAAATTTAGTACCCTGCTTAAGGATGTGTCTCTATATTCAATAGAGTAGATTTTCCATTATTTGTATTTATTCTTTATATGCTTAACTTTCAAAAGCAGTTCGGTAAAAGAAAAAAAAAAAAAAATGAAATTTAATTTCTTATTTACGATATTGATATTTTTACAAGGATGTAAAAAATTATGTTCTTCCTTTTAGTATACATCCTTATACGGCGTTTCGCATATAAATTAGGTAAAGGTTTTTTTCAATCTCTAATATTGTTGATGTGCTCAACAGCTTGTTTCTTGGTTTCTTTTTAGTTTATAAAATGGAAGAACTGAGAAAACTTTTGCAATGATATGAAATATGCAAAGAAAATCTTAATATTTCTAATGAATTAATTTTGAAATAGATAAGCGAAAACACAACGTAATCAAATGTTGAATTGAAAATAAATTGGCATTAAGTGCTTTTAAATAATCCCTGAATAAAAGCCGCCTCAAAAACAATAAACAAAAAAGTTTTTTATTCAGTTTTTTATTCAATAAAATTTATCTACGATGTGTTTGCTTATTATTATTTTACATAAATAGTTCGGACAATACATCAACCTATTTATACCTTTTGATATTGATAGCAAATTGAAAAATATCACATCTGTAACATAAATGGATGTAGTAAGGTTGTGCAACCTACGTTATTCAGGACGTGATAGAAAATTTAAATAAGCTTTTTCAACAAACTACGAGTGTCTTTCCGAATTTTCTAACCATCGTTTCAAATGTGGCAAATGCTTGACCAGAAAAAAGAAAAAACCCGATGACCACACAAATCGAATTTATATGCTTTTTAGTAATTTTTTATTTTAATACTCTTTCCAATAGGAGACAATTGCAAAATGAAAAACTTGTAACAAGAAGAAACAGAAAAAGATGGAAAACACGAATACAAGGAAGTTACGAAAAAAAATAAATAAAATAAATAAACAAGATGAAATTTTATATAATAACAATAACGAGAGAGAGATGAAAATGAAAAACTTTTTACACAGAAAAAAATAAATGAAAAAAAAAAAAATTAACTAGCCACCCCACAAAAGTAAACTCCATTCCCATCATACAGACTATAAAGCATTACGGCACAAAATAACAATAAAGGCAAAAAGATGAAAAAAAAAACATGATGAAAAAGTTGTGTATTACAAAACGTGGTCAATGTTGACAACACAAATCGAAGGATGAGGAGTAAAATTAACGAATAACAAAAAAAAAACTGTCGAAGGGACCAAAAAATATGTATAACTGGGTGCTCTTATTCAGTACACGATGGAATAGGAAGTATGATGAAATGTTTTGTCTTTTAGTGGACAACAATCACCTCGGGCCTAGTGTATAACATATTTTTGTAAAAGGGCGTAAAGCATGTTTGTCATTTATTCGAAAGAGAGCGTGAGAGAGAAAAAAAAACTCTTAAAAAACTTATTTTCGTCGAGTTTTTTTTTTCTTTTTCTTTAAATTTATAAAAAATTAATTTATATAACGAGCAAACAGTATAAAAAACAATTTATTTTCGTGAATACGTTAAATTTTGTTGTATTATTTGTTATTTTCATATGAATATTATTAAAAATGATGACAGTTATTATAATTTTGCATCATATTTGGATAATTGTATGCAATAAAATGTATAAATTGGATAATTCTAAAAGCATAATTGTAACGGATCATAAATTCTAAAAATTATATGTAAAACCATTTCTGCCAATTAAATAGAGGAAAAAAAAATATAAAAATATTTTTTAAATTGTCTACTGAGTTCGGTTTAATCGAGCAAAAATAAAATGAAAAAAGAAAAAATCATTAATTGAATCTATAAAAACAAAAAAATAATATTAAATGAAATGAACCTAATGTGAATTTTATCCTTTTTTTATTCAGTTAATTTTATTGTTCTGTGCAAATGTGGCATTTTATACATTATTAAAAGAAAACGAATACAAATTGACGCCAAAGTCACTTGCCATTACCTTTTCGTGTCGCAGCCATAGCTACAGTCACAATAATAACAATAATAATACTAAAAATACGAAATATTTTCAAAAGAAAAAAAAAACTCCGTTTACTAAGGGTTGATATAGTTTTTAACAACGAATAAACGAAATCATTCACCTCCTGGTCTTACAAAAAAAAAAATAATTCTAAATGGACCTTACGATTCTATTAGAAAGAAACACGCTAAAAAAAATTATTTATTTCCATATTTAATTCTATTTAATAATAAAATTCAGATTTAAATTAATTTAATTTTTTTATTCACGAAATAAAAACAAAACAGAAAAAAAAAATTAAACTAAAAACTGTGTACGTAGAAAATTGAATAAAAGCACAAATTACGTGTAAAACTAGTTTTTATTTTTGGATATAAAATTTGGTGGGGAAAAAAAAATGCAAAAACACCGATAAGTAATAAAATTACGAATATTATTGTATCCGGTATATTTAAATTTAATTTTAACAAATAAGGATACACAAATCCGGGAAGCAACAATTTTCACTAGCCAGTAAAAAAAAAATAAATAGACGGAATTCTTAATACGAATTAGAATAACCAAAAAAAATTTATGGACCTGTTATTTTGTCACCGAAATTAAATTATTTTATTTTGATAAATAAATAGAGAGAGAAAGCTCTAAAAAAAAAAGTATTAAATTACTATAACGTAGCATATTTCCATAGTTGGTGGTCAACAGGAAAACGGCAAAAATATAAATAAATATTTTCAAATTCAAATCATGAACGAATAACACTTTGTGTCCCAGTGCAAAGCACACAACAAAATAAACAAAAAAAAAAAAACGCAACCGAAAACCAGAGAAATAAAAAAAGTTAAAAAAATTGGTTTAAAAATAAATAAAAAAAAAGCACAATGTAATCCCCGTCCAATTCAAATAACTGCCCACCATTTCCCAAATAATATATATACATTTTTTTTTCTGGTCCAAATATATTATTTTAAATTATTTATTTCGCTATGCGAAAAGAATTTACGGAATATTAATAAAAAAAAAAACGTTAAATTACTGCGACGTGATTCAATGAAAAACATAAATAAATCAACAAAACCAAATAGAAGAGAAAAATTAAGTAAAAAAAAAGCTCTGCGAGGGTTAAATATGATTTTATGTTTTTGCAATGAGTTTAAAGGAAACGAATTATAGACACGTGATTAAATATTATTCCTGATAAATATTAATAACTGGATAAAAGATTATTTTAATATCGGGACGATATTTTACTGGAATTCCTTGTTTTTATTTAGATTAACAAGTGTTTTTTCATTCATTGGGTTAATGAAAAAAAGTTTTGCACACAGTATACAGCTAAAAACTGCACATTTTAATAAAATGTTTATAAAGGACGAATAATTGAATAAAAAAAAAAATGTGAACGTGATTAAGTAGCAAATAGTAGGAAAAACCAATTGATAAAAAAGTCACTTCATAAACAATTTCTATAGATTTTTCTTAAGAAAAGCTCATTCTACATTATTTCTATACAAATTTTCGAGCATAATTGCATATTTTTTAAACCAAACAAATGTAGGCGCCAATATTAAATCGTGTTCCAGAATAAAAGTCAATCATATTAGCATTAGTTTTGTAACAGCATTCTGCAATAATTTTTTATTTTTTCTTCACTTCTTCAAAAACCTACTTAAACGAAATTTATTCCATCACTTGTAAATAATATTATTTATAGAAGTGCTATTATTATCAGAAAAATGATTATAAGATTCGTTACATATTCACCCTCCCCATTCATACGGCGGTAACATATTATAGATTTTATTCATGTGAGGCAGCATTGTGTTATATTGCTTACCACCGTATGTTAATTTTTTGTTTTTTATTTGCATTTATGTGCGTTTTGTTTCCTATTTTTTTTTTTTAATAATAATATTTTTGTATTAATTTTTTTTCTTCTTCTTTTTGTTTTATTTTTTTTATATAAACTGCTGTTGGCTGTTGCTGTTGTATTTATTAAATATTTATTAAATAGTTCACACGATATATTCACATTTTATTTTTTAATGCCTCCGGGCGGCTTGAGCACAACGCTATTCCTATATTTTGTTTAATTTTTCTTCTTTTTTTTTTTCATTACTACTATTATTAAATATATTATATGGAATTTTTGTGTTTTTGTGTTTTTTTTTTTATTAT
Organism: Ptychoptera albimana; assembly: GCA_961205885.1. Classification (NCBI taxonomy): domain Eukaryota; kingdom Metazoa; phylum Arthropoda; class Insecta; order Diptera; family Ptychopteridae; genus Ptychoptera; species Ptychoptera albimana. The sequence goes on from OY540804.1 coordinate 6,376,242, forward strand.
TTGATTCGAAATAAAAATATAACTTCAACAAGCCAGTCAGAATCAGAGAAAATAAAATAAAAATACAACAGCCACCCACTCAATATATATGTATATTGTTGGCATATAACTAAATACTGGAATGGAAAAATTGTGCTCAACATTTACATTTATATAACGTCAACATCGAGCAGTGTTTTGTATTTGTAGCAATTTTATTTTTATATTTTTATATAACAAAATGTTTCCTTCTTACCATTTTTTAGTTTTTTTTTTTTTTTGGTTTCATTTTATTTATTTATTTTTTGCGTTTGTTGATGAATATTTATGCTTTCTATATATATATATATGATTATTATTTTTTGATTCAATATTTTCGCGATTTCAATAAAGACAAAATATAAATAAAAGAAACAAAATTGTTGCAAATAAAAACAGAAAAAGCATAAATAGTTTGTTTTTAATAAGAAATGAAAAAAATAATAAAACCTATCAGTCGGATAGCGAGACTCAATACTTTTGCTATATGGCTTATTTATTCATAATCTGTGTGTATTTTTTATTTTTTTACTGGGCGTTCTCAGTCTTGCTTAGCATAAAAAAGCAAAGGATGATAACTTTTAACCAAAATAATAAAAATAGAAATCTTAACTTTACTGATTCAAATCTTTCTTTCGTTATTTTTATTTGACTGAGACGAAAAACTAAGTTTAAGTCTGCACATACTACACATATAAACTATATTATTGTGGTATACACAAGTAAATTGACACAAGCCGAAAATATCAAAAGTTATAAATTCAAAATAGTAAAATTATATAACTTGTGCTATAAGTAGCATAAAAACATTCAATCAAACAATTTTCTGATTAGAAGAATAAAACTTATTGTACGACTTGTAGACACAAATTGATTGTTTATCTAGCAAAAAAAGAAAATTAATTTATTAAAATTAATGGATGGAAAATCATATTCTTTGCTTAGCTAAATGCAATATTTGTAGAAATAATGTTTTGATAGCGATGCAAAATTTCTTGTATTACCATCATATAACTGTCATATTATATAATATTAGTAAAGCATTAAATATAATTTATGGATAACAATCAATAGAAATTTGTTTTAGTTATGAATTAATTAATTAAGATTAATATTTTATGAAATCTAATGATATTTCAATATTGGATTAGAAATAAAAGTACTGTGCTATATAGAGATGCCTTAAAATAAATACAGAATAATAAATGCAGCATGAAATATATGTATGTAGCTGCTAGAAAATTTATTTATTTATTTATATATTTTTGTTGTTGCGGAAATACATTTACTGTCACAACTTTTATTTACATTTACAAAAAAAAAAAAAAAAAAAAAAGCCAAGATAGTTAAACGAGATATCAGCAAATAATTTTCTAGAAATAATAAAAACAGTTTCGCTTATCTTTTTTATGTTTTTAAAAATAAGGACAAATTTGTGGGTGAACACCGAACCCTAAGACTATTATTGTCGCAGCAGCAGTAGTATTTTCTTTTGGTGAAAATAAAAATATTTCGTCTTTATATAACATATGTATTAGAAAAATAGCAATTCGTAAGATACATAGTGCATTAAAACGTCAACATCAACAATATAACGAAAACAAAATGTTACATTTCGATGTGTCTTCATCTCTACTCCAAAATACACAAATTTTTTATTTTTATTTATTTATATATATATTTACTTTATTTCTTTATATTTTTTGCAATCATTTTCTGCTTTTTCTTTTCGTTTCGTTTCGTTTCTAAATGCATAGTCTGTGTTTAGCGAAGACAACTTGCTGACAAGCAAACATGACGAATATCATAGTGACTAGAAATCTTATATTTTGTTCCCTATTTTCTTCTTGAATGAACATTTAACTCAAACATACATAGGGAATATGCAAAAAAAAAAAAAAACAAAAAAAAAAAACATTCAATGCCTATTTCATTTGCATATATGAAAAATAATTCATTTTTTATTCATCTACGTTATCAAAAATCATAAACGAAGTCAACCACTTTGTACTTTCTGTTTTTTATATACTTTTGACACACAAATATAGAAAACATAGTCCGTGTAATATGGTAAAACAGAGTAAAAACACTTTTTATTTCACTTAATTTGTATAAACAAAATAAATTTTGTTTTTTTTTTTTTTTTTTCCATTTTTTATTTTTAAAATTTCATTTCGTTTTATTTGTCAAAAAAAAAAGAAAAAAGAAAAAGCATAAAAAATTCACTTTGGAAAATTTATTTATTTGGATTTTATTTTTCGTCGCTAGTAAATTATTTAATAAAATTTAATTTAAAACAGCAAAAAATTAAATTTCTTTTTTTTTATTATTTTATGGAAATGAATGTAATATAGCCAACAAATCGTTATTATACTTAAGACATTAACTCAGTTTTAGTGGCTTATTTTTTGTGTTATAAAAATAAAAATGATTTTACTTGACGTAGTAGTTAGTTTCCTTTTGCTAATTAAACATTTACTATTTTAACAAATTTATTTACTTATAGAAGTGAGTAATAAAACATGATAATCATTAAAGTATATAAAAGATATTCCTTTAATAGTATTTCACAATCAAAAGACTGGTTAATGGTGATATATAACTAATAAAAAAATAAAGAAAAAAAAACTAATCAAAAGAGAAAATCAACGATCGTCTATAATTAATTAAATTGACAAATAAAACATAAAGTGGAATAAAAAAAAAAATGAAGAAAAACCAGTAAAATAAGGCGAAAAAGGGTTAATGAAAAAAAAAAATTATTTTTTTTTTAATATTAAAATTATCGAAAGAATTGTTAAATTCTTACGGAAATGACGCTTTTAAAAGAAAATTTATTACATTTTCATTCTTTTAAAGCGAACAACCATTATTGTAGGAAACGGAATAAATACGGAGAAAATATAATGGAAAAAAAAAAAAGCATCAGTTTCTTGTTTGTTTTACGACAGTTTTTACTTTCATTTGATATGTTGTGTCCGGATTGTATTTTCATTTCATGCTTTACTTTTCTTTTTCTGTTTTTTCTGTTTATTTTTTTTTTTTTAGATTCAAAAACAATAATAATAATAATAATAATAACGAAGAGAAGCACAACTGAAGAGAATAAATAAATAAAGGAGGAAAAAACGAACAAAACAACAGAAAAAGAAAATGTATTGAAAAGTTTTTTTTTTTTTTTTTAAGTTAAAATTTTAATATTTAGATATTATGGAGATTATATTTGGATTAATGTAAAGTTAATATAAAGCAAAACAGAAGCAGTAGCAGCAAAGAAAAAAAAAATTCTTTACTTTTTCTTTAAAATTTGTTTTATTTTTATTATTATTGTTGTTGTTGCCTATTTGCTGCTGTTGTTGCTGTGCTCTTGTTGTTTTATTTTTTTTTATTTATTTGTTGGTATGAAGAATATACAAAAATTGTTGATAAAGGGCGAATAAAGATTGAATAGTAAACGAGTACGTGGGCAGTAATAATAATAACAAAAACAAAAATAAAAACCAACAGAAAAGATGTTAAATCGCAATGTAGAAAAAAATAAATTTTAGGAAATAATTTAAATTATTTGACAAAGGAACTTTCTTTGCTTTCGCTTTATAATAACAATGGAGCGTTTTTTTTTTATTATTATTATTGTGAAATTGAATATATAGATTTTATTAGTGTATACGGATAAGGGTGGATTGTAAAATGTGCTTAAACCTAATAACTGTAATGGCAAATGCGAGTGAAACTTGCGAAAATAATAAAACAATAAAAACAAACAAAAACACAATTTTGTGGATAATTGATGAGTTTGTTGTTTTTGATCATAAACATTCTACTTATCCTACTTCTAAATAAGACGAACATATAAATATGTATACACTTGCTTACCGATAAAACGTCCATAAAATATTTGGAGGTAAACCTTTATGAAGTAATCCAAAAATGAAAACGAATCGGTTAAATGTTTTTGATGAAAGAAAAAATAAACAATTTTTTTTTCATTTTTTGTACAAATTAACGTAAAAAGGGTATTCATGGATGAAAAATGCAAAAATGAAATAAGAAAACATTTATTACCATTATTTTATTGTTATCTTGTTGTGACCTAAGGCCAGCCAAGTACCAAATTAAAAAAGGACAAAAATCATTAAACATGATATATAAAAGTAATAACTTTATCAAACAATCATTCGACAGTGAAGTAAAAAACACTTTAAAAACGTATTTTCACTTAACGAAAAATGTTGTAACAACGAATTGTGGGCTAAGCATAAAAAAAATACAAAAAAAAAAAAAATTGTTGCATTGGTCGACTACTAAATAAATCAAACTTCCGTATAAATAAAGAAAATTCAAAATCTTATTACCAAAAATAAAAAAAACATATAACTAAGTTTACAGTACATTAAATTACGAATGAATTTTACAATAAGATTTCTTCATTTCTTTATACGCGAATAACAAATCAAATTGTCAATTGTTCATGATCATTCAACCTTTTTTCCATTTAGTTTATTTATGTTTGTTATAAAAAAAAAAAAAAAAACTTTTCTTATCAGAATTCAGTTATATTATTGTATTTGTTCAATTTATTACAACATCACTCACTCCCACCCTCCTATCAACATATAAAATGTAGAGAATTTTCTAAGAAAATGTTGTTACGATTCGTTAAAATTCTCTATGTTTGTGTGGTGAATATAAAATCAGTATGGTCATTCAATAATTAATGTGAATGCAACTCTGACAAAACTATACATATTTGTTCGAAAATATATGGATTCGATTTAAATTTTCCTAAACTGATCATTGTCATTTAATGTTGGTTTATTATTTTCAACGTACAACAGACATCCGTTGTGCATAACTTCAAAATATAAACCATGTACTATGTGTACTTAAAAAAAAAAATCTAAAAATAATTTTTTTTAATGCGAGAAATCAGCTAAATGAAATTTATAAATTCACAACAACTTTACAACTGCATACAACAACAATAAAAAAATTTATTTATTTTCTTTTACATTTGTTTAACATGATAACCATGGTTCACTTAAATATTCAAACATGATTACTCGAAATATTCACCTAGCTATACTATATACATTCATATATATATATATATATATATTTGTAAATCATACAATGAAATTAAATTCTATTAAATATAATTTAATAAAATTTTATAACAAACATTTTATCTTATTTGCTTATATATTTCCAATTGCACATCATTTACTCATAATCAATTCATAATTTTAGCCAATTCAATTAGTAAACGTTATTTTCTAAATTATCATATTCTGACAATCAAAATACAATTATTAGTTAATATGCAATTAGTTTAATTAATTTTGGATTTTCATTTGCAAAATGTGAATAATAAAAGAATGAAGATTTTGTATTGACAAATTTAATAAGCGAATAATTATAACACCTGTGACAAAAACCATTCCATATCGTTTTGTTTTTTTTTTTTGTTTTTTTTTTTTTTGTAGCGTTTCTCAAGATTGAAATTTAACATATATATATATTCCACATGTTGTTGCAGCGATTAAACATAATTGGATTCTACTGTTTAATAACAAGTTGTTGTTTGTTAATACCAGAAATATATAAAGCTGAATACAATTGCTATCTAAATGCTAAAAATCCATTAAAGAGGCTACAAACATTGAATTATTAAATGTGTTTAGTCCGCGCATATGGCACTTTACAATTGAAAATAATATGCAAAATAGTGTCTACCATACGAAAGTAAATTTATAATATAAAACAGCAAAAGCATTTACTCAATTGAATTATATTAAAAAGAAAGTTTCTTTTTCATATATTATATTTCTTTTATTTTTATTATTATTATTATTTTTTTTTTTTTTCTTCATATAAAATATTAAATTTCGGTTACTGTTAGTGGTAGAAACTCCATCTGATCAATATGACTTGAATTTTCTACTTATGTATAAATAAGATAATAATATTATTCAACATATTATTTAGCATAAATATAAATATAACAAAAAAAAAAAAAAAAATAGGACGCACGAGAAGACTATCTATATGATAATTTTTGGGATGATGTGTTTGCTGCAAAAACTGTATCTAAATTTTCATATATTACCTTTTAAATGTGTGCATTTTATCATGTATTTTTACATAATAATGATATTTTTTATATCAATAAACGAAAGAAAATAAACCGAAAAAAAAACCAAATTATTTCAATAATTTTTGCATTATCGATAATCCTTAAAACAATTAAAAAATATTTATTTAGTTAATGATTGTATTGAATTATTTATTATCAAGCAAATGATTGTCGTTATGCCACTACTTAAACACTCTAAAACCAAAAATATAATAAAATATTCTAAAATGACATTTTTGACTTTCTTTTACGCCAATATCCCTCCAGCTATATTATTATTTGATTTCTATTTGAAACGCTACAGAGTATAAGACAAATTTATATTGATTTTTATTTGTATTCTTATTTATACGGTGAATAAATATTTATTGGTTAGATTAGTCGTTGTGGTTAAAAAAAAGAAGAAAAATAACCAGAATTTTAATTCAACTAATCGAGATTTTATTTAACTATTTTTAATATGACCCAACTGCAGACAAAAGGACTTTAAAAGAAAATAATGTTTCAATACCTTTCAAAAGCATCTGCACTACCATTTCAGAAAATTCGACCAACAGTAAAACAATAAAAATTCAATCATTTAACCATGTAAACAAAATCTGCTCAGCAAAGATAGAGACATTTGGTAAAAAGCATAAGAAATCTGTTTATACATTTATCGCTTGAAAAATGTTATCTGTGGTATAGCACCGTTTGCAGAACCAAACCAATTTAAATTTTTTACTTTTTTTTTTGCTTGTTCACATGATATAATTAGTAAAGGAAATGAAATAGAAAAATATAAGCTAAAAAGTCAACAGTAAATAAATTTGTTCACCGTTGCATGTCTTATATCCATTTTATTTTTCTTAGCTTCTATACTTTGCTTATTTAAAGTAAAACGAATAAATTATTAAGGATATTGAATAAGTTTTCTACGTCTCCTATTTAAACGGCTGGTTAGAGAGTAAATGAATTGATAACAATGCAAAAAAAAAAAAAAATACAAAATATTTTTCTGCCTCTTAGAATTTAATTTAATTTAATTTATTATTATTGGACAATAAGAAATTCCGCTAAGGAATATTAGATTAAAATATGCGCGATATCGTCGACAAGCGACATTAGAATATTTTAAACAAATAAAAATAAAGTGAAATGTTGAGTTTATTAACAAAAATATCCTTTGTATTGTTAAATTATAACCATAGAAAATAGTTTATTGCGGTTAAATCAAAAACTTGTAAAACGCCAATTGGGAATTTTTACGTAGAATCATCTCGTTTAAATAATATTTGCTCATCAATACTATAAAATTTAATTTTAATAATAAATCTCCTTTTAAATGAATTAAAGACAAAAAATTTGATTAATAAATTATTTTATTAACAAAAAAAAAAAGGATAAAAGAGAATATTTTATTACAATAATAACAGTTTTAAAAGTTAATAATAAATTTTTCAAGTACTTTGACTGCACAAAGCATTTAATTCATTTTAATTTTCTTTTTTCTTTTTTTTTTTCTATATTATGTATGAAAAAGGATTTTAATTTTAATATCATCAAAAAATAATAATAATTTGAAGTTACGACGTGGATTTAAAGTAGATTTTCTCTAATTACTTTTATATGTTTTCGCTTGGCTTCGAAAATCATTATAATAAAAAGAAAAAAAAAAAAAAAATAACAAAACTGTCGCAACAATTATCGTAACAAAATTCTTTGTGCTTCTTGCATTTATCTAAATTTAACCATTATCATCAGTATCATTTTAAAATGATATATATATATATATATATATATATATATATATATATAAAAAGCTCGTTTAGTATACATACATACAGTAGATATAGACGAGTGTAAAAAAAGATATTACAAATCGAATATCTTGGTGAAGTTTATATGCAAAAAAAAAAAGAAAAAAGAGAAAAAGTTATTTCTTATATGACCTCTTAAAGATATATTATTCTATTCTATATTCTAATATGCAGTAAAATAAGATCTCGTACAGTGAAATATATATATAAAATGAATTTATGGTTGCTTCACATAAGTATACGAATGTGATATTAAAATTAATTTCATAAAAAGTTTATCAATTAATCCTATATGTTTTTCCCATTTTTGCCTTTTTTTTTTTTTCTTTGCTTTCCTATCTCACTTTAATGATATATTAAATTTTATATCTTGAACGTACTTGGCACAATCAGTTTAATTATTTTGTATTTTTAGTGTTAAAGGAATTACGCAAGTAAAATGATTATCGAATGTATAGAATAATATTTCTATACATTTATGTGCAATGTGGAAAAAGTAATTTTAAAACAAGAAGAGCTTTTAAAGAAAAAGAAAAAAAAATGTAATTTAGCAATAAAAATGGTATAAGATAAAGTCGAGTGCATATGATAATTATAAGAAACTTGGTAAGACGTCTTAGCAAGAAGAAGGAGAAAGCAAGAATTATTTAATTTTTAGTATATCTATTAAACACATAGTAGGTGTAAATCAAGTTGAATGTTTCCCTTGAAAAGCACAACTAGCTGAATGGTTAAATATATAAAATGGAATAATAAAATTGTAGTGTGGTCTGTCTTCCATCTATAATCATATTCTGTTCTATTATAGAGAATGCGGGTTATTATTTACCCTAATGGTGCACTAATTATCACATTCAAGTTTTATGACTTTGGGGCTCTGCGAAACGTATACGTTTTTCACTTTTTTTTTTCATCATTTTTTTTTTGTTGTTGTTTGTTTTTGACTCATCTATTAGTTTTGAGTGTGAGAACCTTTTTCGTTTGGATTCTGGAATATTGTTGTACAGTGAGCTTATCGTATTTTATATTACTAAGGAGACAACATATATAAAAATTATAAGACTAAAAATGATTGTGTAGATGAGTATAAATTGTTGAACGTGAAATATTCGCTGTGTTGATTTTCATTGTTGCAACAATACAACAACTATGCTTTCTATTTTTTTTTGTTTTCTTTTCCTTTTTTTCTCCTTTTTGGTAAATTGTATTCAATGTAATAATAGCTGAAAGGAATTATATGTTATACACGTTTCTTAGTGGGCTTTACACGATACAAATAGACAAATTTGTAATTTTCAAACATTTGTATAAACTCATACCATACCCATACCTTTTGCCGGATGATTTTTGTTATACATAAATAGTTGTGCCAAACGAGATGTTATGTGTTCAGCATTTAAATGTTGGAATTTTTGCTTTTCATATATTAGCATCAATTTTCTAAATTGTTATATAAACAAGTCTTTGTTATTTCTTCTGCCAGAAATTATAGAAAAATATGCAATACAATAATTATTTTTCTTTTAACGTATCAACAAAATGAAAATCATAATGTTTTTATTAATTGAAAAATGGGGTATTTTTAAGGGTACCGTAAAACTATCTAAACAATGCCAATGGGTTAAACTTACCTTAAAAATTATTAATAAAATTATTCTTCTTCTACCAAAATTTAAACAATTTTCACACTGATTTTAAAACAATAATTTCCATTGTTAAATATTTTTGTTTTCAATTGAAAAATTCCCCTGTTTTGTTACACAAAATAAACTTTCTAAATAAAATTTAATTATTTACCCTTACATCGTCTAAACTATCAACTTTTTTTTATCTTAAAATCTTTCATATTTTATCTGTTGTGATATTTAAATAAAAAAAATAATATTATTTATTTTTATCTGTGTAATGAAGTGCTTCATTGAATTTTTCTATTGTCAATTTTAGTAACAAAAAATAAATAAAACACATCAACAAGACTTAACAACTTAAAAGTAGCCACAGACTTATCCTGTGAACAGAACATCAAACGAAATAATATCTTTTATATATTATAAAAATAAATATATAAAAAAAAAGACGTAAAAAAAAAAAAATGCCACACAGTTTTATATGTTAAAACAACCACAAAACGTAAAAACATTGTCTGATGTGTGAGGTTTTAAAATGGAACCATCTCGATAGTTATAGCAAAAAAAAAAAAAAATAAAGAAAAAACTAATACAAAATCAGTGATAAAACCACATCAACTGTGTTTTTGTGTAACAAAGTAAATATTAAAGCACATGTATATGTGTAAAAAAAAAGGTTATAAGCTTTGAACCTAATAAGCCTTTTAAAAAACCAAAAAAAAAAAAATGGGTTAAACAAAAATACAAAAATGATATTTATAAAGTCACAAAAACTGTTTTTTTGTTTTTTAAAGGATGAAACAAGTAAAATTCGTTTAGAAACACAATCCCATAAATTTTAATTATGAGAGAATAAAAAAAATCAATATTCGCTTTGGAATAGATAAAATATTTGAGTTTTCAATCGATATGTTATAGAACTCAAATGCAGTGACATAATAATTGCAATTCTGATAACCATGTAAATGTGAAAAAAAAAAAAATTTGTATCAAACAGTTATTAGAAATTAAAGACATGTATTATTGAGGTCCATAGTGTATGAAAACAAATCATTTAGTATTTATTTGATTAAACTATTGCAAAATAGGAAAATAACAAAGATAAATAACAAATTATATTCACTGGATGATTAGTTGGTAATGGTAAATTTTTGGCGAATTGAAATTTTGATTTATTTACATTTTGATTGACATAGTGTACGTGGTCAAACAATACAAAATCCCTCAATAACTGATTAGTAATCGTAATAATACATTGTACTGGTATATACGTATATTAGTTTGATAATATAACCACCCCGGGAAGCAATGAAGACTTTACAGTAATATTCGTTAATTAGCATTGTATTATGTATTGACAGTTTGCAATCCAGTACATAAAGCTAAATAAAAGGAAAACAAAACAATATTAATAATCATAAAAAAAATCAATAAATTGTAACCAACCAACCACTATATCAAAGTAATAATTTTCTGAAGCTTTTTAGTCAAACAAATATTTAATTTAATTAATAAGCACAAGAGTCTTTGAGACTTTTAATTAATTTTGTATTACATTGAATAATATTGCCACACATCACTGGTATTATGGTCAAATTAATGCTTAATACACCAAAATATGATTAAAAATAAGAATTGACGATAAAGTTAATAACTCGGTAATATTTTTAGGAATGTAACCAAGTAACCTAGTTTAATAGCATCGTATACAAAAATATATATATAAAATCACATATATTATGGCTGTTTTTTTTTTGTATTTATAATAATAATGATAATAAAAAAAAAGAAATATGAATATTACTTTAAAAAAATAAAAAATTTACATATACGCGCGAGCGTGTCAAACTTATCTAAAATTCAAATTCCATTTCAATCAAAATAAATAAATAAATAAAAATATATATTATTTAAAATAAAATAAAATAAAAAAAAAACAAAAATAACGTGGTACGAGCATGTACAATGTTTTTAACTCAGTCTGTCTGTTGGTCTGTCTATTTATTTATTTTTCTTCTTCATTTTTTTTTTGTATATAAATAATACGAATGTTTTATATAGAAAAAATATATATTTTTTATCTGGGTGTGGCAAAAAAAAAAAAAAAAACATACAAAAATAAAATAAAAAAAGAAAAAGAAAAGAAAAGAAAAAGAATCCAAATAGATAGATGGGTGATTGGATTGAGGGTTGATTATATGAAGAGAAAAATGAGCTTGACGATGAAAGCCTACTATTTATAAGTCAACCCGCACACGACATAGAAAGTAGAATATATGAGAATTGCTTTTTAGAAAAAAGAAAATAGTAGAAGAAGACGAAGAAAATCTTATATTTAATCAAAATATGTATTCGTTTTGTTGACAAATGTGACAACGTCGAAATAAATTTTAATATTTATTTTTCTTTTATACATTTCTTGTATTTATATCATTATTATTACATAATCATAATATAATATTATATTAGAATGGCATTATATATACATATATATATACATATATATCTATATAGAGTAAAATTTAGTCTTAAAGTTTAATGGAATTTTTAATGCATGCACTTGTCTTATTATAATCAAACGGTAAATATAATCACTTCTGTTAAATTAACCAACCAGAATTCAGCGTCATTCAATGAAAAGCGAAAAAGAAAAATTATACTTTTCTATATTAAAAAAAATCCGTTAGGATATTCTAACCATCGACTGTCATAAAGGTTTAGCATCTTTTCGTTTTATAAAACAGGAATTTTAAAGTGTTTCTTACAAAACACCTTTGTTTATATTTTATAAACGTTTCTATATAACTAAAATATTCTCTTTTCTGTGCTTGTTCTGTGCTTTTTCTTTCTTATTATTTTTATTATTATTTTTTTTTTTTTTGATTGTACTTAGAAAGTCTTAAGCTTTTTATATAACTTATTTTCAATATTTTTATCTGGTAAAAGATTATATGCTTAGTTATATAGTCCAGTACTGATTGTAAAACCAGAGTACTTACATCAAATTACTTTTTCGTTTTCATTCTAACACAGGATGAACAGTGTAATCAGATATAAAAGGTGACGTAATAATCACTTTAATAATTATGTTACTATTTTCGATTTTCTATATACATGAATTTATGTTTTCTTAATAAATTGTTAATAATTGACATGAAACTTTTCTTACTTTTATTAAAAACATAAATTATTTAAAGGATCTTTTATTAAGCGACGTAAATAAAACTTTTTTATGTAATTTTAACAAAATAGTTGAAAGATAATGTTTTTATTTTTTAATTTTTTTTGTTGGTAGGTAGGTACGTTAAATTATATTCAGCAAGGAGCAACTCAACATAGATATGCATCGTGTCCCATAAGTCACATAAATCAAAGTCCTCGAAAAAAAAAAAAAAAACAAAATTTACCGCATTTTAACATATTTCACACCCTGCAACAAAATTTACCCATGTACAAACCACATAGAATGCTTAAGAATATAAAATAAAGTGCGTGTACGTAAAGAATACTTAAAAAAAAAAAAAAGAAAAAGAAAGCAGAAATGTGCTAGTCACCTGGTGTAAGTACGACAAGGGGATGATAGTATAAAGTCATTTAAGAAACCTTTTTTAAATTAAGAATTATGTTTTGCGATTTTCTGTACACAATTTCAGTTTTAAATAAAATATTTATTGGCACATTAGTTTGTTTTTTTGTGTGTGTGTGTTTGTTTGTACGTAAATGAGGCGACATAATTTCAAAGCATTATTATTATTCCATTTAACTTTATATTTCAACCATTGCAAAAAAAAAAAATAATAATAATAAAACAGGAATGACACACTTGATGTTACAGCACTATTCTTATGGCGAAATATTACAGAAAATGAAAAAAAAAAAAAAAACAAGAAGAGGAAAAATTATGTTGATAAAACATTGAAATGAATAGATCAAATATTCCACACACGCCTTTGGGAAATCAGGTATGTATATGGTATGTTTATGTAGTTGCAAAACAATTGTAGAGAAGTGAATCAGGCCGCTGGCAGTTTGAATGATAAAGTAATTTACTAGTATAAGGGGCTTAAAATGAAAATTGATATATAAATTGAAACTAAAATATAAATTACTAACAATTACGTTATTTTACATCGTTCCGGATATTACTTGATAATATAATTATACATTTATACACAAGGAATGGTAAAATTTTATTATTAAAACTTAAACAGTAACAATGATTGTCAAAATTGAACAAGTATAGCAAAAAAAAAATACGAGAACAAATTTTTTAATTAATATATTATTAAATAAAAAAGAAGAAAACATAAAATGTGACATAAAATCTGATATTATATAACAATTATAAAAATTTATTTGCAATGTTTATTTAATGAAATAATTACCATTAGCAGAGTTTTATGACATATTTCAATTTAAAATGTAAACAACAAAAAATTCATAATTATGTAACTGCAATTACATGTTTTGTTCGTTTTTCTATAAATTGGTTTTGATGTATAAGAAATGTCACATTGTCACTGTTTTTCAGAGTTCATTAAATTTTAATTTCACTATGGTTGACACGACTATAAAAGAATTAAACAACAACAAATAAAATATTTCTTCTTTTTTTTTTTGGGGAAAATACTGCATTGAATTGTTACGAAACAAAAACTATAGGTAAGCAACAACGAAACATGTAAATCCTTTAAATTTATATTTCCCAGTTGATTGTAAATATATATGCATGAGAAATACTCTGGATTTTACATTTATTTCAATCAAATATTTATTCTTAAATGTCAAGCCATAAAATAAAACCGGATGGAATGGGGGGGTTAAAGCTGGCTGAGTGATGATTGAAAATATATATAGAGACAAAACAGTAGATACAGTTCTTTAAGTTTCCACATCCTGTTATAAAATAATAATCTTAAAATTATTTTCAGTTTATTCTTGATGATATGTGTGTGTATGCATAATACTTGTTTGACAATTATTTATTTTTATACAATGATAATATTAAATAACTTTATATGATTAAGTATTTTGGCATTTGGTTGATTTACGACAAAACGGATTATTATTATTAATAATAATAATATTATTGTTATTGTAATATTCCCCAGGTATTCCCTTATATTAAGTATTTTCACTTATCACTAACTTCATAAAACACATTCTCACGTACACTTGATGTCAAATAAACTAAATTAAACACATTTGAAATGGCAATCATTGAAATTGTCTTACAAGTCAAATGGGAAATTTCAATGTTTTTACTCAAAATTTTACTGTGCACACACAAATACTATACGCATTTTATTTACATTTCTATATGGAAAAAAATAAAATAAATAATAATAAAAATAATAAGTAGAAGGAATTACTCCTTCTTTCAAGTAACAACAAATAAATAAATATTTTATTTATAATTTTTTTACCATTAAATCTTAAATGTAAACTTTCTAAAAAACATTGGCATAATCGTTGATTTTAACGAGGTAAACCAAAAAAAAAATAAAAAATATTTTCTTCTTTATATAATAACACGATGTATTCAAGTAATACGCAACTGTTGTTAAATTATTAATAAAAATAAATGTTTGATCAATATTTCATTAAGCTGTCAATATTTGCATTTTGTTCAGGCAACAATGTTCATATCGAAAATTCAAATTATAAATAAATAATGGAAAAATAATTTCTTTTTTTTTTTTTTTTTTTTGTCTAAATGTGATTGAAGGATAAATAGCAATCGTCCGTGTTATGTGATTAAACTTTGTACTAGTTTCAATCAAAATTTTAAAAATTTAATTTTTTAAAACGATTATTTAATAAAATAAATAAAAATTAAGGATCAAATCCGTTTAAATAAAATTAAAAAACAAAAAAAAAAAACACAAATTATTCTGATGACACTTACCAATTTTAGGATTTAAATGTAGCAAAGTGTAATTAATTAATTTATTTAAAATTTGTGCATTACAAAAAACAATTAAAAAAACATTAAAACGCATATGATTACAAAATAGATAGAATTAAATGTCATAAAAATTTAATTTAAATTTACAGTAGATTTCACACAAAAATCCTTTTCTCCCTTCGGTTTTTTTTTTTTTGTATATTCATATTCATTTAAATTGTATTTAAAGCAAAAAAAAAAAAAACAAAACATTTTATTATCTGAACTACTGATGCAAGCTTATTTTTGACAATTTAAATAAATTTGTCTGTTATAGATTAACACTTTACCAAAGTGAAATCCCCAGTAGTTTTTATAGTCAGGTGATTTTAGTTGAAAAAATATTTTTTTTTTATTGATTAGTTTACTAACTAGAGAAGGTCTAGATGGTTTATTTTCATAATACGAAAATTTAATTTAAATATAAAAGCTTTTAATGTTTTTTTTTTTGTTTTTGTTAAACATATAAATAATTTTCTTTTTTTTTTTATTTTATTAATTGTACTAAGCAAGCAAACAAGTGGTTTTAACACAAAATTATATCCATTATGGTTTGTTATTAATAATTGTCTTATTTTGGTAATAACATTTCATGTTCTTGTTTACTTTTTTCATCTTTTATAAGACACTTATAACACCATTTCCTTAGATTAGTTTCTAAGTACTGAGCATGAAGGAAGAACAATACAATTACTATAGAAAATTAAAGTGGTGAAAATAAGAAAAATATATATTAAAGGTAATGGGCATAAGAATGGAAATGTTAATAGAAAATTATTTCATTTGCGTTTTATTCATATTAAAGTAAAGATTTTAGGCAATGCTCATTTAGATATATAACAAAACCATTTTCACAAATTTATATGTAGTCAAGTATATTATGTGTACACGCTCAAAAAGGATGGTTTTTTTTTGTTTATTTGAGTATAACCAAATAAATACATATATAATCTAAAAATAGAGAAGAAGTGTGTGAATTTTTCATTATGGTGAACATGCAATTCGGTATCGTTGTCAACATTATTATCAACGTTACTTCGTTTGGTTTGCTTTATTTGATATTATGATGTTGGGTTAACACTATATACCGTACGATATGGGATAACACCAATAACACAACAGTGAGGAATTTCATGTTTGTCAAGCATGGAAATGTGTACAAAGTACAAGTAAAACAACGACATAATTATTTTAATGGCGTGATCATTATAATTATTATTGCTTTTAAAGCATATGTGGTGCTTGTTGATAAATTTTTATTTTTTATTTTCAGTATTTAGTTGATGACAGAATGGCTAACCTAACACCCATCATATAATGTTTAACAGTCACTGCATGATTATCATCCCCATTGTAATTTCATGAATTTTTCTAATTTAGCTTTTTCACTTAACTTCATATGTAAATTCGAAAATCTTTATTCCACTTTGTTATTGTTAAGGAAACTACTGTTTAGCTAGTATATCAAATTATAGGATGCAGCTCAAAGAAATCATTTTAAAATTGCTATTTACCAATAAAGAAGTAAAAAAAAAACTTCACATTTATTATGTTTAGTTGGCAAGTTTTAGTTGAGTAAATTCATTATGATTGTAAAGCAAATTACACTCAAGAACCGAAGATTCATTCCAGTATAAAAGATTAAAATCTATTTTCGCTTTTATTACAAAATACAATTAGCAAAATTGATTATTTGTTTATTCATACATCAAAAGCAAAGTCGTTTTGATGAGTACTTTGAACGCTGAACTGATAAAAATTTTATTTTATTTATTTTATTTTTTATTATGAAATCTCTCACTCTCCCCCTTATCGATATGTTCTATCGTTTTGTTTTAGCAAAACTTAAATAATCGAATGATTATGTCTCGTACTAATTGATAATTAAATTTTAACAAAAATTATTTAGTAGCGTTATTAAAGGTAATTGACGATTTGGGTATTTTCGACTAGGCATAAAATTTTAATTTGTATTATGTGCGGCTTTTATTTTATTTTCGCATTCTATGTTTTCGGTTGTTTTTTTTTTTTTTTTTTTTTTTTATTTCATTCGTTATCCCCGTTGTGACCGTTATTTTATTGCTGTCAGTTTTTAAGTTACGTTCACGAAGAACTGTAGAGCGATTGTGTATTATTAATGGGAAAGATTAGTTAGTCACGTCCGAAATACCAGCAGACAAAAATGGTTGTAAGTTTGTGGGAATAACAAGCAATTAGGCTTGATTTTTGCGTACCCCACAAATCGGAATGAACAGTGTTTCCCGTATATGATTTTTCTTTTTTCTTTTTAATGCGGAACGTGAGCGGGAATAGTGAATTAAAAAAAAAAGAACAAAAATGGTTGTTTGTATTTCATAAAAATAATTAAATAAGCGGTGTTTGGGATTTTATATATTTCTCATTTGTCAAGTATTTAAATGGAGCGACGCAACAAAATATTTATAACAAAAAAAAAATGTTTTTAAGGGAATGCAAACAGCACACGTCCTAAAGATCATAAACCATGCATTTTATAATTTAAAAGCTTCCGTAATGATTTTATTATAAAAAGAAACGAAAATTAAAAAGGATAGAGACGAGAAATACATTTCAAATAAAATAAAATGAAAACTTGGTTTTTGCCATTAATTTAATTTATTCTACCTTCCATTTGTATTAAAATATCAATCGCTTAAAAGTTTTCCTTCATTTTATTTTTTTTTTATTTAATTTTTTTTTTTTTATTTTTGCCTTTCTCTCTTTTTCATTTACATTCTTCATCCAACGATTACTATCGTTTTATATTTTTTAATATAAAGTTTTCGGTTGATTAAAGCATAAATAAAATTTCGGGGGTTTTATAATACTTTTCATTTTCTCTATTAAAAAAAAAAGAAGTTAAATCGATCGATTATTATTGATGGAGTTTTATTATAACAAAAAAGAAAAGAAAAATAAAGGATAAAGAAAAATGTTGGGAAAATAGTGCAAAAAAAAAAAAAAAATAAATAATTTATCAGGATTAAAACAACAGAAAATTAATTTTCATTTCAATATTTTCTCATATCGAGAGGGTGATTTTCAGTGATTTTAAAAACTATTTTACCGCTTTGTAACAAATAAAATTTTGTTTTCAAAGAAACCAAAATAATTAATACAAAAAAAAAAACAATTTTTTTTTAAAACGACATATGATACTGTTTGAATGAGAATTCAATTTATTTGATTGTTTAAACAAATTGCAAAATAAACTCATTAATTTTGTGTTTTTTAATAAATAAAATTGTATTTAGTGGCTGAACACGAGATGCCACAAAAAACAGAAAATAAATCAATGTTAAAAGCTAATTTAAAAATATTATTTATAATGATCGTTAAAGTATTAATTGTTAGCAGAAATGAGAAAAATTTAAACAATTGTTCCACCTACACATAAATACTTAACAATAACCCCCCAAAAAAAAAAAAAAACAATAACACATAATTCATAAATTTGATTATATTCGTTGTAAGTTATAAGAATGTTAAGACATAGGTTTTGCCCTTTAAAGCGGTAATGATGACGCTGCTGACTGCCTGATAATAATAAACAGTGGCATAGGGTGGTTAACTTTGTTTACTAAGACCTAATTGTGATTACAGGCATCTGCTGATATTGTGGATACATTTTTTTTTTTTTTTTGCAATAACTTCCTGTTACATATTCTGAATGAAAAACATTACAAAGCATATGGGCAGCTGATGGGTTTTTTTTTCTTAACCAAAAATTGTAAACGCGATATTAGACGTTGAAATGGGTATTTGGTAGCCAAAAAAATTGAACAACAGCAAGAACAAAAGAATTTAAGAACTAAAAAATGTTGAAACTACATGATGATGAATTTGTATGTTTTTTCCAATCTTAAAGCAGATAGATTGTGGTTAGGAAAACAATTTCTTAACATCATTTTTTTCTTCACGATTAGATTTCACCACAAAAGTAATGATCTTTGCTGTATTATTAATCATAAAAGTTCGCGTAAAGGTCGTCATATTTTCTTTCCACTTTCTCGCAAGCGTTTTTTATTTATATTGATTTACATTGCGTATAAGAACTCATACGGCACTGGTTTCTCTTTTGTTGTATATGAACAATTACTTTCAAATTATAAGATTAATAGCGTGTGATGTTTTATGCTTTATTATATTATTTTTTAACAATTTTATTTCGTTTAGAAAAAATGAAAAACGTAACCAGCGAAATGTTATATTGTTCCAAAAACTTGGGTTAAAATATGAGAAAATAAAGTTAATTGTTAAATTTATTTATATAAAATGTTATAATAAAACCATTAACAATATATATATATATAACAATAAGGATGTATATAGGAAACTTTTGTTCATAATATTTCTGTATGGGATGGTCTCAATGTATTAAAGAATTTTTTTTTTTTTTTTTTTTTATTATTATTTAGTTTCCATTCGCCTATAAATCCTTATGGTCGATTCACATGAAAACATAACGATGATAATGATGATGATGACTTTAATGGTGCGATTAGTATTATTACTTTAGACGCATTTTTATGTTACCTATATTATCAAATGCGGGTGTGGTAATTTGCAAAAAAAAAAAAAAAAAAATAATAATAATAACAGAAAAGAAAAAGATTTTATTTTATTTTTTTTTTATTTTTCATTATTATTTACAAAGACGCTATGAAAATGTTTGATAATGAAGTTTTGTTGGTTTTGTATTGCGCTGTTAAAAATATACAAATCCTTAATGCTTTTATATGTATATAAGAAAATGTTTCTAAATATATATATATATATATATATATATATATATATATATATATATATATATATAGAAAAGCATATACGTATCTTTAACATCAAATTTAGCTCTAGGAATATATGAAACGTAGTATAATAATAATGGAAAAAATAAAAAGAAAGAAAGAAAGAAAGAAAAACGAAAAATAATAATAATTTTCTATACATGGGTGATAATTTCTTTTGAGGGTGTATTCTTTTATCTTTTTAACTGGTATGACACATTTTATCACGGCCTAGTTCAAAATCTATATATAATACACACACGTACAGAAGACATACACAAATACAACAAAATATGCTTTAACTCTTTCATTCACTTTGAAAAAATACTAAAAGCAACGATAAAATAGATTTTTCTTTATTCTGCAATGTCTTTACCGCATCGTATAACATTAATCGGCCAATTTTTTACGCCCCAACTGAGATATAAGATAATTATTGATATAATTTTGTTTTATTCGATTAGCTTGATATTTATCCATGTGTAAAAAATAAAAAAATAAATCCGTTTTTTCTCGTAAAATATTGATCGAAGAAAATGCCGCTTTGATAAAAAAAAAAAAAATGAAAAAAAAAACTTAAAATAGCAAAATAACAGAAAAAAAAGGAGGGAAAATAAGGAAAAATATCTAAAAATTTCTTCTATTTTTTTTTCTATTCCTTTCGTTATTTATATCTTGACACCAATTATATTAACATTGGACAATTTTGGTATGATGTTTAGAGGCAGTACACGTGTTTTCACGTCAAAACAGACCACTCGTCACATTCTTTAACACTTTATTATTGTTACTAGTGAAAGTACCTAGTAATAGAATAGTGTCCATTATTACTTTAATTCAAAGCGTGCTTCTGTGTCTCCCCAAATAAATAATAAAAAAAAAAAAATCTATATATATTTGTCTCCATGTGGTTATTCACATGTTTAATTTGATTATATTTGGTCATTTATACAATTTTTTCGTTTTGTTTGTTTCTTTCTTTCGTTATTTATTTTATTATTATTATTATTATTATTATTATTATTATTGTGTGTGTGTGTGGTGTATTTGCTGTATTGTTAATACGCTCGAGAAAGATTTTTATCAATAGTAAAAGTGCTTATTGTTTATTTTTATTCTTTTATTCATTACATTAATTCGACATGAATATTGTAACACATTTTTGTTTGTTTTTAGTTTTTTTTTTTTTTTTTTTGATATTTTTCTGCTAAATATATATAATAATTTTATGCAAATTGTTAATTTATTTAATCTGTTTGTACATTCGATAATATTTTCTATTTGTTTGTTTGTTTGTTTCACGTTTATTTTTAGTATAAAATATAGAAGAAGAAGAAGAAAAAAAAAATATGTTTGGTACCAACATCACACAGAAACAAGTAAACAAAAAAAAAAAACCCTTAATAAACAAAAAAAAAAATACGTGTTCGTCTAGAAGTAATCAAATTATATTAAAATAATAATGATGTCTAATACTCAACCAATTAGCATTTAGCACGCGCGATATATTCATTTATATCAGGAACAACAACAACAAATATATAAATAAATAAAAAAAAAAAAAAAAAACCAGGACTGAAAACAATCTTCAGCATCGTTTTTGTGTATATATGTGTGGAAACCCGACTAGGGAATATAACATACAACGGCACGAATCAATGCAATTAATGTTCCAATTAAAAATTCACAAGCACCCATAAAAATATAAACATACATTATTCGTATTTAAGCAGAACAAAACAAAACAGAACAAAATAAAATAAAACGCAAATAAAAAATTTAACTTAAATTCTTGATTCCACATCAAATAGCTCGTAACAAGGAAAAAGCAAAATATTAATACCGTGTATTACCACCGAAAAAAAAAAAAAAAAAAACTCTAACCAACGTCATAATCATCATCATCGTCATAGAACGGCAACCATTCTCTTGAGACGAAAATAAAATTCAGATTCGTAAATTTTGTACGCGATAATAATTACTTCTGCATATCACATATATAGCGGGGTATACATTAACGCGCTCGGGTAAAACCACTTTTGCACAAAAGATGCTGGCATAATTGTACGGTGGTGGAGGCGGTGGTTTAACATACAAATAAAAGTATGAGAATTCATTCTAAATTTTATCTAACCGTGAATTATTTATTGAAAAATTTAATATGAAAACACAATCTTGACAGCAGTAGCGGCAACGTGGGCTAAGCTCTTGAGACGATGGGTGTCAGTTGTTGCGTCTATACTGTGCCCAGAAGGATATTTTCAAGGAGTTTTATTTTTGCCTAGTCTTATTATTATCACAAATTTTACTGTAAAAACCAAAAAAAAAAAAATAGGTGAGAATATTTTTTGGTTTTGATAAAATTTTAAAGCGTTAATTTCAACGAAATTAATATCGGATGCTTATGTTGTGTGAATATAAATGGAAAATTTATGATTTTTTTTTTTTTTTTTTGTTGCTTCTTCTTTTTTATCAACAAAACACTCAACAAGTAGAAACGTTGTATCCAGTCCATAAAACTGTTTTTGCAATTTAGCATTAATACGAACAAATATCTATCTGAGCAGCAGTAATGTATTAATAATTTTTTTTTTTTGTTTTAACGTAAGAAAGTAATCATTATTAAGCTACGTACGTACATATGGTAACGCATAATTAAATTTTCCCAATAATATTTATAATGATCATAAAAATATTACGAAGTTCCTTTACATTTTCACAAATCGCTTCATTTAATCATCAAGTATACAAAAATGGGTCAAATTACATATCCATTAAAATTCTACGATGCACTGAACTTTCCCTATCATTAAACCGCACAAAAATCTTTCATTATTATTCTGTATTATATAAGAAATAGCTGAACAATTAGATACTATATACAGAAAGAATATTCTATACGTAGTAGAAGCGTAAAATTTAAAGAAGATTGTGAATAATAATATTATTAAATTACGAAAAGCATACTAATGATTTTAGTCAAAATAATTGCAAAACTTTTTTTTTTTAAAGAAAATGTTTTTAAGCAAAAAACGGCTTAGTATATCTCAACTAAATCCTAAATTGAATATCTAATCAATTTGTACACGTAGAGAGCCAAAAAAAAAAAAAAAAACAGGTAGAAAAGTCTTCAATTAACGCACAAAATTAATTATTAACGATGTAAAATAATATTATTAAAGTTATATAAGAAGTAATATTACATAAAAATTATAAAGAAAAAGAAACACAAAAATTCATTAAATAAGTACGCGCAAGGAAAAGTTTCTTCTTTCAGTTTTGTTTATCTTATAAATAGTGTAGAGAAAAACATTTCACAGTTTATTACATTTTAATGAGAACACAATCTAAGACATAATGAATACAACAGAGAGATACGACGGCTATGATTATGATGATGGTAACGTTAAAATAAAAATAAATAAAAAAAAAAATATTACTTTTTTTTTTAATATCTAAATTGTAAAGTTTTAAGAAACTATTTTAAAACACTAAAAGAATTATATGTCAGGGTTCTCTAAGAAATTATATGCCCCGCTTTTTGTGTGCTTGTGTACTTAAATAAAAAAAAAAAAAATTTAACACATCTACTGTACATCGGTTGTGCAATTTAATGTTTCTTTCACCAGACTTTTCTACAAACTATAATATTTTTTAATGATGCTTTCCCAAAGTCATTTTAATATTTAAGCAGATAATAAATGTAATAAAATAATGTATATAATTTTTTGTTAACAATAATTAATAGTGTTGCATTTCATTTCTACATCAGATTCGCGTTTTAATTGTTTAAACACCGTTTAGTTGAAATTAACACTTCAGAATCAGAAATTTGTTGTTGTTTTTTTTTTATTATCTTACTTTAAAATAAGATAACAAATGGGTTGAACATTATCTGGGTCACTATTTAATTTTTTGTTTTAAATGGAAATGAAGGAAAAATGAAACAAGGTAATAAAGAAAGATAAATTCACTTACCGGTCCGAATTGTTCAAAATAGCTCTTGACGTCCTCGAGTGTTGTGGGTGCGGATAATCCACCCACAAATATCTTCTTTGTTCTCGTCACCATCTATAAATAAATATTCACAAATTAATACCACAAAATAAAAATAATTATATTAAATTATATTTTCAATAAAATGCTTTTCGTAATATTCAATTCGCCTTTTTATTCGTATTTATTTAATATCGCCACATGCAACAAGCATAATAATGCCAATATCACTTTGAATCGTTTTATCGATGTTGTACTTACATCGGTTATATTTATTCATAAATAATATCTTATGCCTCAGTTATTTTTATTTCTCTATAATAATATTTTTTTTTTTATACTCTATTCTAAGTGGCACAAGCAATACCTATCTACAAAACGGTTACCATAATACTTATCGACAAAAGAAGAAAACTAAGCACGATTATAATAATACATGCTAACATCACATGTGTGTCGATGTTTAGTGGATACAAAAAAGCACTAAAGGGGTTCAATATTTATAATATTCGTTGTGGTTTCTTTTCGTTACAATAAATATATTCAATCTTTCGAAAATATATATTTTTTTTATGTTCAATTTATTGTTATGCATAATTTTACTACAAAGAAAATACCAAAAAAAAAAACATTTGGATGGAAATTGTATATATTTTTTTGTATTTCCATGTATTTTCATGTATTTTCCAACGATGGTTCTAAATTAAAAATAAATTTCCAATACACTATAATTATTTAATTTTCTATAATAATTCACGATTATTAATACTATATGTTTTTTGGACTTTTATTTCTATGTGTATTGATTTTGTAAAATTCTTATTATTTATGCAAAATCAATTTTTATTTATTTTGCATTTAAAATTATATACAATGTGCACATCAAACGATGAATAGTATTAGTCAATTTTGGTTAAAAGCCAGGTGCATCACATTAAAAAATTATGAATAGTAACTAATGATTTCTACCTATTTATAAATAATAAAAATCCACTTTTAATCCAACATGAAGAGATTTATTATATATAGAAAAAAGGTAATTTAATGAGTTATTCATTTTTATTAATAACAACAACGACAACTTTCAACAGATGTTTTACTTTCCCAGCATTTATCTATCTATATATATATCACTATATTCACTTCTCTACAATCTAAGTGTGATCCCTTTTTAAAAGTTTTCCTTATTGTAGTTTCACTATTCAAATACTCACACCAAAATAATAAAAAAAATTATTTCCTAGTCTCAAACTTATTCATTCTCTTATTCATTCGTTGTTTGGTTTTGTTTATGAAATTTTCTGTTTTTTTTTTTTTCAAACAATTAAATTTAATAATATTCTAATTAATAGTGTTCATGACATATTATAATTCCACCCCTATAATCGCTTATTACAATTTAAATAACATTTTTCATTATTACATTTTATAATAAAAGTTTTCTTTTATGAAACTGTTTTTCATTTTGTTTTTTATTCTAATTACCCTGTTTGATTCATAATTAATAATTAAAATACGCAAGGACGTGTTTAGAAAATTTGTATTCATACCTTGAAAAATTATTATTATTGATTTAAAAAAAAAAAAAAAGAAAGGTAAAAATGTATTATTCGATGGATCAATATAATAATTATGAATGCAAGTAAACAAAATTAATTTTAAATATTTTAATGTAAGAAAAAATTAACATAAAAAATGAATTAAAAATATCCCTTCTATAAATATAATAATAATTATTATTTTTTTTGGTTTTGTATCCAGAACACGAAATGTTTTTTTTTTTATTTCTATCAAATTATTAATTAATGAAAACAACCAAAAAAAAAAAAGAATTATTATTTTTGAATATTAAATATTTGTTAAAACATAATAATAATAATAATAATAATAATAATAAAAGTTAATTTACTTAGAAAAATTAATTATGACAAAAACTATGATCGTCAATTTTTAATCTTGCACGCAATATAATCTTGCACGTTAAATAGCAAACAGTCAAAAAGAAAAAATATATAAAAGGGTGTCGTCAACTCAAGAAAAAAGCAAACAAGCCTTAACCAAGGAATAGAAATATTCAAAATACAGAAAAATCATTTTCCTTGTTTGCATGTTTAAAATTTCATATATTAATGACGCAAACATGGTTTTGAATTATTTTTATTACAAAAAAAATATATAGAAGAAATGAAATTATGAATTCTTATAAAAATAATGAATGAAAATATTTTTCATTCATTTATGTATATAAAATATGTTTATTTATATAAAACTGATATCATCATGTTTGCATTCATATTGTACAACATTAAATTATTTTTATTTTTTCTCTCCTTTTTTTTTTTTGTTTTGTTTTATTTATACAATTAAATTAATTTTTTTGTGTGTTTTTAAAACATGATCCCTTCTTCTTCCTATGCTTTTTTTTTTCTCTAATTTTTTTATTTTAAGTGATAATTACTGAATGTTTAAACTGGTAAAGTAAAGTAAAAAAAAAATAAAAAATTGAAACTAGATTTAAGAAAATGTCGAATTTCTGGTTGGATTTTAATCTACTTTCTTATCTACTTTTTCGTTTTTTTTTTTTTTTGTATTTCAATTTTTATATATTGAGGAAAAAGATTTTTCTTTTTTTTTTTGTTAATAGAAGAAAATTTTTAACACAAATAAGGGTAGCAGAGAAAAATATATATAAAAATAAAGTTTAAGTATAATCATTTCTTGTCGAAAGTTAAAATAAAATAAAAATCGAAAAACCCAATTTTTTTTTTTTTCTTTATTTTCATTCTTCTTCTGTATTTTAAGTTTGTTTTTCCCTAATTCACACATACAGCCGTAGGCATAATGAACAGAATAAAATGGAAAAACGATTTCCAGATACAGTATATATACAGTATATTCATATTGCTGTGCCTTTCAACATTTTTATTTTTCCTATCAAAAAAAAAAAAAAAGAAAAAAAGTGTGGGTGTACTGGCGAACAATATAACAACCCTCCGAGCCGGACACCAAAAAATCTGATTCGGTTAGAAATGTATTTTTCAAGTCAAACGCAGCAACAAAGTTTTCTTCCTCCTCTTTTTTTTTTAGTCCGAATAAAAGTTATATATAAATTAGAACTAAAATGACCATTTTCCATGGTCGATGGTTTTTGTATTTTTCTATGTAGCTTAAAGATTCTTTTAACGTTTCATTGAAAGCAGAGAGTGAAAAAAAAATGTTTCTGAATAATGTTTTTAATGTATAAATTTTAAGTAAAAAGACGGCAAAATAGGAGATTTTTTTCAATTAAGACGAAAAACTCGTTATGCAGTTTTAGAAATAATTTTAATCAATTTATAAATTTAATTTTATAATTGATGAGGAGAAGAACAACAATTAATATAAAGAAAGAAATGAAAAAATAAAAGAAAAATAAAATAAGAAAGTTGTCCGTTCGTTTCACCGATGCTCCCTAAGGCCATTCAAATTTGTTAAGTGGATTTGGGATATTTGAACAGTCCGTAATTATAATTCGCTGAATTTTTTTTTCCCATTTGTTTCTTCAGATTTTTACTTTTTTTTTTTTATTATATCAAAAAAATTTTTATTCCATAGATTTTTCAAGTGATCAGGAAATAGAAAAGTTTTTTTTTTTTATATGAATTAACAATTAATTATTATAATTAAGCTATAATTAGTAATTATACGATACATTGTGATAACGTAACACGTAAATGTGAGAATTTGTTTTTTTTTGTAATAAGAAGATTTCTTTGAACACTTCTGCTTTGAATGATAAAACAAAATTAATACGTTCCTATGAGTAAGGAAATCATACAACAAATTTTTTTTATATATTTTTTTTTTTATTAAGGATGAGATTCTCGAAAATAAAAATTAAACGAAATAAAATGAAATAAAATGAAATGATGGAAGATAAAAGAAGCAGGAGAAGAACGCAAAAAAAAAAAAAAAAAAATTGTTAATGTAAACGTTTGTCGCTCAATTGTGTCGCGAACGTGATATGAATTTTTCGTATTTACTTTTCTTTCCAGTGTCACCGCTGCCATAGCGGTACCGGCAAACAAAACATGCATTCAATGGACATCCGTCCACACCACATACAAACAATTCCTAGTTTTCAAATCTCTTTTATACAATCTGATGTGTTTCTATTTTTCCTAGGCAAAAAGATATATAAAACTACTATAGGATTGTAATTTTTTACTATTATTATATTTATTTTCCTATCATCGCCACCGTCACACAACCCTCTAGCTCCTCCACATTCAACTATATATTTATTCTATTGACGTTTTTTTTTTTTTTTGTCTCTTTACCACACACAATCTCGCCCAGCTAGCTGTTATTTTATTACTTTTATTATTATTACTTGTTATCAAACGATAGATATTTATTCAGCTCATATTCTACGCTCGTCTTTATTATTGAGTGTGAAATAATTATTAATGAAATGTGATTTCATTTCGTAAATTTATATTTTTTTTATTTTTTAATATAAAAATTTAATTTCAATTAAGAAATGTTTTTTTTTTTAAAGAAAGTAACGCACTATAATATTCAGGAAGTTTTTAAACTTCAGGACTAAAAAAATAGTTTTTCTTTTTTTTTTGCTATCTATCTTTCTTCGTTGTTTGTAATTTATGTTTTTCTTCGTACAACTTTAATTATGGTCATAATAATAATAACAACAAAAACTTCCCTATTTAAAATATTAATTTAGTATAATTAATATTATCTTAGGGGAAATGAAATTTTCATTAATATTTTCCATGGAAAACCAAAAAAATAAAAAAATTATTTATCTTTGAAATTAATACAAAATAACCGTAGACAAAAATTCTTTTATTTCGCATAATGTGTACAGATTTATATCGTATATAAGTGATAGATGTATAAAATATAAAAATTTTCTTAAAATAATAACATTTACGGTTTTTTGGTTATAAATAATTTTCGAAAGAAAACCCTTAAATATAATTTCAGGTATAAAATTTATTGTATTGTTTTTCAACTGCAAATGAAAATATTTTTAAAGGGTACTTTATTAATTAGAGGATGCCTAAAGAAAATGTTGTTAATAGTTTTTTTTTGAAAGTTCTATCTTTAAAAATAAAATACAAAAAGAATAATAATAGTAGATGTTGTATATATAACTGATTTTCTTCATACGAACAAATATTATTCTTTAATTGAACGAATACATAACTTTAGTTAAATTTCATCATCAACAATTTAAAATTTGTTAAAGCATCCTCCAATTAAAACTATTTAACAAAAATTAAGTGTGTAGCATAGCAAAATACCACATTCAAGCACATGATAAAGAAGTAATTGTTAAATGCTTTTGGTATTTAAAATATATATATATATAGATATCTAGATAAAATTTGTATCTAGATATATATATATATATATATATATATATATATATATATATATATATATATATATTTACTACGATAACTCAAATGTAGAAACAATAGGCGCCCACAATTTATAAAAGAATGTACGACATAATACTTGTATTCATTGTTTAAGATAAGCTTTGACTTTGAGTGATGAGTAAAATTCAGTAGAAATGTTAAGGGAAGAAAATAAAACAAAAATAAATTTACTAAACAAAAATTTCTAAATTTAATAGGAACGTTTATTACACATATATGTATGTAGTGTGTATTATATATTTACGCATCTTCTTCACATAATATTGTTAAAATACTTTAATACATTTATCATTTTAATACATTCATCCTATTTTCAAACAAAATTAAATATGGCGTATTAACTATGCAAACAATCAAATAATTGTACGCTTTCTAATAAAACGTATACGTTTCTTAAATTTATTTGTTTTAAAACGCAAGCAAACAACCATCTATTTCAATGTAGTTTGTTTGCATGCGTTGACTAGCTCTTATGGAAGCACCGGTAGGTTGAGAACGGGATGCTAACAAAAAAACGACACAACGTCAATATATTGCATAATATATATACAGAGGATCCATATTTGTATATTTATATTTATTCTCCAGACGTTTTACTACCAACAACCAAGTTACCAAAGTCAATTCTGTATAATACTCGGTCTGCATAAGGAATATTTATATATTTTACATGCATGTGTTATTTGAGAATTCATGGTAAATATGAGAGACATTAGGTGGGCGGCTGTTATGCTGTGCGTACTTGTGCTAATGCATAATGAATGTAAATGTGTCATGTAGGTTAGGTATATGATTTTAAGATATATATAAAAAAAAAACTCTCGAAAATCCAAAGGACACAAGAGAATTGATGATGAAAGGTACAAGAATAAAAACTGCTGGTATAACCAACCGAGTTCACAAATGCACTATCGTAATCGTGTAACTTTAACTACTCAACTTATATTAGTGCGTGAAAATACCCATCTAGTGCACAAAGAAACGGTGGTTTAAAAAAAAAGTAAACCAACTCCACTTGCAAAAAAAAAAAATTATTTAATCTGGATTTCATGTTTAAAAAATTCTCACAAAACTTTTTTATGTGTATTTATTTTCTCTTCTTTCTTTCTTTTATTATTTTTTTTTTCTACATATGTTTTAACGTTTAGAGTTTGGGTTTCCGGGTGCTGAATGATGACAGACATACGAGATTTGAATTTATTACATTTCGCTTCCATCGTCAAATTATACAATGAATTCTCTTCTTATATGTTTCCTCTTTGCATCAATGCCTTTGTTGTTATATCTGTTGCTGTGAAGATTAGACGATTCAATTGAATCACAATGCAGAGTGTGACACAAATTGTATAAGCCAAGGTGATATGTGTATAGCCGTAAGGATTTTATTTCGGTTTTTAATATCTTTAAAGTATTTTTATTTATTTTTTAAATAAAAATAAAATAATTTTTTTTTTTTGCATTTAATCGAAAATAAAACTGGAAAACTGAACTGAAAAATATAGAAAAAAAAAAAAAAAATCAATAACAATCAACAATTTTTTATGATCAACCGTTGACGTTGACTTTGCATTGCACCCTTTTCACCATCATATCATATAATAAATCTACAAATTTAAAGACAATCTTGTTTTACTTTCTTTTTTTTGTAATGGAAAATTTTTGTTTTCACAATCAACACAGATAATGTTTTCTTTATCATTTCCATTTATTACTGTAAGAATAAAAATCTGTCATTTAAAATCAGTGGAGAAAAATAAAAATGATTTTACTGTACAGTGCAGACAAAAATGTCAGCAAAAATGTTCATTCTATAACATTGATTACAGATTTTATTTTATTTATTTATTTTTTTTTTTTTTGTATAATGATTTCTACGTAATTCTATTTCTGTACAATCAGAAATAATCTATGACAGCCGTAGATAAATTATTATACAGATTGATTCTTCAATTACGTTTTGATTTAAAATCATTTTATAAATATTACAATAACTACCTAATAAACACGTATATGGGAAAACTGTGATATAGATCAGAGAACGTTAACACTCTGTTTTATCCATTAAAAATAAAAAAAAAAATTAAATAAATAAATAAAAATCATTCATTCACTCTCCGACATTATTTTATTAAAAAATAAAAAAAAATAAAAAAATAAAATAATAAAATAAACACTTAAAATTAATTTTTTATGTAACCATCCATACAACGACACTTCAATTTCAATTCAACTCATTTTATGTGTGTGGATGCACAGGAAAACCCTTAAAAAGTTTGAGGTTTTATATTTATTTATTTTTCTATATAATCCTATATGCTAAACTTTTAACATCGGATTGATAGCTTTCAGCGAGGCAAGCAAAATAACGAAAAACAACAAAAAAAAATAAATAAAAATCTTTTATTCATCCAATTATGATATCAATAAAAATAGAACAGCACTGTTGTGCACACCATAAAAACAAAAACAAAAAAAAAAAAAGTTTTCATTTCTGTATCTATCCAACCACTACTGGTGCACCAAAAATACACCAATAATCAGCGAACAATCACAACACAACGTCCACAAAACAATAAAAATCGTTAAACAATAATACATAAAATGAAGATTTCGCTTTAAGAACATTTTTTTTTGCTACTGTTCTTCGGTTCTTCTTCTCTTTTATTTATTTAATTTTTTTTTCGCAGCACCGTAATACTTTGCAAATAAGTAATTTAGCTGCGAAATGAAAATACAAATGCGTTTTCAATAGATATAAAAAAAAAAAGTAAAATAAAACAAACTTTTTTTTATGTATGAAATACACTTTTAGCTAAACAACATACTGATGCTGGGTTAAATAAATGTAGCAAACAATATTTAGATGAAAAACACGAGTATCTTATTTCTATTAAAAACAAAAAAAAAAAAATATTATTGATCGTTGGAATTTGATTTAAATTTTTTTTCAACAATCATTCATGCATGGCTGTACGTGAATAAAATAATAAAAATTGTAATTGAAATTAAAGAGAATAATGCACTAAAAATTTTTTTTTTATAATAATTAAGTGGAAATTTATTGATCAGATTATTGAAAAGCAACGTTGCATTGGTTTAAAAATTATTTATTTAATTAAATATGTTTTTATTAAAACATTCATTAACATGATAAGAAATAGTATTTGTTGAATTTAGATAGAAATATAAAATCATCTACACGTGTATTGTTTTAATCATATCCACCTGTATAAATAATTTTTTTTTTTTTTTTAATACTTGAATATGAATAAATGGTATATAGTATTGTAACAACAGACTATTCCAGATTGAATTACTCCTTTGGGTCTCCAACATACCAAGGCGTCTTTCAATGAAACGAACGAATAAAAAAGCAATACTAGAAACACGCTCAACGTGAATATGATATTATTTCTGATTGTACAGAATAAGCAGAAGAGAAGAAACATTTTTTTTTTTTTTTTTTTTTTATATATTTATATGAATAAAAAATGAATATAAAGGTGATATGTAGGTGAGTTTATAAAAAAATTAACAAACGCGTATCCATATCATGTCAAGAAATAATTTTTTTTATTTTATTTATTTATTTTTTTTTTTTTTGTTTGTTTGCTTTAAGTTAAAACATAAAATAGGGAAGAAAGTGGACGAATTTCAATGAAAATGTACAAGAGTTTTACTTGAACGTAACAAACAAGCTTAAAAGTAGAAAATATCAAGAGCAAACACAAAAAACTACGTGCATGCATGATAATTCCCATAACTTCACAGGTGTCGTTATGTTCAGAATTCTTATCTTCTACTAAATAGAATAGTGGAATAAAACAAAACAAAAAAAAAAAAAAAACCTCTCAACATTTTTTATATAACTCTCATATGTGCGCCTAAAATTGAATCTTTTAGAACAATCAAAGAAGTACTATTTGCTGTTTCAATTTGATCAATTTTTTTACTGCAAAAATTGATAATTTAAGAAGTTTTTTTTTTTGCTTTATGCTTTAATGGAATAATAAAAAACGATGAAGAAGTAAAAACAAATAACTAGAACAAATTGCTTTTTGAAAATTGAAATTTTAATATTGATAAAAGTTTACAGGAGAGACAGAGTGAATGAAATGTAAAGGAAAAAAAAAGATAAACAGAAATTGTTTTTAATTGAAATCACTATAGACTCTTCAATTCTACAATAACAAATACGATTTGAATTTGAATTTCTTAAATTAATTTCTATATTAATAACATCTGCATCAGTTGATAACAATAATAAAAAAAAAAATATATATATATATATCCAACACAGTAGTTTAACTCGTGCTATTTTATCTGCAAAGTACAATAAAATAAAATTTAAAAAAAAAACAAAACAGAAAAGAAAAATTAATTCATTTAACAGGCTTAGAGATATATAGAATAATATTTTGTAAAGATATCCTGCTGGTAATAGAACTTTTTGTTTACCAGCAGCATGAACCAGTTGTAGATTTTTCTTTTTCTATTTTTTTTTTTTTTTTGTTCTGCAATACATTTTACGTTCCAATAGGTTAATCGAGGAGATTTTATAAAAAAATTTAAATGAAAATAAATTTTCTTATTGCAAACAATTTTTTTTTTTTCTTTCTACAAAATATTAATAAAAGAAATAATAATCTCAAATGTCTACGATATCTCATAATTTTATTTTGCTTGAATAAACTTAAATGACAAATTCTTTTATTTGTATTTATTTTTCGTTTTATCTGCCCACATAATTACGCTTAGTATTTTATATTTTAGTCTATAAAAATTAACTCAATCGAGTATTTTTTTTTGTGAATTATAATAAAAATCTAAATGTCATCGTGAGCATTGTTTTTTATCAACGTGATTGATTACATATAATACTGCATTATCAAAAAAAACAAAAAACGTATGTTTAAAACATGTGCTTTCATATTTATAAATAAATTAATTCGCAATGAAACGTAATGAATATAAAAAAAAACTTTTGTTTCAAACTGAGTACTGAGTTTTTAATTAACTATTTATATAAAATAACATAATTTAT
The DNA here is from genome assembly GCA_961205885.1 of Ptychoptera albimana. Lineage (NCBI taxonomy): Eukaryota > Metazoa > Arthropoda > Insecta > Diptera > Ptychopteridae > Ptychoptera > Ptychoptera albimana. The sequence continues at coordinate 6,411,062 of OY540804.1, forward strand.
TATTACTTTATTGTTTATTTAATATCCAGATTATTATTATTATTATTATTATTTAAATTTGTAATCCTGAAACGTAGTTAAACAGTAAAGAAAGCTTAAATAAAAAAAAAACTAAGTGAATTGTGATACTCAAGTTGTTTACCATTAAATTACACTAATTAAAAAAAAAAAAAAAGAGGATTTACAACGAAATTCCACTGCAAACACACAAAAGAGTTTTATTCATATATAAATTAAAAATCATGAAAATAAGTTATTCCTCGCTTAGTAAACATATATGAAGATATTTTAAGCACGATAAATATAAAAGACAATAAAAAAAGACAAAATATGAAGTAAAAGTAAACAAATAATTTTTTTATACATTTAAGAAGATTAAAACAAGTTAAGTTAAGCCATATTATATCCAATTAAGCTAAAATTAATAAGAAAAAATAAATTTAAAAAAAAAAACGAAAATGGTGACATAGTAAATCAAGGGCATCAAACACCTACACTTAAATTCTATCATTTTGTGTTAACAAAACCATTAATTACGAACTTTATTTTATATTAACGAAACAATAAATAATTAGTTTTTCTTTTAAGATTGACTGATTTAATCTCTGTAACCAGTTAAAACGTTCTTAAGTCACTCTTCTATCCTGGATCTTTTTTTTTTTTTTTTTTATTTTTTACTTTTACATTTTTATTTCGCATTGATAAATTACATAGCATTTTGTATGTAAATAAATTGATTTATCTCATTTCAGTTGGATGTCAGAAATGTTAGGTCATAGAATAAATTTCCTTAAAAATAAAAATAAATAAAAGGGTAAAATAAATACTTTCATATTAGGTCACGCGGAAACTTAAACAAAATACACATTACGAAAATTCATCGTTTATTTTAAATCCCTTTTCCTGTGTAGTCGTCTATAATAATTTAATAAATTTAAGTAAAAACGCTGACAACAAAAACCATTTTTACAATAGATAAAAATGCAAACTATACAAAAAAAAAAAATATATTATAATATTTTTGAAATATTTCCTTGGAACGACCCTAATTCCACCACTATTTTGTAATGAAACTCATTGATTTACAACAAAAAGATTTTTATTTGTTTATTTGATTTTTGGCAAAAAAAACAGAGAAAAATCTTCGTTCTTCACTATAAAAGGAAATTCGTTTTATATTTTATTTAGTTAGTGTATGCTATGATAAATCTTATAAAAATCTACCTGAAGAATTGCAAATTCTATGTATATTGTGGTTTTATAGAAAAGTCTGTGCACTTTTATTTTCAAAAAAATATATTTAATTTGATTTTGCGTCTGTTTAGATTATTATTATTATTGTATGCAATGAAAATATATATATATATTTTTCTATGATTGAATTAAATTTGTAGCTTTTAGATTGTTTCCTTTGGCAAATTTTCAAAAGTTATTGAATTTTTTTTTTCTTTTTTTTTGTTTGTTTTCTTGAAATTTTTAATCATTTATATTAGATTTTGTAGTATTTTTCAATTTAAACGCATAAGTACTGGAAACTTTTATATGCATTATAATAATGGTGAAACGTTTAATTGCAAGGAATAAAACTTTATAAAAGAATTTGTTTTTTTTTGTTTTTGTTTTAAATTGTATAACAATAAGTAATTTATTTCCTTGTTGTAAGGATTCTTGACTTTCTTTTTCTTTTTTTTTCTTTTTTTAATTTTTGCTTTCAACCAACCAACTAACATAATGATATATTCTGTGGTACTTGGTTATTTATAACCAAAAGATGAAAAACTTGTAAATAGTTTATTCCGGACAGTAATATTTCATTTTTCGTTCTATAAATCTATTACCCATCATATCGTTTTGAATGTTAAAATGATAATTTTTTATGGTAGGTTACAGTACAACGAAATAAGGTTAAACCATAAGACATAAATATCTCATTAGGCAAATATTTTATAGTACCTATTTCACAGTAAAACGTCAAAATACTACAATTATAATAACGCCTGTCCAACGCTGTGATGTAGGTGTTATGCGGTTTTTTTTTTTAAATTCTTAAAATCAATGGCAAAAATACAATAATACAAAACCGTAATACAATTTAATATTATAAAACAAATAATTAAATTATTGAAGGTGTTTTCAGAAGTATTTAAATATTACTTTCCGTTTTTATTTATATATGAACGATTAATTAATTGGTGACAGAAATCAAGAAAAAAAAAATTGTTTGCTATCAATAGAAAATGATTTCACTAAACAAACCTTTTTCTTTCATTTTTTTTGGTTAGTTGAATAGAAATAGAGAAAGAATTTGATAAGAAAGTAAAAAAAAAAATTCGATATACGATCTTAGTTAGTGAGTTTTTATCAAATTTGTTATATTTATAAAGCTGATAAATGAAAAGCATTTTAATTTGATTTAACTTTGATCAGATATCCTTTAAATAGATTTTAATTCAGTTCAATCAAATTGTTATTTTACAAATACATAACAATAAACATGTGTATGTGCGAGACTGCAAAAAAAAAAAAAAATGCGAAAGTTTTATCAAAAAATCAATTTTCATTACAATTTTTTTCCGAAAGCTTTTCTTGCCAATAAAAAAAAACAGAAAAAACAACAACAACAACAAAAAAAATAGTTTTAGATTCAATAGAGCAATTGAATAAATATTTGTTGTTTAGGATTTTATTATTTTTTTTTTTTGTAACAATGAAAACCTTTAAAACTTTTTTTTTTTTTGTGTACCCCGTTTATATATATATTTGCTATTATTCTTCGTTTTTATTTATTTATTAGTTTTACTTTTCGATTTTTACATTTTGTATTTTTAGTGAAAATAAAAAGGTATGTTAATAAATTCGGTTTTTACACCAGGCAGCTCAGAGATATTAATCTTTACGTTTGCCTCAATATTTTCTTCTTTTTTTTTTTTTTTTAAAGCAAATAAATAAAAGTAAAACGTGAAGATTGTACACCATTTCTGCTACCCATGTACGTATATGTGTAATGTTGCATGCGTGTGACGTTAAAAGGTGGAGACGCCTGGTTGACGGTTAGTATAAAAAGCATTTATAAAAGGTAAAGGGACTTCTACTGCGATTGCTACTGCTTCTGTTCCTGACTAAATCGTATTCGTAAATTTTATACAGAAAAATATAAAACATAAGATTTGAACGCTTTGTTGAAATATAACCTGAAAGTGACAGGAAGTGCGAGAGATTTATTGGATTCATTGAGTTAGGAGCATTCTTATAAAATACGAAGCACGCACATACGATATATATTCACAATGCAAACATGTTTAAATTCTTAAAAAAAAAATAAACCAAAAATATTCAACCTGTTTCAATTCCACTTTTTTTACAGGTGCGATGCAATACAAACTAAACAAAACAGAAAACAAAAAAATTATTTATTTTTTTTTATTCTTTGCACTTTGATAACGCAAATGCGTACAATGGAAAATTTTAAAGTTGCTTAAAAATTAACGAAACGTTATCAATTTATGTGGTTATATTAAAATAATAATCATAATAAAATTTTGCAGTAAAATTTTCTGTTTAAAAGGATCAGAGAAATAAATGATTTAGCCTTTAAAAATGCTTCAGGCAATTATAACAAAAAAAAAAAAGTCGGTTTAGCTACGTTATGAATATAATTTTATAACGAATTCTATGAATAAAACAAAATAAAAACAAAACTTACGGTGTGACGGTTAAATACTTTCACTCCCCCCCATGTATATACATAATAACACACTTATGATTGTGTTTTATATTTTTGTGTTAAAGTTTTTTTTTTTTTTTGTGTATATAAAACGCATTTAGAACAATAAATATTTTACGGAGAAATACAAATATTAACAAATAAATTTTCTAATTATGAATACCTTTAGAAACAAAAACATTAGATCATTTGTTGGTTATACGTTTAGGGTAGATATATATTTTACAGTTGATTGCTAAACAACAAAGTATTATTTTTAAAAGACAAGGTAAATTTTCATTTCATTTATTTAAAATAACATCAAATAGCAATTCATGTTATATTAATTTGTAAAGGTTTTTCCATCAATTTCTTTGTCTTTATCTTAAATATTTTTTTTTTTTAATTTTCTCGTCTTGTATTTGGTTTACCTTATCAGGTTTTCATTTCATTATTATTGTTATAATTATTATTTTCTTTTATTTAAAAATAAACTGCAATAGATTCATGTTTTTTGAGACACGTTTGAGAAACATTAAGGATAACAATAATAATAAAACTGAAAAATGCAAAAAAAAAAATTAAAATTTGTAGAAATATTACGTATTGTAGTATTGCGTTATCAACGATTATTATGTATGATATTATTAAATTGAAATATAAATGTTATTTAAGCAAAAAGGTTAAACTACTATAAAATGCCGAAACGCGCACGGTGTATCTTTGCGATAAGACCTACTATATATAGATATTGCAAAATTTAGTTTGTTTGCTAGATATGTATAACCGAGTATATAACATACTTATAACCGATCAGAACTATCAACCCGACATAAATAGCTATTTATCTCTACTTTCATATATATCTGCTTTAAAATGTAGAGGTGTGTTTATGAGTTTTAAATAAATATTTTATGTGCTTTGTTAGGATGATGAGCTGGCATATACACATACGTAGGGTTATTCTATAGGGAATTTTCTATATAATATAATAGGTAGTTATGTGTTTTTCGCCTTAATATTTGATTTGACTTTCAATGAATAGAACGAAAGACGAACTAAAATTGTGTGTAGTATGTTAACGATAGGTACGGTAGGATTGAATATACTCATAAACGTCTTTCTGCTTTAGTTTTGCATCATTTAATCAGTTTTACACAAAAAAATCATAAATCTGAAATATGCAGTAATTTCTTTTCTGTATTTAACGTTTTACCTTTTTAAACGGTGCCAATGTGTTATTATGTTAATTTAAAAAAAAAAAACAACTTCTATCAATGAACATCAATAACTGTCAATGGTTATTTAACGAAATGTAAATGAGAGACTCACAAATACGGGTGCGTTAACGTTAACGTTAAAAATAAATCATATTACAGTCGAATGACATAACACTCCCTTAACTATTTATCGATTGCATGTGCTGGTCCATTAATTCATAAAAAACTTTTATTTTTATCAGGACATGGACATAGTTTTAAATTAAAATAAACCCCCGAATAAAAATATAAATGGTGGAAACTCCAAATACTACAAATAATTTGGGAGTGTCATTGGTGATCAACCTTACTTAAGCTATGGCTGTTTAACCATTTTATTTCTTTATAAACGTGTAACATGTAACAAAGTCAATCAATCACAGTTCACTAGATAAGTTCGGTGCTTTTATTTATGTATTTATGCGTTACACACTGTTGTCTAGTTTAACACTTTTGTAAATATGTAAAAATATGGGGATGGTTGTCCAAAAAAAAGAAAATAATAAAAAAAAAGGAAAAAGGAAAAACAAAACAAGAAATATGAACATTTATTCAATTCAATCAAAGCATAAATAAAAATAAAAAAAAAAAAAACAAAAATATCAACCCCTAAAAATCCCACACCATCTTCGTAACAATTATATTATTTTGTTTTCGAATGTATGTAAAAAAAAAAATATAAAAACGCAGACGTTTTTATTGAAGCGACAAGCTTTATTATGACAAAAATAAAAAAAATAAATAAAAAAAACGAAACGAAACGAAAAGCAAACAAAATATATTTACGTATTACGATAGAAATTTAATATAAATGAGACATATTCTGATTTTTTTACTATCTGAATACATGAAAAAGAACCATAATTTTCCATCTTTCCATTGAAAATATTAAAGAAATTTTTTTTTTATTTGTGTGTGGGAGAATGAAGAACGGGTGCGTGTATAACAAAACTAAAAATCGCTGACAGTGTTATAAAATGTTCATTGTGCTGTGTATGTGTATGGATTATAGTAGGGGGATAAAATTATTGACAATGCTGATATGGTTTGTGGGCCACCAACAGATAGACCACTGATTTAAGGTCTATTGTTTCAAATATACAATGGAAATGGTTACATTAAGGCAGGCAAGAATATACATCCGCCCTGAATTGTTTATTTTAAATAAGACCTTTGATCGGGTAATAGTTACATCCCCTGCTCATTCTTCACTTATCTATTATCCACATTTTATCCACATTTTTTTTTTTTTTTTTCTTTACCCTAAAATATTCAAATGTTTGTTCTCGACCTTATAAGACGTTGTTTTTTATTTTTCTTTTTCTTTTTTTTTTATATTTTACTACCGTAATAACATAGTGAGTTGAGTGTAACGAAAATATTGATTTACACTATACAGCCTATTATTATGGAAAGACGCACTGAATTCATCCATTCCGAAGAATTTCTATTTCAATGTATAAACGAATGAACGAACAGTTGGTTTTCAATTCTCTTCTAATTTTTTTTTTTTTGTTTTCCCTGCATTTCTTTTATTTCATTCAAAGGATTAACGACTAGTTTATTTTTAATTATAAGAAATTTAACGTTAACTGTGAAATAGGTCACACTATTCATTTAACAATTTACTTTACTTATTAAATCGTATGCTTACTTATTTATATAATAATTCTTTGATTCCGAATAACATTTATTTAACATAATAAAAATTAATTAAATTGAAATAATAAAAATCAATTTCAATGTCACGAAAATATGAATAATTAAATCAACTACTGATTATACTGTTTATAATAATTTTAATTAAAATTAAATTATCCTATCCTTGAATACTTAAGCATGTGTTTCTTGTCGTATTTATCGAAATACATGTGACGAACGATTTACAAATACTGTAAGCCAGCGAAAAAATAAAAAAAAGTGAAAACATACAAGCAAATTCTATATAAATGCGATATAACAATCACTGATTTAATGTTCCGGAACATTATTTATACATTGATTCATGGAAAAAGAAGAAAAAAAAACTTTCCTTAGCATTTCTATTCCTTTATTTTTATTTTTTTTTTTTTCAATTTCTAACTCGTCTTTTTGTTTTTCCACTTCTTTCTGTTGCTGATGCTGCTTTTTATTTTTTATTAAATTTCTTTTTCCTCTTTACAATTTTTATGTATAAATCCAGCATAAATATTACCTCACCGAAGAAGTAAATAATCTAAGAGTTAGACTTTTTAAAACAAAACTTTTTTTTTTGTTGTCGGTTCTTTTCTTTTATTATATTTAAAGTCCGCATGTGATTGTGAAACTTATTTTGCGGCACTTCGTATTCAAATTATAACTCTAGTCGGCAGAAATAATTTTTTTTATTTTACATTTTGCTTCATTTTGCATAAAAAAGAAAAAGAAAAGCTTGCTCGTCTTGCTTCACGTACACTTAGCTAAAAGTTAAAATTTAAATGTTGAAGAGTTCTGATCGTTGTGTGGGTGTAGAATAGCAGTATGATGGAATAATACAAAGACTGTGTGTTTGTCAATGTAAAGAAGGTGTTATTATTTTTTATATTTTGGCATGCTATCCTGCATATCCGTAGTAAAATTCTTATGCAGTCAACAAAATAATATATATATTTGTTTGTACGCCTTATCAGCCCTATTCACATCCTAAAAAACAGTATATTTAATACAGTAGTCTCAAAAATGGATTCTGTTGTTAGGTAGAACCACCATAGTATAAAAATGATAAAAATATCAATACAAAATAAAACAGTTTATACAAAAAAAAAAAAAAAATATGAATACTATATTGTTTTATTTCTACCCTTATTTTATTTTAATTTTCCATAAAAAGAAAAAAAAAACGAAAAATTGTTTTTTTTTATTTATTTCCATATTATATACAATTTTAATTTACCCACGCACAATATATTTTAGTTTTCGTTCTTATGAAATAGCAATCATTATTATTTTAATATCAAGGATAAGATTGTTTCTATTGATAAACCAAAACAGAATAAAGAGAAAGGAAAGAAAAGAAAAGAAAAAAAAGGCAAAAATTACATTTTCGTAAAGAAATCGACGTCGTTTTCTATTCCTTTTTCATTTCTATTCGTTTTGTGTTTTGTGTTCCTCGTAATCAAGTGTCAACATTTAATGGAAATTTACAAATTACATTGCTATAAGATCGCACTAATAAATGAAAATGGTAAAATTGCTACCAAATGGCAATAACTCCTTAATAGCTATATAATTTAATTTAAAATAATTTATTCGTTGAAGGTAAAATTACAAACAAACGTTTTCTTATTTCCATCTGTATGTGTTTTATATAGTGACCATGATGAAAGTGATATGATTTCTTTTATTTTATTTATAGAATGAACCAAAAAAAAAAAAAAAAAAATGTTAGCCAACAAAAACAAAAGCAAAGTGGTACGTGTGAGGAAAAAAGGGCAGAGTAATAATAGAAACGATAACAAAAAAAAAAAAACCGAACGCGTAAACAGTTCCAATATATAACTCGACTAACTCCTAATTCTTTCATTTTTACAGTTCACATTAAGTATTCACATGATGCCTTCAAATGTGATTCGGTTGTATGTTTGTTGAAAATAAGTCAATCTCATCCCCGAAAAGAACGAAAAAAATAAAATAAAAATAAAAGGAAAGGAAAGGAAAGAAAAGGAAAAAGCGTACGATATAATAAAATTGAAGTTGAAGTATATCGTTGGTTTATTGGTATCACATTAAAACGCCTTATATGGATTTCTTCGTCTTTATCTTTTTGTTTCCATACATTTTTAAAGTATAGTTTTATAACCAATTAAATTATTTATATCAATTTTATTTTTATCCTTCCTTCACTTTATGTAAATCATTAGAGAATCAGAGATTACAATGTGAGAACTTTTTCATTATTTTTTTTTCATCACCAATTTAACTTGCTTTGATACTAAGTATTGCTCACATGCAACAGTCAAAGTAAATTTTTGTTAATTATTAACAGGTAGATTAAAATTCTAAATTCAGTTTTAACATAAAAAAAATAATAATAATAATGTATAATTGGTTAAGGAAGCGTAAATTGTGCAAGAGTTTCGACACAAACGATAATTATATGACATGTATAATGATGTTAGATGTTAAACATAAATTAAATTCCCTTTTAATCGGTTTACACAGGTTTCTTTCTGGGTCTCAAATATGAGATATAATTAATTACTTTTTTGTGACAATCATTTTTTGGGTAGAATAACAACAACAGCAACAAAACCAGGTTTAGGGGAGTTTAGTATTTTTCATTTGGTCAAAACGAAGTGAGTAGAGAGCAGAAAAAAAAAGACGAGAAAAAAAATAAATGAAAAAAGGTTTCACAAATCCTTTTTTGCAGATTGTAGAAAAATAAATATTTTACCAAAATAGCATCGAAAGAAAATACAAAAAAAAAAAAACCGAAAATTATTTTTTTCATTTCACTTCTACGTATCTTTTGTCTTTTCTTAAAGCTCATACCAGAAAATCGTTTGATTTTGTTGTGTTGTGTGATTATTGCGCCTTAGTTTACTTTTTCTTAGTTTTTCCCATTAAAATTTCGTTTTTTTTTTTTCCTTCCGTTTTTCCATTTTGTTTTTCATTCTTATCTTTATTAAGCGCACATTTAACAAAAAAAAATAACCAAGAAAGAGAGCAAAAAAAAAAAAAAAACAGTGGGAAAAAATTCATCTTGCTGTGATAGCAGAAAAAAAAATTAAAACACACGACCAAACACATAACAATAACATTGACTACAATGTGAAATAATATGTAAGATAATATAAGGAAAGAAGAACAAAAAAAAAATGAAAGAAAGCAAGCCTTAAGGCAGGGTGGTACTTGCCAATTCTATTTCCTGTTGTTATCGATTATAACCTAACCCGATTTAAGGATTTTAAAAAATATACTTTAAAGAAAAGTTGAATCCCTTCAACAACGACAAGTGATAAAGAACAAAGCAAAGTTACAACAACAACAACGACAACAGGAAAAATCTGTATAAAGCACATATTCATTCTCTGACGCCTCCACATTCAATAAATAAAATAAAAATAAAAAAAAAAAAAACGATTTTTTATAAAAATAAAATTGAAATTGAGTTACTTTAATATTAAGTAAAAGCGCACAAAAGTTCCACCTTCACATAATTTTTTTAAAACAACTTTCCCTTTACAGAAATGTCTATTACCGAACATGTTATGCAGGGTTTCGCCAATTTATTTATTCTAACTTGAAAATTTATCCATAAACACAGAAAGCACTAAAAAAAAAAAAAAAATAAAGACGAAGAGAAAACAGAAGCAAAACCTCGTATGCGGATGTGAATGTACATTTAAGGCTCTCCACACATACGCCCCATTAGTACGAAGTAACGTAACGACTTTATTTCCCAAATAAACATACTTTGCAATTGAAATAATAATAAAATTAAACAATTTAATGATTTTACTTTCAAAGTATTTTCTTTTTTTTTTTTTTTTTTGCTTTCTTTCATGCTTACGTTCGTTACTCTGCCACTTTACTTAGCAATTTATTCGGAAGCGAAAATGTAACTTTTCTTAAGCCAAACAATCTAGTTTATATGAGCAGCATTGTATTCAACTTTAAATATAATTTTCTTTCGTATTTTTTGTTCATTTCATTCTTTTATTATCGGTAATTCAGTTTATTTATTGTTATTATTATAATTTTTTTATTTTTTAAGTTAATTTGAAAACTTACTACGAGTTTTTTTGTTGGTTGATGGGGTCCTTCCTTAATTGTGGACGGGAGAATATCGGAAGCTTTTATGTAAAACAGTTTTAACTCCAATTTTAAACCGTGAAGTCAAAAAAATGTGTTAAAGCTAATAAGCTAAACTTTTTTCTATTTATTCAAACTATTTTTCTTTAATAAATTTTTTAACTACTGGAACTTGTGTGTCGCCTGTGTATTCTTTGCATTAATTTATCGCACACAAAATTACAAGTACTTTAGAGTCACGTTAATTGGCACAATCAAACAAAAACAAAATAAATGAAAATAAGAAAAATTTTGCTTTTTTGAGATATTTTTCTTATCAAAATCAACGCTTTTTTCTGCTTTCTTATTAACACTTTTGATTTTATTTTTTCAAACTTTTAACCCAAAACAAATTTTTTTTTTTCTTTTACTTTATTTTTGTAACACACGAACACTTTTTAATTATTTTAAACTAAAGCAAAATTTGATTTATCAAAATCAGTTTAACTAGAATTTAATAATTTTTTTTTTTTGGTATCAAAAGATTCCGCAAATTAATAAAATTCGTTAAACACCAACAAAACTAAAATTTTTTTTTTAATTTTTTAATTAATTAGTAAAAACGAATAAATTTTTATTGCTTATTGACACAAACGATTAAATTTATTTAATGTAAAACCAATAATTAACATTTATTATTTAATCAAAAAATTAAAAAAAAAAAATAAATACCAAATCAATTTACTTTCACTACTTAGTAATTGGATTTTGTTACTTGGTCGTTGGATTTTAATTTTAGTACGCAAATAAATAAAAACACACTGAACGTTATAAGGGTAAACCAAACAAAAAATTAAATATTGAAAATTTAAAATTATATTTCGCTGTTATTTAATGAAATCGGGGATGCAACAAATTAACTGTTGTATTGCTGCTTAAACAAAACTTTTCTTTTTTTTAATAAATACAAATTTTTTTAACTAAACTTTTTTATTTGCTTGCTATTTTTAAAAACTGTTGAGATACTGATACTAAATTTTGTTAAATAAAATTAAATTTATTATTATTATTGTTGTTGTTGTTGATTTATTTATCTTTAGGTAATTTTGGTATGAAGTAATAATAAATTTACTTTGTTTTTTTTTTTGTTATATATTTTTTTTTTAATAATATTGTAATTGCAACTAGGACGGTTAATCGATGCAAACTCGACAAGCGCTAAATAGCGAATGTTAAACTATTCAGAAAACAACTGGTTGGTCCGGGCTCAGGCCACCGCTTTTGAAATTTTTTTTATTTGTTTTTTTTTTTTTGTTTTTTTTTTTTGTTTTTTGTTGGAAAAGTGTTCGTCTTCGTAACGGCAGCAGGATATAACCGGCAAATTTTCGTGTAGCGGCGCGCGCTTTCAACTGAACATTGGTGGGGTTTTCAATGTAATGTTAAAAACAGGTCGGTGAATATATTTTACAGCGCATTTGTTGTTATTATGAGGGTGTACAATAGGGGTAATATATAATGTTACCCCAACAGAGTAAGACAACAAGACATAAATCAAGGATATGTTAAAGTGAGATGAATTGTATTTGGATCTAGCTAGATATATACACAGAGAGCCAATATTACTATACAATCGTCCTTATTCAATATAAAAATAATAAAAATAAACAGAAATACAGCTGTGAAATGTGTGCGTGCTAAGTTGCCCCGCCACCATTATCGTTGCTGCTTGTTTTCCTGAAAAGGTGAATTCTCATAGCATATATGTTAAAAAGCATTGTTAAATGTAGTATAAGCTGCCGGGACGTGAAGAAGAACGCCGGCGCATGTTTGCCATAAGGATAACAAAAGAATAAAAACAGTGAACAAAAAGGAAAAAAGGAAAAAAAATAAAATTTACAAGGGCAGCAGCGCGGGTGATACGATTGAATTGAAAATTTACATTGTACGCGCGCGATTGCTTTTCCACGTGACTTATTAAGAGTTTAAAGTTATTTTTCATGTTCAGTCGTGAGCAGAGAATTGACATTAAATGGACAAATCAGACAAAATAGATAAAACAAAAACAAAAAAAAAAAAAACAAAAAATAGAGGAGAAAAAACAGGAAAAATTGTTTTTATATTCATAACAGGAATAACACCAGAAATTTCATTTAATTTTCAACTTTTTTTATTTAACTTTTTCTAAATAATCAAAACTATAGCAGTGTCTCATCTAAATTTTTATTTTTATTTTTATTTTTATTTTTAATGGTATTGAAAACTTAACAAATGCATCTGCATTTATTAAGGACAATTCATAAATTATACGTTTAACATTGAATATTTAGATTCATGGAATAACCTTCTTTCACTGTTGCTTCACAATCATCCGATTGACAATTTTTATGTTTTTCATTTTACTTTACTTTACTTTGCTTTACTGTTGCATTTGAAATGCTGTACGATAAATGAAACTTTGTACAGAAAAACTTTATCGGATTTAAGCAATGGAAAATTTTTTTTATGATCAAGATTAAGTATTTCTACAAATTTTTACTTATTAAGGTAAATATATATATATATAATTTATAAAGAAAAGAAATGAAAAATAAATATTTCCATAGTATAAACAGTGATAGCGTCATTCATTCTTTGCGTCATACCAATCACATTTTTCAATTTCCTTAAAATGACGTTTCCCTTTTAATTCCTATACACATTTAATAAACCATAAAAAAAAAAAAAAAAAAATTCCAAATTAAATTGACGGACTTACTTTAATATTTTCTTCTTTTTTCCGTGATTAATAATTTTTTTCATTTTTTTTATTTATTTTTTTATTTTTTTTTTTTTTTTCGTTAACAATTCTATGATTTTAATATTATGTAATCTTCTTGTAATGATTATGTTCTCTCATTGAACATTTAATTTATGTTATTAAAATATATTTCGTGAATAATAATAAAAGAAAGAAAAAAGCTGAATAATTGAATTTTGTATTTATTTCTTATAATCAATTCGATAAAATATGAAGGGATGGTTTTTTTTTTTTACTTTACTTTACTTTACTTTTCTTTTCATCACAATTGGTACGAATCTGAATCGTTTAAACAATTTATTTTTACCCAATCATATAAATTTTCATTTAGCAACACACAGAAAATATGACAACGAGTCTTTCAACAAAGCAAAACTTGTAACAATATGTATTTTATAAAAGATAAAGATTATCTTGCTCTGGGATGAAAAATAAAAAT